>OY293421.1:19587360-20152516 GCA_958502065.1 Chrysolina americana | reverse complement strand
TTTGAGAAGGTCTAAGAAGTGGAATGAATTTTTCACGTAGGATGAAGCTTCTTCTGCTCGTGGCTGAAGAGTACTCGCCAGATACTTGGCCAGGTTCTGGGTTGGTGATCCAAAGGCACTGACAATAGGTCGGAGTGGGATATCAGGCTTGTGTATTTTTGGAAGTCCGTAGATACGAGGGGTGCGTGATGACTTCTCTCTAGGGATAGTGGCTTTCTTGGTTTCGGCTGATAGTTTAGAATTATTGATCAGATTTTTGGTCTTCTTTTCGAGGTAGGTTGTCGGGTCTCGTTGGGTGATTTGATACTCGGATGAGTTTAACAGTGTGCTCATTTTGTCTACATAATCTGAGGTATTCAGAACTACCGTGGCGTTGCCTTTGTCTGCTGGGAGAATGATTATGTCAGGGTTGTTGTGGAGGTTTCTGAGGCAATGTTTTTCGGCAGGTGTTATGTTGGATGGAGGGAGTTTTGCTCTCCTAAGTGTGGTGGCAATATCTTGTCTGGTTTCTTCAGCTGTGTTTTCTGGTAGATGGGTTATAGCGCATTCTATTTGTGTAATGATGGTTTCTGTTGGGATTCTGTTTGGTGTGATGGAATAATTGAATCCTCTTGATAGTAGTGCAAGGCTAGTTTGATCTAGTGGTGTGTCGGAGAAGTTGTGTACAGCAGACAAAGGCAACGCCACGGTAGTTCTGAATACCTCAGATTATGTAGACAAAATGAGCACACTGTTAAACTCATCCGAGTATCAAATCACCCAACGAGACCCGACAACCTACCTCGAAAAGAAGACCAAAAATCTGATCAATAATTCTAAACTATCAGCCGAAACCAAGAAAGCCACTATCCCTAGAGAGAAGTCATCACGCACCCCTCGTATCTACGGACTTCCAAAAATACACAAGCCTGATATCCCACTCCGACCTATTGTCAGTGCCTTTGGATCACCAACCCAGAACCTGGCCAAGTATCTGGCGAGTACTCTTCAGCCACGAGCAGAAGAAGCTTCATCCTACGTGAAAAATTCATTCCACTTCTTAGACCTTCTCAAATCCTATAAAATCCAGAACACTGATATCCTAGTGAGCTTCGATGTTGTCTCCCTCTTCACAAACATTCCCCTAACGGACACGCTAGAAATCCTTAAAACTAAACACAGAATTCCAAAAGACACCCTGGACCTCATCAGTCACTGTATGAACAACACGTACTTCCTCTTCCAAGGAACTTACTACAAACAAGTGAAAGGTGCTCCCATGGGTTCCCCCCTTTCTCCAGTCCTTGCAAACCTTTTCATGGAAGACTTCGAAACTAGGGCTGCAGAAGCATTTGACCACAAGCCTACTTGCTGGTTCAGATACGTGGACGACATTTTCGTCATATGGCCTCATGGTTACGAAATCTTAAACACGTTCTTAGATCACCTAAACGATATCCATCCCAACATGAAATTCACAATGGAGACCGAAATGAACAACTCCCTAGCTTTCCTGGACGTTCTCATCACGAAATCCAACAACTCTTTCACCCACACAGTACACAGGAAACAGACCCACACCAACCGATACCTACACGCAAACTCTCATCACCATCCAGCACAAACAAACTCCGTATTGAACTCCCTGATATACAGATCAATTCAGCTTACCGACAACCAGAATAGACCACAAGAACTGGACAAACTGAAATCAGCCTTACTCCAAAATGGTTACAACAATTCGCTAATCGACAAGTCTATCCGCCATCAACTGACCCGTCCTCCAAAAACGAACGACCCACTAGAGAGTATTCAGCCACACAAAGTTTTCCTACCATACATCAAAGGTGTGACAGACAAAATCAGTAATATCTTGAGAAAACACGAGATAAAAACAATATTCACGGCCAACAACCAAATATCCAAATTCCTCAGATCTCCCAAGGACACAATACCAAACGATTCTTAAGGTATATATGAAATACCATGTTCAGACTGCCCGAGAACTTATATTGGCCAGACTAATAGACGAGTAACTTCCAGAGTCTACGAACACGAACTTGCTGTGCGTCAGGCATCTTCCACTTCCGCACTTTATAAACATCGAGAAGACACAGGTCACAAAATAGACTTCCAAAACACAAAAACAATTTCCACCGAGAAAACTCTGCAAACCAGGATCATCCGAGAAGCCCTTGAGATAGAGAAGCGCCCCAATTGCCTCAACACTCGCGACGACGGACGTAGACTTCCCAATACCTGGAAGCCTCTCATTGCACGCATAAACTCATTTCCCACCAACCCAGTTCCCGCACACAGCTCACTTAGCGCCAACCAAGTTCCCGCACACAGCTCATCTAGCGCCAATTCAGTTCCCGCCCATAGTTCACCTCGCGCCAATACATTGCACACGGCCATTACAGCCACGTCCACTATAAATACAGTTCCTCAACCCACAATTCCTCAGTTCTCTCGAAGGAGTAGGCAGATTGAGACCTTAGAGAGAACCAGTGACGAGACATGGGGAGTAGGCAGATTGAGACCCCGACGTCAAGTCACAAAAACCTAACGTAATTATACCTGAGGAGTAGGCAGATTGAGACCTCAGCGTAGAATTACGTCTTAACCTTTCATTAATTTTCTTTCTATTTCAGTTCTTGAAAATGGCTCCAAAATCGGAGCCGAAACGTCGAATTTCAACAAATTCTAGACGCGGTTCAACCCGAACTTTTAGTTTTCAAATATCTGACCGCGGAAACCTATCTGAACACATTTCACGCCTCTGCGGGGAGGATATTCTTCATCTCACAAAAAACTATTCATCACTCCTTATCCGAAGATCCAAACTCCTGTGCGACCTCACGTTCCTCAAATCATGCAGAGACCACAGAGTCATTCCCAAAGCCTTCCGGTTGAAACATCATGATACCTCATCGTCAGCCCAGCGTATTCTCAATAAAGCCAGCCAAGCACTCATTCGAAAAACAATTCACGACATCAGACGTAATTTGGACATCACCAACACCTCACTCTACAAATGTTTTGGCAAATTATCCACCGTAGATATCCATCCAGTCATCTGGGACACTTTGACCAGGATATCTCAAGACAAAGCAGATCACATCAGCAATAAGAAAACAGAAACACAGAAAAACAAACTTTGTGCACTGTTAACGAATACCATCACACCCTTGGTCCCAGCCGCATCACCTGTATTAGTACACAACTTCTCCGACACACCACTAGATCAAACTAGCCTTGCACTACTATCAAGAGGATTCAATTATTCCATCACACCAAACAGAATCCCAACAGAAACCATCATTACACAAATAGAATGCGCTATAACCCATCTACCAGAAAACACAGCTGAAGAAACCAGACAAGATATTGCCACCACACTTAGGAGAGCAAAACTCCCTCCATCCAACATAACACCTGCCGAAAAACATTGCCTCAGAAACCTCCACAACAACCCTGACATAATCATTCTCCCAGCAGACAAAGGCAACGCCACGGTAGTTCTGAATACCTCAGATTATGTAGACAAAATGAGCACACTGTTAAACTCATCCGAGTATCAAATCACCCAACGAGACCCGACAACCTACCTCGAAAAGAAGACCAAAAATCTGATCAATAATTCTAAACTATCAGCCGAAACCAAGAAAGCCACTATCCCTAGAGAGAAGTCATCACGCACCCCTCGTATCTACGGACTTCCAAAAATACACAAGCCTGATATCCCACTCCGACCTATTGTCAGTGCCTTTGGATCACCAACCCAGAACCTGGCCAAGTATCTGGCGAGTACTCTTCAGCCACGAGCAGAAGAAGCTTCATCCTACGTGAAAAATTCATTCCACTTCTTAGACCTTCTCAAATCCTATAAAATCCAGAACACTGATATCCTAGTGAGCTTCGATGTTGTCTCCCTCTTCACAAACATTCCCCTAACGGACACGCTAGAAATCCTTAAAACTAAACACAGAATTCCAAAAGACACCCTGGACCTCATCAGTCACTGTATGAACAACACGTACTTCCTCTTCCAAGGAACTTACTACAAACAAGTGAAAGGTGCTCCCATGGGTTCCCCCCTTTCTCCAGTCCTTGCAAACCTTTTCATGGAAGACTTCGAAACTAGGGCTGCAGAAGCATTTGACCACAAGCCTACTTGCTGGTTCAGATACGTGGACGACATTTTCGTCATATGGCCTCATGGTTACGAAATCTTAAACACGTTCTTAGATCACCTAAACGATATCCATCCCAACATGAAATTCACAATGGAGACCGAAATGAACAACTCCCTAGCTTTCCTGGACGTTCTCATCACGAAATCCAACAACTCTTTCACCCACACAGTACACAGGAAACAGACCCACACCAACCGATACCTACACGCAAACTCTCATCACCATCCAGCACAAACAAACTCCGTATTGAACTCCCTGATATACAGATCAATTCAGCTTACCGACAACCAGAATAGACCACAAGAACTGGACAAACTGAAATCAGCCTTACTCCAAAATGGTTACAACAATTCGCTAATCGACAAGTCTATCCGCCATCAACTGACCCGTCCTCCAAAAACGAACGATCCACTAGAGAGTATTCAGCCACACAAAGTTTTCCTACCATACATCAAAGGTGTGACAGACAAAATCAGTAATATCTTGAGAAAACACGAGATAAAAACAATATTCACGGCCAACAACCAAATATCCAAATTCCTCAGATCTCCCAAGGACACAATACCAAACGATTCTCAAGGTATATATGAAATACCATGTTCAGACTGCCCGAGAACTTATATTGGCCAGACTAATAGACGAGTAACTTCCAGAGTCTACGAACACGAACTTGCTGTGCGTCAGGCATCTTCCACTTCCGCACTTTATAAACATCGAGAAGACACAGGTCACAAAATAGACTTCCAAAACACAAAAACAATTTCCACCGAGAAAACTCTGCAAACCAGGATCATCCGAGAAGCCCTTGAGATAGAGAAGCGCCCCAATTGCCTCAACACTCGCGACGACGGACGTAGACTTCCCAATACCTGGAAGCCTCTCATTGCACGCATAAACTCATTTCCCACCAACCCAGTTCCCGCACACAGCTCACTTAGCGCCAACCAAGTTCCCGCACACAGCTCATCTAGCGCCAATTCAGTTCCCGCCCATAGTTCACCTCGCGCCAATACATTGCACACGGCCATTACAGCCACGTCCACTATAAATACAGTTCCTCAACCCACAATTCCTCAGTTCTCTCGAAGGAGTAGGCAGATTGAGACCTTAGAGAGAACCAGTGACGAGACATGGGGAGTAGGCAGATTGAGACCCCGACGTCAAGTCACAAAAACCTAACGTAATTATACCTGAGGAGTAGGCAGATTGAGACCTCAGCGTAGAATTACGTCTTAACCTTTCATTAATTTTCTTTCTATTTCAGTTCTTGAAAATGGCTCCAAAATCGGAGCCGAAACGTCGAATTTCAACAAATTCTAGACGCGGTTCAACCCGAACTTTTAGTTTTCAAATATCTGACCGCGGAAACCTATCTGAACACATTTCACGCCTCTGCGGGGAGGATATTCTTCATCTCACGAAAAACTATTCATCACTCCTTATCCGAAGATCCAAACTCCTGTGCGACCTCACGTTCCTCAAATCATGCAGAGACCACAGAGTCATTCCCAAAGCCTTCCGGTTGAAACATCATGATACCTCATCGTCAGCCCAGCGTATTCTCAATAAAGCCAGCCAAGCACTCATTCGAAAAACAATTCACGACATCAGACGTAATTTGGACATCACCAACACCTCACTCTACAAATGTTTTGGCAAATTATCCACCGTAGATATCCATCCAGTCATCTGGGACACTTTGACCAGGATATCTCAAGACAAAGCAGATCACATCAGCAATAAGAAAACAGAAACACAGAAAAACAAACTTTGTGCACTGTTAACGAATACCATCACACCCTTGGTCCCAGCCGCATCACCTGTATTAGTACACAACTTCTCCGACACACCACTAGATCAAACTAGCCTTGCACTACTATCAAGAGGATTCAATTATTCCATCACACCAAACAGAATCCCAACAGAAACCATCATTACACAAATAGAATGCGCTATAACCCATCTACCAGAAAACACAGCTGAAGAAACCAGACAAGATATTGCCACCACACTTAGGAGAGCAAAACTCCCTCCATCCAACATAACACCTGCCGAAAAACATTGCCTCAGAAACCTCCACAACAACCCTGACATAATCATTCTCCCAGCAGACAAAGGCAACGCCACGGTAGTTCTGAATACCTCAGATTATGTAGACAAAATGAGCACACTGTTAAACTCATCCGAGTATCAAATCACCCAACGAGACCCGACAACCTACCTCGAAAAGAAGACCAAAAATCTGATCAATAATTCTAAACTATCAGCCGAAACCAAGAAAGCCACTATCCCTAGAGAGAAGTCATCACGCACCCCTCGTATCTACGGACTTCCAAAAATACACAAGCCTGATATCCCACTCCGACCTATTGTCAGTGCCTTTGGATCACCAACCCAGAACCTGGCCAAGTATCTGGCGAGTACTCTTCAGCCACGAGCAGAAGAAGCTTCATCCTACGTGAAAAATTCATTCCACTTCTTAGACCTTCTCAAATCCTATAAAATCCAGAACACTGATATCCTAGTGAGCTTCGATGTTGTCTCCCTCTTCACAAACATTCCCCTAACGGACACGCTAGAAATCCTTAAAACTAAACACAGAATTCCAAAAGACACCCTGGACCTCATCAGTCACTGTATGAACAACACGTACTTCCTCTTCCAAGGAACTTACTACAAACAAGTGAAAGGTGCTCCCATGGGTTCCCCCCTTTCTCCAGTCCTTGCAAACCTTTTCATGGAAGACTTCGAAACTAGGGCTGCAGAAGCATTTGACCACAAGCCTACTTGCTGGTTCAGATACGTGGACGAGATTTTCGTCATATGGCCTCATGGTTACGAAATCTTAAACACGTTCTTAGATCACCTAAACGATATCCATCCCAACATGAAATTCACAATGGAGACCGAAATGAACAACTCCCTAGCTTTCCTGGACGTTCTCATCACGAAATCCAACAACTCTTTCACCCACACAGTACACAGGAAACAGACCCACACCAACCGATACCTACACGCAAACTCTCATCACCATCCAGCACAAACAAACTCCGTATTGAACTCCCTGATATACAGATCAATTCAGCTTACCGACAACCAGAATAGACCACAAGAACTGGACAAACTGAAATCAGCCTTACTCCAAAATGGTTACAACAATTCGCTAATCGACAAGTCTATCCGCCATCAACTGACCCGTCCTCCAAAAACGAACGATCCACTAGAGAGTATTCAGCCACACAAAGTTTTCCTACCATACATCAAAGGTGTGACAGACAAAATCAGTAATATCTTGAGAAAACACGAGATAAAAACAATATTCACGGCCAACAACCAAATATCCAAATTCCTCAGATCTCCCAAGGACACAATACCAAACGATTCTCAAGGTATATATGAAATACCATGTTCAGACTGCCCGAGAACTTATATTGGCCAGACTAATAGACGAGTAACTTCCAGAGTCTACGAACACGAACTTGCTGTGCGTCAGGCATCTTCCACTTCCGCACTTTATAAACATCGAGAAGACACAGGTCACAAAATAGACTTCCAAAACACAAAAACAATTTCCACCGAGAAAACTCTGCAAACCAGGATCATCCGAGAAGCCCTTGAGATAGAGAAGCGCCCCAATTGCCTCAACACTCGCGACGACGGACGTAGACTTCCCAATACCTGGAAGCCTCTCATTGCACGCATAAACTCATTTCCCACCAACCCAGTTCCCGCACACAGCTCACTTAGCGCCAACCAAGTTCCCGCACACAGCTCATCTAGCGCCAATTCAGTTCCCGCCCATAGTTCACCTCGCGCCAATACATTGCACACGGCCATTACAGCCACGTCCACTATAAATACAGTTCCTCAACCCACAATTCCTCAGTTCTCTCGAAGGAGTAGGCAGATTGAGACCTTAGAGAGAACCAGTGACGAGACATGGGGAGTAGGCAGATTGAGACCCCGACGTCAAGTCACAAAAACCTAACGTAATTATACCTGAGGAGTAGGCAGATTGAGACCTCAGCGTAGAATTACGTCTTAACCTTTCATTAATTTTCTTTCTATTTCAGTTCTTGAAAATGGCTCCAAAATCGGAGCCGAAACGTCGAATTTCAACAAATTCTAGACGCGGTTCAACCCGAACTTTTAGTTTTCATATATATATATATATATATATATATATATATATATATATATATATATATATATATATATATATATATATATATATGTGTGTGTGTGTGTTTATATATATATATATTTCTGCAGACTTCTTAGATTATCCAAATGTTCCGTTTGACATTATATATCTTATTGATGACCTATTTTGACCCCGAACGAAATGTTATATCCCTAATATGTATATGTTTAATGCTGTCTCGAATGATTTGTATCTTAGTAACCAGGGCATGTTTATCTTAATGTTTGATATTGGTAAGTGTTACACTTTTTAATAGAAACTTCTCTCGAGGGTGAGTGATCGTATAAATGAAATTAGGAACGACACTCGTTTACCCTGTAATATTTATAGACTCTGGCTTGGTTGAATATGAAGGTTTGGGTTGACATTAATATTCAATAATAATTTCTTGCGTCGACCTCCCTGTGCACTGCTACACTGCTGGATTCTGAATGTAGGAGGTATGCGCCCCTCTATAAAGACTTACTGATGTATTTTCCTTGTTTGCAATACATATATATCTAAAAATTCCGTCTGTCTTTGATTTAGTAGTTGATTGATAACATCTAGTTCAGCCAGAAATTAGTAGTTCTTGTTTGGAGATAGCCGCTCGTTTCTAAGCAAGTTTTGTTGTCAGCGCTCCGACATTCCATCTCACTCATCCATCTTTAAACTCCGGTACATGCTCCCGTACTGTTGAGAGAGTGATAAAAATCCAGGAAGCAAGTCCCGTAAGGGCTGAGCCAAATGGGTTAATAAGAAGAGCTCCTATGACAAATGATGTCAGGTGTGGGGTTACTATTCCACTGGCTAAGCGTTATCGACTACTGAACGTTAGAATTTTCTCTATGACAAGTAGTGCTCAGGTCTGTGAGGTTGCTATTCCACTGGCTAAGCGGTGTCGACTACTGAATTTTGAAAATTTTTTTACATAACAAACGGTGTCAAGTGTGCAGATTACTATTCCCCTGGCTAGGAGGTGACGGCTATTGAAAACACGCTGTAGTTAAGCAGCTGTAGATTTTTGGAATACCTACGATAAAAAGAAAAAACTGTGAAAATGGCAACTGGAAACGCAACTTCGCTAGCGACAGGCACCGCAGGAGATATGGGAGCTCCAATCAACTTAAGTTTAGAGAATTTGCCTATTTTCAGCGGGAACACGAATGTCATAGAATTCGTCAGAGCTATAGAGGACACCACCGCTTTAGCGAAGTGGGACGATGACCGAACGACGGCTTTAGTGCGTTTGAGATTGCGAGGTATCGCTAAACAAATAGTAGAAGCAGACGAGGAGCTGAAAACGACAGGGGATTGGGCAACGCTTAAGAAAGGTTTGATCGACCAGTTCGGAATTTTAAAAATTCCAGGACAAGACAGGCGTAAGTTTACGGAATGTAGGCAGTTCCGAGGCGAAACATGCAGGAATTTTTTGGCACGTCTAAAGGTGAGCGCAGCTAAGCTAACCATTTTAACAGGTACCCAAGCTGTAGAAGACGTCCTGAAACAGCGACAGGAGTCGGAGGTAGTCACCCAATTCACAATGGGATTTTTGGACCCTTTGAGGAAGAAAGTGCCGTTCGCCAGCCCAACCAATTTACGGCAAGCTCTGGAAATAGCGGAAAAAGGTGAAATTATAGAAGGTTCAACAAACCCGAGCTCAAGACAGGTGCGAACCACACAGGGGGATATGGAATAGGAAAGGCCTGAATACAATAGCGGGACAAATAGGCAACAAGAACAGGGCCGGAGCAGACGCCACGAATCTAACGTTGTGACGCACGGAAGTGCGAATAGGAATCTGCGCCCGGGAAAGTACAAGGAAAACAATGGACAAAGACAATACGGTCGGGGTAGGAATACCTTCGCAGAATGTAACTTCTGCAGAAGGACAGGACATTTCGAGGTTGATTGTTTTAGGAGACAAGGTTTATGCTTCGGATGTAAGAAAGGAGGGCACCGAATAAACGAGTGCCCAAATAACAGAAGGATAAACAGAGCCCCGGTGAGTAATCCTCGTAGAGATGATTTAAACGAAACACCGACTCCTCGCGCTACCCCTGCAGGAGTCGTCGAGAACCCGAGAATGTAAAGACACAGGGGTGGGCGACAATATTTGCGTGCACTGATATTTTCGCCCAGAGAAATACTGTAACTTTAGAAGTTGATGGTATATTTCGAAATATTTTGATTGATACCGGTGCGCAATGCAGCCTGGTTACTGCAAGTATTGTGGAGGACAGGAAGATTTTTCGCGGTAGAGATTACGCTTTACGCGATGTGCAAGGAAATTTAATTCCTTATAAGGGATGCACGAAAATGAGTTTGAAGTTCGGTGAGGGTCGGCAGTTTCGGGTGAAAATCGATTGGACTACGAATAAGATGTTTTTACTAGATCAGGAAATCCTTCTTGGAACTGAGGTTCATCATGTTTTTGGCATTGAAGAATCCGATGAAATCCGTGAGAGGATGGCTAAATTGGAAAAAGGGATAGAGCGTATAGAGGAAAAGTTGGAGAAGCTAGGGGAAGGATTCCAGGTGGATTCAGTGTCACTACCACTGATTTCGTCCGGTCGAGAAGGAAGTAGTGAGCCTTCTCAACCTCAAGGAGTTGAATCTTTCCCAACGCACTCTCCTCAAGGAATTGGAGACGATATGGATTGTGAGGAAATAGGAAATTGTTTGAAAGCTGAGGCGAGGAAACGAAGCTGTTCCTGTCAAAGAACTTGTTTGAAAAGTACAGCGAGTAGGCGAGACTGCCACTGCCGGAATATGTGTTTTGAAGAGACAGCGGTGTCCCTGGAAATGGGCCGTGCTCTAAAGTTGTGTGCAAAAATCCTGTGACGTGTTTAGGAAAATGGGACGCATCTTATAACGGAGGAAGAGAACGAGAAGCAAATGGGCAAATGGTTAGACGATTCATTTTCTCCGTATGCGGAGCATCACCAACAGTTTGACCCCAATGCAAGCCGGAAAAGTTAACAGGAAGATTGTGACCTACGGAAGTATCAATTAGTGGGACCGAGACGCTGTCCTACTGGGACGGACCGTGAGTTTGACGAAAAGAACCAGATATGTCAAGAGACAAAGAAGTATTGTGACATTTATGGAAACCCGGAAGAGGCATCGAATACATTGAGAGAAACCAAAAAGAAATCCCCTCGTACAGGTTGGCAAGTCAGGAGTTTTGATAGTAATGTGGACGTGAAGGGAATCCAGATGAAGGATTGCAAAATAAATCCCGTTGTAATGATGCGGAAGCCGCAGGAGCGTCAAATTTGCCCGGAATTAGGAATACGATTGAGGAAAAGATGAATCTTGAGTCTCCCTGTATCAGAGTACAGTCGAATAAAAAAGAAATCCCGGAAATGATGGCAATAGACGTCGATGATAAACCAGAATTGAATTATGTTAGGAAAGAGAAATAAATGAAATTCGACATCCTAGAAAAAAACAGGTCAAAATACGCGAAATCTGACAGACAATCGGGAACTTGCACGGGTCTCCCGAAAGTTAAAAATAAATCTATTGCTGCCGGAATAGAAAAAGATCCGGAGAGCATAAATATAAAGAGCCCCAGTGAGGGACAATCGCAGGTAAGGCAACCGAAGCGAGCGACCGCCGAAATCGAAGTTGAAGGAGTTACAAACAGGCCCATAGGCGCATACGCGTGGGTAAAAGAGGATATGATTATTCCTCCCAGAACAAGAGCAGTGTGCATGGCGCACACTAGGAATACGTTCGAGTCTAGAGACGTCATCGTGACTGATGAAGAACGAATATCCGGACTACTGATAGCTAGGACAGTGAGTAAAAACGCTAAGAATATACCGATAATGTTGATAAATATGTTGGACAAAGAGTTACGAGTACCCAAGAGACATAAAATTGCGAGAATATATGAAACTGATACGGAAGAAGGCGAAGCGGAGGACAAGGTTGATATAAGGATAAGACAAGTTCAATATTCGCAAGGAGAAGAAATTTTGGAATTGTTAGGATTGAAGAAGGCAGAAAGCCCAGATCAGAAAAAGTTACAAGAGCTAGTGAAGGAATACTTGGATGTGTTTCATCCTCCATCGCAAAAACTATCGTGTACAAATTTAGTTACCCATCGAATTATTACTGAAGATGTGCCTCCTATTGCTAAAAGGCCGTACAGAATACCATATCAGAGAAAACATATAATGGATAAAGAAATAGCGGATTTATTGAAAGATGGTATTATTAGGAACTCGAGCAGCCCTTGGAGCGCTCCCGCCATACTGGTAGAAAAAAAGACCCATCCGGGTCAAGAAGCGCAATTTCGACTATGTGTTGATTACCGAGAATTGAATGCAGTGACGAACACCGATTATTACCCGCTACCTCACATGCAGGATACGACAGACCAGCTGAATGGCACCAGTATATACAGTGTGATGGACTTAGCTCAGGGATACTATCAAATTGAGATGCATAAGGATGATATTGAAAAAACTGCCTTCTCTACGCCATTCGGACACTACGAATTCACTAGGATTGTAATGGGACAGAAAAATAGCAGTGCCACGTGGTCTCGAATAATGAATACCGTGTTGACCGGTTTGACAGGTACAGAGTGCCTAGTATAACTGGATGATATCATTATTTTCAGCGGAGACAGTGTCACTGAACACTTAGAACGATTGAGACACGTTTTCGATAGAATGAGAAATAGCAATTTGAAATTCAAGCCATCAAAATGCAAGTTTATGCAGCCTGAGGTAAAATATTTAGGGCACATTATTTCAGCGAAGGGTTGTCAAACGGATCCGGAAAAGACTGAGGCGATCGAAAGATACCCACAACCCCGTAGCGTGAAAGAGATACGGTCATTCTTGGGTTTATGCGGATTTTATAGGAGGTTTGTTCCAGATTACGCTAAAATCTCACTGCCTTTAATAACCCTGACCAAGAAGAATGTGAAGTTCGAGTGGGGAGATGCGCAAGAAACGGCATTTAGGCAAATGAAAGGAGCCTTGATGAAACCACCCATCCTGAAGTATCCGGACTTCGGTAGACCCTTTATATTGGTCACAGATGCATCGGGAACGGCTATTAGCGGTATATTATGCCAGGAGTATGAGAAATTCGAGCACCCTATATGTTACGCTAGTCGGACCTTGAATGCTGCGGAAACGAGATATTCCACAATTGAAAGAGAATTATTGGCTGTCGTGTGTCAAGAGATTCCAAACGTTCCTGATTGGTACACATTTCCAAATATATACAGACCATAGGCCATTGTTATATTTGTTATCAATAAAAGACCCGAATTCGCTACTGGCAAAGTGGAGTATGGCGTTATTAGAATATTCATTTACTATAAGTCACCGTCCAGGTAAAACTAATGCGAATGCAGACGCCCTATCCAGAGTAATACTGACAGGAAAAGAGGCTAATCCAGAAACCGGCGGAATAAAAAATTCGAGGAACGCCACTGACCTAATAAATAGTTATCCACCTGAATCAAACGTGAGACGCGTGACGGGCGTCACCCTCATTGAAGAACCGGCCCTAGTAGCATAGAGTATTTATGAATTAGACGAGATAAGACGTTTACAAGTCGCTGATGACGAGGTCATAAATTTAAAAGGACGAGTCGAAAATAAACCAGATGATTCGGAGTATTGGAAATAAAGGATAATATACCGGTATCGTATGTAGATTGGATAATAACTCATGGAGCTCCCGTGACAGATTTAATAACTTATGTGAATTCTAAATTCCTGTACATCAATTCTATAATAATAATAATAATAATAATTTTATTTGTCCGCTGAATATCACAATACATGCGAATACAGTTAATTATGGGACACGTCACAAACAGCTAAGCTAGTTCGCTAATTGGTACAATAGGAACCTGGTTTGTATGATAAAATAATGTAAAATAAAATAAATATAGACTTACAATAGCACATTTTTTTAAATAATTTATCATTTCATCATCATTATCATCTATGCTGGCTGAAGCAGTGCACAGGAGATGTTTACTCAAGAATGAGATTCTAAAGAATCGTTTAACTTTGGCACGTCAGTCAAAAGACGCTGCCACATTGATATTAAAGGGCAAGCCAGGTTATGTTGCACAGGTGTCGGGAGAAGTAGTCTATTTGTTACGTTGTTTACCTGTCATTGTAGAAACTAGGCGAGATAAATTGTGTTATCAAGAATTACCTGTGACTTATAATAATCGAAATATGTTCATGGCACCCGTTACTAGGATATTGCAGAAATATGTGCAGCAGATCGACTGTTCCCTCGTTATTCCCCCTATGTTTTTTATTAATGGAATATGGTTGAGTTTCAATCCATTTCCCTGCCCAGCCGACGCCCCGGAGAACGTGCTAATTGATGCTGACGAGGAAATTGAATTTGGTAAAATAAGAAACGTGGCTCAAAATGGCATCTATACAAATGCTGAAATAAGACAGGCCCAGGAAAGTTTGATGTTCATGTCAGAGAGGCAAGCGATAAACAATATATTGGTAAGTCGGATAGCCGGAAAACCCGTATCTAGTCAAGGAATAAATTCTATCAATATGTTTTCTGAGATGGAAATGGAGAAGCTAGCCGAATCAGCGGTGAAGAAGCTATATGGATGGTTCACCATAATCGGAGACATAACCAGTAGTTGCCTTGGGATTTATTTCTGTATGAGAATAATCAAATTCATAGTTGAAACCTTCGTGAATGCGATGGCGTTACATAAACTCAAGGGATGTTCCATCTACTTGTTCGTCGCTGTGTGGGACATATTGACATTATTTATAGTAAATCAGCACCACCGAAATAACTACAAAAAGGATAAAGATACCAAGGAAGACATGAAACGTAGTCAGCCGCCTTGCGACAGTAACATGATACCAGCGGACCTAGAAGTTATGGCAACCATTCCAAACGAGAGCCGAGATAATACGAGAGTTGCCGCTAACCCCTTTGCGAACACTTATTGGAAATATGACGACGTTTCGTAGAGATAAGACTCGAAACGATAGCGGTTGGACTCCTAAAAGACATTGATTAGTTTGAGGATGAAAACTTGTTTGTTTTAATTTTTGTGTAAACTCTCTTGTAACCTTATGATCCGAGGGTAATAATTTCCATAATATGATGGGAACCAGCAGATTAGCACCGAATTTGTATATTCTCACCCCCTTATAAAAGTCACTATGAGGCATTCCAGTTTCAGTACCACCGTGAACGCGACCGACGAATTTTCGAGCTGAGACTGGGACTCATACGCGAGGTTGACAGAAGTACGGGATTAAAGTGCGGGAAGTTGTGTTCGAATAAATCGCGACCAAACTTTAGCCACAGACTAAAAGCCTGTAAGTGATAAAAGCGCGCGAAAATCGTGAAATTACCCCGAGAATTGTGCTAGAACGATTTGAACGCGAACTTTAATTTACTGTAGGAGCAGTTAGAAGCTCTACTAGAAGCCTTGAGATGTGTGCGAAATCCCTCTTGTAGGAGGGACATACTGAAAGTCGTGCTTCGATATTTAGTGTTGGAAGACATTCAGATCCCTGTGATCCCCTATAGGGAAGACATCATGCTGAGGAAGGGCGTGGTGATATCCTACATCGTGGTGTGCCACTTGGCGTACTCCCGTGCGCTCAGTGAGCTTGGCATCCAGCGTTGTGACTGCATTTGGTGCCCGCCCCCCATGACCCGGGTGGATCCGGTCACCCCGGCCAGGAACTCGTGCCCCAACCGGGTGTTAATCAAGGAGATGCTTCCCGAGCCACCGGACCTGTGAAACCGCGGCCCGGCGGCAGCGGAACTAGGGACAATGTCTCCGTTAGGTCGCAGGCGCCCCCTAGGAGCCTCATGTCCCCGCAGACGAGCGTAGGGGTGCCTACCGCCGTTACCCAGCCAACACCGAGCCAAACCGTATCCTCGACTATTAGAGGACGAGCGATTTCCCCGAGAGGACCGCCCCCGTCGCTAGAGAGCGATTTTTCCGACTGGGAGCAAGGTACAGCTTCCCCGTATGGACCGATCTACGCGGCCGAACGACGTGTACACCACGGCCGCGGTGGAAAACTCCTGATCGTAAGGAAGAGATCAGTGAGCACCAGTGACGAGGAGGGAAGCTCTGAACAGTGAAACGCTTCCTATCTGTCAGACAACCAAATGTAAGCGTTATCATGTTTTTGTAGTAGTTTGTATTATGTAGTAGTGTGTTTAGATAAAAAAAAAACATAATGTTTTGAAAATTATTAGAACTGCTACAGTCGTTTATTCAACCATGCCAGAAGTATTACCGTCCAGATATACCAATTTCATGTGAAAAATAAATTAGTTAGCATCCAGATTTCCAGATTTGATGTACTGTAATATATTAGGTCAAATTGAAGCGTGCATTAGGAAACATTATTAACTGAATAATAATAAAAAAAAGATATTAAATACAGATAGCAATCTAGAAGAAGATAACCACATAGTTGATGTCGTTATCTTTTCCGTGATAACAGAAAATAAGAATTGCATAAACCGAAAATAATCAAATATCGTCGACCTCATTCAAACGTAAACAAAACCCGAAATAGTCGAAGTCTGAGAAGAGACCCTTTAGCGGATAAAATAAATTAAAAACGCCTTCCGACAAAAGCCAATGACCCCTCGAGGCTCCGGTAAGGAAAATGTAGTTCAGCCGCTTACGCGGCGATTTTGGTGTGAAGTTTCAGAAATAAATTATGAAGTTTGCAATTGAACTTAACAAAGAAAGACTGCCAACGGTAAATGGTGAATACTCGCGTATTAATTGTTTGGTGGACCGTTTGTAGTAATGATTTATGAAACTTGCAATTGAACTTAACAAAGAAAACCGCAGCAATAAATAATATGACACATCGCCGGAAACGTTTGATATTCCGTCGAAGGGGTGTGAGTTTCACCTGCCCCAAGCATATAAATACGGTAAGCTGCGAAAAAGGAGGAAATCTTGTTTATATCTTCGTAAGAGTAACATCGAACCTATGACCAAATGTAGTGAAAAAGTATTCAGTGCTAAATAATCGTACATCCACTATGGGATACCGGAAGAATAATTATTTAAAGAGTTGTAAAAGTAATTCAAATAAGTGCAAGTAAACGTCCGATTAAATAACAAGTCCGGAGTATTCCGTGCTCAAATATAACAAGTATTTGAGGCCGACTTGAAAGTTAACGTCCTTTCTGGAGCGAGAATTTAATAAATTATCCCTAATTCGGCCAGTGCGTATTGTTCATCATAGGTTCACGCCGTAGTCGGGCTGATGGTATAAAGAAAAACCCTTTTTTCCGAAGAATATCCACGTTGTTATATAGTAAGTAACTAAGGACGAACTTGTTGAGCTCTCTTGAACGTCGTGACATTAAGATTAAATAATATTCTTTTCCCATAAAAGCGAACCCAGTAATTTGACATGGTTAGATATGTTTCCGATGCACACCCTTCTAATATGCTGTTGCTTTGTTGCCAATTATAATAAGAGGTGTATCAGCTGTGGTTCAGCCTGTTCTATTCCACGAATTTATGCGAAGTGTTATATAACTGATGTTTGGTTTTGATGACGTTGTAACTGACCTAGTGCAATTTTGTGAATATGCTATAACATTCTGAATTGTTTCGATAAATGTGCATATATATATGTGTATATATATATATATTTCTGTAGACTTCTTAGATTATCCAAATGTTCCGTTTGACATTATATATCTTATTGATGACCTATTTTGACCCCAAACGAAATGTTATATCCCTAATATGTATATGTTTAATGCTGTCTCGATTGATTTGTATCTTAGGAACCAGGGCATGTTTATCTTAATGTTTGATATTGGTAAGTATTACACTTTTTAATTGAAACTTCTCTCAAGGGTGAGTGATCGTATAAATGAAATTAGGGACGACACTCGTTTACCCTGTAATATTTATAGACTCTGGCTTGGTTGAATATGAAGGTTTGGGTTGACATTAATGTTCAATAATAATTTCTTGCGTCGACCTCCCTGTGCACTGCTACACTGCTGGATTCTGAATGTAGGAGGTAAGCGCCCATCTGTAAAGACTTACTGATGTATTTTCCTTGTTTGCAATACATATATATCTAAAAGTTCCGTCTGTCTTTGATTTAGTAGTTGATTGATAACATCTAGTTTAGCCAGAAATTAGTAGTACTTGTTTGGAGATAGCCGCTCGTTTCTAAGCAAGTTTTGTTGTCAGCGCTCCGACGTTCCATCTCACTCATCCATCTTCAAACTCCGGTACATGCTCCCTTACTGTTGAGAGAGTGATAAAAATCCAAGAAGCAAGTCCGGTAAGGGCTGAGCCAAATGGGTTAATAAGAAGAGCTCCTATGACAAATGATGTCAGGTGTGGGGTTACTATTCCACTGGCTAAGCGTTATCGACTACTAAACGTTAGAATTTTCTCTGTGACAATTAGTGCTCAGGTCTGTGAGGTTGCTATTCCACTGGCTAAGCGGTGTCGACTACTGAATTTTGAAAAAATTTTTACTTGACAAACGGTGGCAAGTGTGCAGATTACTATTCCCCTGGCTAGGATGTGACGGCTATTGAAATCACGCTGTAGTTAAGCTGCTGTAGATTTTTGGAATACCTACGATAAAAAGAAAAAGCTGTGAAAATGGCAACTGGAAACGCTACTTCGCTACCGACAGGCACCGCAGGAGATATGGGAACTCCAATAAACTTAAGTTTAGAGAATTTGCCTATTTTCAGCGGGAACACGAATGTCATAGAATTCGTCAGAGCTATAGAGGACACCACCGCTTTAGCGAAGTGGGACGATGACCGAACGACGGCTTTAGTCCGGTAAGGGCTGATCCAAATGGGTTAATAAGAAGAGCTCCTATGACACCAATGGGTGGACACCTGATGATGGGCCTATTGTTAGCATTAGGTACATAGGTCCCATAGTCGTCACTGTCCCAGTTATCTTCGTTCCCGCTGATCTGGTGTGGCTTATTCTCTGCTTACAGATGTAAGTGTCGAAGCCTTTTCTGTTGCTTGAAAAGCTTCTTCTCTTCGGAACTCTTGCCAATGGATGGACACCTGATGATAGGCCTATTGTTAACATTAGGTACATAGGTCCCATAGTCGTCACTGTCCCAGCTTTCCATGACATTTTTTGTGGTTTAGAAGTGTTCCTTAACTGGCGAGTTCAATATCCCACGGGGGTCAGATATAAATCTTGTGAAAATTTTCAGTGGTCTTGTTTCCGATCAGAAAACACAAAACCCAATTTTGAGTTTTGCTCCACTCGACCAATTATTGTGTTGTAGAAAACGAAGAACTGCTTTTCTACAAACACAGCACACACTTTTTTCAGTTACTGAACACAAACTTTTTTTCACTTACTGAACATAAACTTTCTTCACTCTCCGTACAATATGTTGACATACTGATGCTACTATAATGCTGTTTTATTGTTTATGTATCCAAAATTAATAAGTGGGAAGTAGAATACTCACTCAGCACATATATTATACATTATGACTTGTTTTCCTGAGCTAAAAAAAATAAATATTGAGTTTGAAGTATAGAGTAAAAGGAAATTTGTATGTAAACTATTCCACTTTCACATCTCGAACTAGTAGACGAAAATTAAAGATATTTGATTCAATGAACTAAAATACATTCAAACATAATCGTAAAGGGTGCCATATAGTTTCAAATAAATGAAACGAATAATTCAGATGGACTCGAAATATCCTTCTCTCCACACATTTCCACAAAGTAGAAAATATGATACAAATATCTGTCAGATAACAACTATTCCTTTGTACATACATTGAATTACATTGGGCATCTAGTGTCCTCCATACATTAAATGTTTCAAGGCTTTTTCCTCTCATCAGTGCTGGGATAGTTCAGAAATTACAAGAAGCACACCTCTGTACCAGGAAGAGTGAATTATGAATTTTCAAAAAGTGTGGTAAATAATTGTTTTCTCGCAGATATTTGCCTCATATTTTCCACTTTGTATGAATTTGAGGAGAGAAAGTTTTCTTGACTTCATCAAAATTATTCCGCTGACAGCTCAGTTTTGTGGATTTTCACTCTTCAGAATGGAAATATTAACATACGAAAAAAAAATGTATTGGTGATAATTTTCAAATTGTAAAGCAACCATAGAACCGTGCTTTAGAATGATTGGTCATCGTAAATACGGTATAGCTGAGTGCAAAGATGTGTAACACTTAGTTGGGAAGTCAGAAACGAAAGTATCCATCAACGGGAAGCCAACTGCACATTCGTGGCTTCTATTCCTGTGTTCACAAGGCAACAACTACTGTCGCTACGAATACAGCTATAGCATATATAAAGTTCTTACAGAGCACTGTTTGAACCCTTTGTTCAAGTAATGAATACACAATTTATCCGAACACCATGACTCTGTCCAGAAGATGTTCTCCTATTGAATGAAACATCTGTCGAGGTGTTCAAAATAGTGATTTGGCGTTAGGATTGAACCCCTTAGTATTCAATGTATGAATTATAATAACTGAACCATTTGAAACAATTCTTTTAATTATACCTACCCAAACATGTAGAACCATGTTCACATTGAACATAATATCTCGTCACCTTTTCCAGAACTACCGAAAAGCCTGTTTCAAAATTTTTCACGGTTGTAATTCTTCCTTCAAAGGTCCCATCACTTCCAGAAAGCAATCAGCATCATTTCAATATAGTGGTTCAGTTTAGCCCTAAAAACATAATTAATTCAGCAACACATTTTCTTAAATGCTTATTGGCATTTAACATGAAAAAATCAAAATACTGAGGTTAGGTTAGTAGAATAAATCTCAATTATACAGACCTCCAACACGAAAACATTTTGAAACGGTATTAAATAGGTTTCCTAGTGTAAGTATTCAGATAATTTTGGTTCTATTTACGTCTTGGACACGAAGAAATAATGTGTACTTAGTAAATAAAAATAATATGGTGCTCCCTATGTTACCTCCGAACGTACGAAGGAACATACACTTGACCTATATTGGATATAATCGAGTGGGTATTTGCGGCTACACTCAATGGAGGTGGGTAGGGTTCTTTGATTTTAATATTGGTGGGCGCCAGGTAAATTAACCCACAAATACCTGAAGATGTGTCAATATCACCAACTTACCAAATGATACCAAACAAAAAGTGCTTACGAATGATATATTAAATATAACTCAATAATATCTCAACAACGATCAAGTTGAATAGCTCCAGTAGATATTCTGGAAAATCACCAACTCTGAAAGTAAGTCATGAACTAATAATCTTAAGAGCAGTCTTATAAGGAAACTAGCAAGCAAGCAATCAAACAATAGCATTAACTAAGCGGTAAGTATTCATCATTTTATCGCCTTAGCTATCATATTTTATCTATGGTCCTTAATGACGATACTCTAAACAGTAGCGAAAAAACATATATGGGTTCTAATAGAAGCCACCAATTACTATTCTCCTTCAAGTAGCCAGAAATCAAAATGCACCAAATTTGAGATATTGCGTCGCGAGAGCTCAAGTGCATGCGCAATGTACATACCACCACCAGGGAAAATTTGCATTCAATTTCAGCTTCACAAATATAACCAAATAAATAGTAGCAAAGAACAAATAGCAAACAAGCGGTAAGGCAAAATAATGAAAATAATGAAAAAAAATCAGATAATAGACTTGCGTGAATCCCACGATGGATGTAATCGGTGACGAGGAAATCAATCCGGAATGCCTCTCAGTACCATTGATCTCGATTGGGACATCCAATATAAAAGGACATCCAGTATGAATGAACACCCAGTATGGCTTGACACCAGTATAAATGGGCACCCAGAATGAAGAACACCCAGTATAAATGGATTTCCAGGGTCAATGGACACCCACTGCTATGATGGATTCTTCTTATGATTATCCAAGTTGTTCGGAAATCCTGGATTGAAATCCCGTAAATAAAAACCCTAGGTAATGAATTTACCCATTAATAAAATCAGAGTAAGTCTCCCCTCCCCAGATTATGATGAACATTAAGTTTCATCAATAAAGAAACAAACTGTTTCTACCAACCCTTTATATTTAGAAAATCTTAAGATATTTTTTGACCACCCTTGTATATTAAATACAATTTTGGGCGTGAACCCTTGTTATAAAACCCACATATAGGTATCATCATTATCTAAACCAAATGAAAATATAAATATAATTTACATGAGGGGACTTTTTACATCACCCTATACAGTGTGTCCCGCTTTTCATGAATACACCCTAATATCTCAGTTATTAATAATGCGATTTTCTTGAAATTTTGGTGGTGATTATATGTTAGGTAAATGAAGTATTTTGGCATAGTGAACATTTTCATCGACCGTAGGCGTGCGGTATGGGGGGTAAAAAAAGCTGTTTTTTGGGAAAAGGATATTAGGGCTCATTTTAGATAACTTTTTTTATCAGAATTAGAATCAGCATCCCCAAAAACACCCCAATCCATATTTTCGAAATCTCAAGAGCTGATTTGAGGCGAAAAATAAAATAAATTCACTTTTTTCGTCTCGGAATCAGCATCCCCAAAAACCCTTTAATTCATATTTTCAACATCTCAAGAGCTGATTTGCATAAAAAATTATTCAACTCTTTTTTCAATAAGTCCTTGTAAGCAAAATTCAAACCGTCTTTCAAAATAACCATTTAACACGGTATGTGGAAATTTTGGTTTGAATGCCCTAATCCTGTTGCGTTTCAAACATCTCTATACTTTGTTTCTCGTTGAATTCATTGTCCTCGCAACTGCCCTTACAGTACCAATTGGGTTGTTTCGAAATTCGAAATGTTCGTCGTCCGGATAGTGTCTTTGATTTAAATTGTACCTCCCTGGTCTTGTCTTGAAAACCGCTCTAGTCTTTGCGAATAATCTGTTGATTTTGGCGTGAGAAATTGGTTCTCGATCATGATGCCTTCCATTGAATATTCCAGCAACCTGACGCGTAGATCTTTCATTATTACCAAATAATCGGATAATCTCCACTTCTTCTCCAAGGATATAAGGGGCTCATTTTAGACAATTTTTTTTATCAGATTTGGAATCAGCGACCGCAAAAACCCCTCAATTCATATTTTCGAAATCTCGAGAGCTGATTTGATTAGAAAACAAAATTAAATTCACCTTTTTTCAATAGATTGTTTATTTCTAATTTTTTATTTCAAATGCCCTAATCCTATATTAAATTTCAAACACCTTCGTTTCCTTATATTCTGTATCGTTTGCAACTGCCCTTATACTACAATTTAGGTATTTCCGAAGATACGCACACTTTGTGCTTTGAAACAAAAGTTTTTGTTTGACATCGGTAATCAGTACGAAATGTCAATAAGTCAAGCAGTGTTACTTAACTGTTAATAAGATGGCACACAACCGAAGAGTAGTTCGTACAATTGGAGAAAGAGTAGAGATTATCCGCTTATTTGGTAATAATGAAAGATCTACGCGTCAAGTTGCTGGAATATTCAATGGAAGGCATCATGATCGAGAACCAATTTCTCACGATACCGTTGCCAAAATCAACAGATTGTTCGCAAGGACTGGAGCGGTTTTCAAAATAAGACCAGGGAGGTACAATTTAAATCAAAGACACTATCCAGACGACGAACGTATCTTAGCAGAATTTCGAAACAACCCAAATGGTACTGTAAGGGCAGTTGCGAGGACAATGAATTTGGAAGTATGGAGATGTTTGAAACGCAACAGGATTAGGGGATTTAAACCAAAATTTCTACATACTCTGTTAAATGGTGATTTTGAACGACGGTTTGAATTTTGCTTATGGTTGCAGGGTAACTATCTTAACGACAGACTTTTTCTGAAGAACATGATGTTTACTGACGAGGCAACGTTTACAACAAACGGTGTGGTGTCTAGTCAAAATTGTAGGTTTTGGGCAGCTGAAAATACGAATTGGGTAATTCATTGTAAAAACCAATACAGTGAAAAAGTTAACGTGTGGTATGGCATATTCAACGAACGGATTGTTGGCCCTTATTTCCTGGATAACGTGACCGGACAAAATTTTCTAAATTTTTTACAAAATGGTATGGTAATGGGAATTGCCATTAGCACAAAGACAAAACTTAATCTTTCAATTAGATGGGGCCACCGCACACAATTCTGGGATAGTTCGGAACTTTTTAAATGCAATTTTCCCTATGAAGTGGATAGGTAGAAATTCTCCTATGGAACCATGGCCCCCTAGATCGCCAGATATTACCCATTGAGACTTTTTTCTGTGGGGGCATTTGAAGAATAAAGTGTATGCTACTCGGCCGCGTAATAGAGAGGAACTTTGCTTTGCAATTAGGCAAGCGTGTCAGGAAGTAACTCCCCAAACTTTAAGAAAAGTGAATGTACATTTGAGAAGAATTGTTGAAAAGTGTATTGTTTCAGAAGGTAGTTATGTTGAAAACACAAGAATCTAAAATAAAGTAATTCGTAATTTTGTTACCACTGTTACAAATAAAGAACTTATTAAAAAAAAGACTTGAACTTTTTTTTTGTTCAAATCAGCTCTTGAGATGTTGAAAATATGAATTAAAGGGTTTTTGGGGATGCTGATTCCGAATCTGATAAGGAAAGTTGTCTTAAATAAGCATTAATATTCATTTCTCAAAAAATGCCTTTTTTCTCTCCCCAACTTCGCACGCCAATGGTGAATGAATATGATCACTATGCCAAATGCTTCATTTTTCTAACATAAAATCACCACCAAAATCTCAAGAAAATCGCTAATAACAGATATTCGGGTGCATTGACGAAAAAAGTGAAATTATTTTTTTTTGTCTCCTCAAATCAGCTCTTGAGATTTCGAAAATATGGATTGGGGGGTTTTTGGGGATGCTGATTCTAATTTTGATAAAAAAAGTTATCTAAAATGAGCCCTAATATCCTTTTCCCAAAAAACAGCGTTTTTTACCCCCCCACACCGCACGCCTATGGTCGATGAAAATGTTCACTATGCCAAAATACTTCATTTACCTAACATATAATCACCACCAAAATTTCAAGAAAATCGCATAATTAATAACTGAGATATTAGGGTGTATTCATGAAAAGCGGGACACACTATAACAAAATGTAAAATAAATGTTGAAATCCACATTATAGGAACAACAGTATTTCCAAAATGCATTTAAGAAAAATATGTACATAATGGGACAACCTGTAAAATCGGATACATATTACACATATGAAGATTACATTATTATCAAGATATAATGAATCATCATTCATATGCCTACTTAGACATTTGGTAATAGTGTAAACTAATGAAAATTAATAATATATTCTTAAAATTGTCCCGATATTTCGGAATTAGTGGATCAGTTTCCATCTGAGGACACTTATCGAATTCTCCTTGATAGAACATTTTTGAACAGCCAACTGGTTCCAAGATTGTTCCAAAAAAAATATGTAAATAAATGAACATTGTTACAATAACACAGTTTTCCAGAACAAGGAATTTCTAATAATACGTTTACTGAAAGTAAAGGTCATTGAAATGTGCGGTTGTGCATAAATACAAATTCTAATTTTATGAAATTGTACTATTTTAATGAAATTTTCACAGCAAAAAATCATATAGATGACAGTGCATTCTCTTCGCCCGTCATTATTACGTTTCCTTGGTTACAGCCGCGCCGTTGTCCTTATCACTACTTAACATACCGGCGGCCTTGAAAGTATCCACTTTCAAAAAGAAATTAAATGAATAACACTGGATCAAATGATAGAACAATGAAAAAGGTGAATAGAAAACATAAACGAAAACTGTTCAGGAAATCAGTCAATTCACTGGCAAAATACTGATTTCGGTAATGGATCGCTTCACGATTCCGCTTCTGGTGCGTACGCTCACTACGCGCACGATATTGTCTGATTCAGGATGCACTGAAGTAATTCTTCCCATAATCCATTGCTGGGGTAGAGTTTTTTTATCCCGAAGGAGTACTAGACTTCCATTCAGCTCCTGAGTCTCTTTCTTGAATCGTCATTTATTTCTTTGCTGGAGATTGTGAAGGTAATCATTTTGCCATCGGGTCCAGAAGTTTTGTATTACCCTTTGCAGATATTGAAACCTGGTAAGGTGGTTTACAGTCGTATCTTCGAAGTGGAGTTGAGGAGCGGCGTTCAGTGGCTGTCCGATGATAAAGTGACCTGAAGTGATGGCCTCAAGGTCATTGGGGTCAGAGGATAGAGGAACGAGAGGACATGAGTTCAGAGAAGCCCCAACCTGAGTCAGTATCGTGATGAATTCCTCGAAAGTGTAAGGATCGGTAGACAAAACGCGTTTAAGATGATATTTTAGGGATTTTACAGCAGCTTCCTATAGTCCACCAAAATGGGCAGAACGAGCTGGTATAAAATGCCACTGCATTTGGCTATGGTTGAAATAATTTTGCATTGGTTTACTGGAAAGAATGCTATAAATTTCCTTGAATTCATATAGAAATAGGACCCATTATCTGAACAGAAATTAGTACACATACCTCGCCTAGACACAAAACGCTTGAACCCTGCCTCAAACGCTTCTGCAGTTAATTCGCTTGCAAGTTCGATGTGAACCGCTTTTGTAGATAGGCACACAAATACGCATACATAACATTTTAAAATTTTTCGATTTCTATACTTCCCGTCTTTTAGTAGAAAGGGACTAGCGTAGTCGAGGCCGCTATTGGAAAAAACAAGAGAAGGGGTTACTCGCGGAGCAGGAAGATTACCCATTTGGTTAGACAGTATTGGTGGATTGGCTCTGAAACACTGAATACACTGTCGGAGTACATTTCGTACTGCTTCGCGACCGTTCAATGGCCAGAACTTTCTTCGAATAAAAGAAAGAGTCTGGCTGCCAAGCGCCAGAATGAAAATTGTGCTCATGAATATGTCGTATCAATGAAACCGTGAAAGGATGTTTTCTAGGAATCAGAAGAGGATGTTTAGCTTCTGGGCTAATATTTGCATGTTCTAACCTACCTCCTACTCGAATTACACCATCGGTATCAAGATAGGGGTTCAAGGATTTGAGATAACTATTGATTTTAACTGACTTATTGGATATCAAACTCAAAATCAGTAAAGCATTGAGCTTGAATTAATTTGACGAGACATGTTTCGGTGTGATTCCATTCCAGAGGTGTTATATTCAGAGAGGTTATCCTGAACCTTTTTCTGAATATGGATCCTTTAGCAAACCTTTGACAGTAAGCCACAACGCGTATTAGCTTGGAATAACTGGAAAATCTCTGAAAGATATTATCTTTATCTGACGTTATCAAACAAGTGCATTTTTTATTGAATTCCCCAAGATCCGAGGGCGATCGTGAGTAATTCGAAATGTGACAATTTTGAGGCCAGTTATCTTCAGGCTTAGAGAGAAAATATGGCCCATGCCACCACAAGGAAGCATTCTTAAGATCAGTGGGGTTAATTCCTCTGGATATTATATCAGCAGGGTTAAATTTTGAGGATCTATGATTCCAGATATTTCTGTCAGAAATAGATTGAATTTCTGAAATTCTATTCCAAACGGAAGTTGTCCACGTTCGTGGTTCGGCACTTAGCCATGCTAGGACGATGGTTGAGTCAGTCCAGTAATAAATTGATTCGAAGTTTAGATTTGAGGACTCAGTAACCCTTTTTACGAATTTTGATAGCAGAAGGGCACCTGACAATTCCAGTCTGGTAAGAGATATGGCCTTGAGAGGAGCAACGCGAGATTTTGCGCACAGTAGTTTTGTTCGAATATTTTCATCACTATTTTTAGACCTCAGGTAAATGCATGCTCCATACGCCTGAGTAGAACTGCCGCAAAATCCGTGTATTTGTAAACTTACAGGATTTTTGAGTGTGACATGTCGAGGGATTTTCAAAACCTTGAAACTTAAAAGTTGATTGCAAAAATGAATCCAAGATTTATACATATTCGTGGGAATGGGGTCATCCCAATTCAAATTAGCTAACCACAACTGCTGTAGGAGAATTTTGGCCTGAATTATTATTGGACCTAGAGGAACGAATATTTGGGAAATCATTGAAAGAATGGTTCTTTCAGTAACAGGATTGGAGGCATTGAAGGACATTTGTGAATTATAAATGAAACAGTCTGATACGGAGTCCCAAGAAATTCCTAAAGTCTTTGTACTTTGGGAATCATTCACAAGATGTTTGATAGAATGATTATTTCGAAGATCAGCCAAGACTGTGGGTTCATTGGAACTAAATTTTCGCAATTGAAAGCCTGCGCTTTTCAGTAAATTGACTAGGTTTTTCCTTATAGAGATTAAATTGTCTACAGAGTGTGTTCCTGTTAGGACATCATCGATGTAGAAATCATTAGAGATTATGTTGGATTCGACAGGAAAAGTAAATCGATTTTCTAAGGCAACCTGTTTTAGACAACGGGTAGAAAGAAAGCTTGCAGAAGCAGTTCCATAAGTGACTGTATTTAGTTCAAAATGAGAAAGTTCTTGACTGGGCTGGTCTCGCCATACTATACGTTGAAGACTACGTTGCATGGGCCGAATATTAATCTGACGGTACATCATAGAAATGTCACCAATTAAAACAACATTATGTTGTCTGAAACGTAGTATAATTGTGAAAAGATCATTTTGAATTGCTGGTCCAACCTTAAGGACTTCATTCAATGAGAGACCCGAAGGGGTTTTGGCGGAACCATCAAACACTACTCGTAGTTTGGTTGTCGTGCTATCACATTTTTCTACGCAGTGATGAGAAAAATAATATATGGGATACTCGTTTTGTTGGTTAGGGTTTATTTTAGTCATATGACCGAGGCTCTGATATTGTGACAAAAAATCAGAAAATTGTGTTTTGAGCTGATGAATTTTATTCAGCCTTTTTTCAATTGCGTGAAATCGGCTAATGGCTGTTTCTAAGGAATCACCTAACTTATAGTAATTTTCCTTCAAAGGTAAACTCACCGTAAATCTACCGGAGTTATCTCTTGTGGAAGTTTCGGAGAAGTGAGATTCACACTCAGCCTTCCTTAGCGGAATTTTTTTGACTTGCAAAGCTTTCCTTAATTTGCCAAAAATTTTGCAACTGGTTTTGTATTGAATCATTCGTGGATAGAAAACAGGAATTTATTGATGAAGAAGGAAAGATGGGTAATGGTCCGGATATTATCCAACCTAATTTAGTTTTATGTAGTATTGGTAGGTTCTTGCCCAATCTGATTTGGTCATTAGACAAAAGTTTGAGGAATATATCCGCTCCTAGGAGCATGTCAATATCAGAGGAGATATAAAAGTTTGGGTCGGCAAGAAAGATATTGTCCGGAATTTTGAGATTAGTTAGGGATATTTTTTGTTGTGGCGTTAAGCCAGTAATTTTGTCAATTATTAGAAAAGGCAATTCAAACTTGTAATTAGTACACAAAGATTGGGCCTTGATTGACGTGCGTTTTGAAATGTTGATCAGATTTTGACTTATTCCGGTAATAGGCAAATTGATAGAGGTAAAATTCAATCTCAACTTATCGAATAGATTTTTAGTAATAAAGTTGGACTGTGAACCACTGTCCAGCAATGCTCTGCATCTTATTGGTTTATCGTTTCTGTCAAAAACATCAATTATTGCAGTGGAGAGGATTGTATAGGAATGGAAACTGATTTGTGATGCCATAGCATGAACACACACATTATCAGAAGTGTTGGATGAGTGCGAGTCAGACGTATCAGGTTTTGATTCGTGATGAGAAGAAAGATTTTGTGAACTTTTACAGGTACCTTGGATGTGGTTTTGGTTTTTATTTGTATTGCTTTTATTTGAATTCAAATGCAGCAAACTATGATGCCTCTTTTGGCAAGAACGACATGAATACGCGGATCTACAGTCATGATTTGATTGATTAGGTTTTAAACAGTTAGAGCATAGCTTTAACTGCTTAATTTCTGAAAATCTCCTTTCTATGGGAATGTCCAGGAATGCCTTGCATGAGTAGATAAAATGGGTTTGGTAACATAATGGACATGGAGGGTTGCTAGTTGATAAGTGAGAATAAGAACCACTAACATTACATTTTTTATTGGATTGAACATTTCGGTTTGAAGAACTAGTTTTAGTATTTAGTGATTCCAACAGTTGGCAACGTTGGGATAAAATTTTTATGTATTCATCGATTGTCGGAGTGTCCTTAGATTTAGTGAAAATTTCCCATTCTTTTCGGGTTGAGCAATCTAATTTTGAGTTGAGAAGGAAACTCAGAATAGTATTCCAATCATTAACATTCTCACCTAGGTTCTTTAAAGATCTAAAATGTTTCTGAAAATTATCTAGAAATCTTCTAAGAAATATATATTCTTTAACAATATTTGATAAATCAAAAATGGCTTTCAAATGGGAGTGAACTATAGCCTTTTTGTTTTGATAACGTTCCATAAGTAGGTCCCAAGCAATCTTATAATTTTCATCAGTAGCATTTAATGAGAAAATTATTTGAGATGCTTCACCTTTAAGAGCCCCCTGTAAGTAAAAAAACCTTTGTACATTGGTAAGCATTGGATTTTTGTTTCATAAAATTGCGTCCATTTGTCAGAGTTGCCACTGGTTGGCCGTTGGGAATTGAGCGCGGCAGCTTGCTTCTGCGCCTGCGCAACCGATTCAGCTAGTTTCGTTTTGGCGAGTGCTATGACAGAGAAATATTTATTTTCAAAATCTACCCATTCAGAATCATGTCTATCTACATCGTCGGGTTCTAGACTTTCAATTTCTATTTGTACTAAATTATATTCTGGCATAAGTGATGTAATAGCATTCAAGCGGGTGTCCAATTCGATGGTAATTTGTTCAGTTAATGTAGAATTGGAGATTTTATTCAAATATTTTTTGAATCTTGTTACTGAAGCTTTTAGGCTAGCTTTGCGAGCTACAAGTATCTTTTTCTTTTCGTTCTGTTGCATCTTAATAATATAATGAGCAATAATTATTAAAATGTAAAGAAACTAAGAAACATGTAATGAGGGCGTTTTAAGTTTATTTGGTTTATAGAAATGCAATATTTCAAGTAACAATCAATAGCAAATGCAGAGGTTTGGATAATAACAAAATACCTATTTGTTATGAATACCTATAAAATAATTAAATAATAGCGACACAAGTCCAAACAACTCCAAACTCACGAAAAGGAAGGTTATGAATTGTGGATTAGGTATTTTGGAAGCAGGTAAATAAGGAAAGGACTGACCTTGATGCCTCTGAACTGCATATGGCGACGGCGGGTTCCAGAGATATTCAAACTGTTGGTGCTGCAACGGCTCGATGATTGTTGTTTAGAATGTCGGGTTGAAATTCAACAATATTCAGCTACGAAGGACCATGAAATATGCGGTTGTGCATAAATACAAATTCTAATTTTATGAAATTGTACTATTTTAATGCAATTTTTACAGCAAAAAATTATATAGATGACAGTTCATTCTCTTCGCCCGTCATTATTATGTTTCCTTGGTTACAGCCGCGCCGTTGTCCTTATCACTACTTAACAGTCATTTCATAGCAGTCTTTTGAAACATAGATTTTTGTTCTGGGAAAACAGTGAACACATAAATATATAAGATATATCTTACCCTGGCCAAGGAGTTTATTTCAATTGGTACTCCTAGGGCTAGAAAATACTACGATATAGTAAGTATTGTTGTCTTGTAACTAGCATCACTCAACCTAGCAAAGAAAAAAAAATTGATTCGACATGGACACAATATTTGCACTGTAATAATAATTATTCTAGTTTTTGATATAATAAATTGATATAGAACCATACCTTTTACGGGATATTATCCAATTTATGATGAGCCCACTGACTGATGAAAAAAATATAACCACTGACAAATCCTCTTCAAGAGTTTCGTTATGAATCATATTCCAAAATATTCCCATAATCGAACAGAACGATTCAAAACTGTATAAAAGTGAATTGCAAAACAGATCCTCCACTAGAGATGATTTAAATAATCAAAAATTTTGCATTCACAAGTGGTTCGTCTTCACCCTACCAAGATCAGCAACCGAAAGGACTCAGATCACGAAATTGCGCGACTGACAAACAATGTGTCAAACAAACTTATACTATCTGGCGGTAGACGGCGCCACAATAGGTATTTTCCATATCGATAATCTAAATTTGCATCATGAGAAATATTTAAATATTTCTCATGTGGAACTAGAGTACTTGACGAAAGGCAATAAATTTCAAAACAAAATTTGATTATAAAAATAATCCAGCCTTTCGCAAATTTTCCTATACAATAGGATTGTCGGCAAACGTCGAACAGAAATAATTCAACAGCCCCATACGACCGCCGAATCACGTCTATCCAACGCCTGGCAAAGTTTTCCTACAATGACAAAGTATACTTGCAGAGTATATCCTTGTAGGAAAACTTTGCGAGGCGTTGGATAGACGTGATTCGGCGGTCGTATGGGGCTGTTGAATTATTTCTGTTCGACGTTTGCCGACAATCCTATTGTATAGGAAAATTTGCGAAAGGCTGGATTATTTTTATAATCAAATTTTGTTTTGAAATTTATTGCCTTTCGTCAAGTACTCTAGTTCCACATGAGAAATATTGCAGAGTATATCGTTGAAACATATCGATAATGCCTATATATCTAATTTTAACACATAACTGCAACAAATAACGTATATTTGAACAAATGAGCCGTTACATATCAATCAATAATCATTTGTACCAAATGAAAGATTATTTCCTCAACACCTAAGCAATGGTGATGACACCGTCTTGTTGGACAGAATTCTTCTACGCTAAATTATCGTCCGTGACGACTATGACAAGGGACTGCCAATTAACGTTGAACAGCTGATAACTGCTCTACGTTAACCTATACCCGACAATCAATCTTTGTTTATGTTTTGATATTCGAACTTCAGGAAACCAAAACGCCTTAAACAATGAGTTAAGAACTACTTCATTGTCAACGATGGAGAAAATACAAGGTGAGTAGGTATTTTAGCTGAATATGAAAGACAAACTGTTTAGAGCTGTATGAATTTGGACACTGTTCAATATCTTAATCTTCATTTGTTTTGTAGAACTAGCCGATGTAAGAGAGCAAGTGCATCCAGCAACGATGGAGCTAATCTACAAGGCTACCGAATAGTACATTTCTCAGTTGAAACGAGACGACAGTACAAAAGTAAGTAAACATATTTTCACTAAGAAGTAAAACACCAACAAATTTCTTTTGTTTCAGAAATTGGACGAGAAGAAACCAGAGCGTGCTCAGGAACCAAATACATTCTAGTATAAATTATCATAAAATGTATCATTATAAATATTGAATAAATGAAGTGGAGTATATAGGGTGAGTAGTTTTTAATCAAAGATTTGACTCAGTTGATTTAATCGGTCAATATAGTGATAGATAATTGTTTAAGCGAACAATTTCGTAGGTTCAAATTTGAACGTAACAATCCCCCCCCTTTCTTCAAAAAATTCAGCTCGTAAATTTCATAAATTAAAAAATCGTGATAGCTAATCCTCTTCAGGACTGGCCTTCAGGTCCTTTATATGCCAAACGCCCACGAAATTACCCTGCTCATTCCGTAGCTCGTACGTCCAAGGTGACAACTTTTTATCGACAATAAAAGGGTCCTTTAAATCTATGTGCTAACTTATGAGAAAAGTATTTTGCTGCATCTGACAGCACATAGTTACGTTTCCAAACCAATTGATTAGGTAAGAATTCGATGAGACGTCTACGGAGATTATAGCGTTCACAACTCTTGTTTCCAGGAATTCTCAGACGTTCACGAATATCCAAAATCATTTACCGGAATGAATCATCTACACCTCCACCCGGAGTCTAGTACCATCTTCTTTTCCAAAGTAGTCACTGAACCATAATCTGCCCCAGATAATGCCATATTTTGACCAAAATTGACAAAGAAAGGTGTCAACTTAGTAACTTCATCAAACATGAAGTTACTGTTTGAAGGTTCGAATTGCACATGCTATTTGATGAAAATTTTCATCCCAACTCCGATGGGTGTCTGAAACATACATAGCAAGCATAGTCTTTATCACCCTATTCACCCTTTCAGTAGGGTTGGCTCTTGGATGGTAGTTAGCACTGTACTTGATCGTACACTGATACTTCTTACAAAAATTCAGAAATTGTTTACTTCTGTACTGAGGACCATTATCGCAAATCAATATACGAGGAACACCCAATAACAAGAATACCTCGTTTTATATTCGGCGAATAACGGTTTCAGAAGTTGCCTTCCTTAGAGGAAAGAGAAGGGAAAATTTACTCAGATAATCTGTTTCTACCAAGATATAAGAATTACCAGATTTCGACCTGGGCAAAAGACCAATGAGGTCTGTGGAAATCATCTCCCAAGATCAACCTTGTGATGAGAAACCATTTTATCAGTCAGCTTCTCCTGAGAAACCTTATGCGCAGCACAGACTAAACAACGCCTAACATATTTTGCGATGTCCCCACGCATCTTAGGCCAATAGTATCGATATGATACCCTAGCGAATGTTTTACAGGCACCGGTATGGCCAGAAGTTGCAGGTTCGTGGGCTTTCACAATGATATTGTGTCTCAGAGCTTTTGGGACGACCAATTTCTATGCATCTGCCGGAGGAGAAAGGCATGCATATTCCGATAAACAATGCTTCCACAATTTTCCTCCTTTCTCTCTAACCTTAGTAGATCAGCAACAGGGGGACTGGAGCGGAAATGGCAAAAAGGCATTCTCGTGCGTTCATCGTGTGACGTAGTCGACGCTGCTTCGCATTCATCGTGTGACGTAGTCGAGAGAGATCCAGTTGATTGATAACATTTTGCCAATAGAGCGCGGCGCACACATTATGAATTGAATATATAAAGAAAAAATATTTTTCAACAGCAAAAGTTTGAACCATCGTCCTTTTGCTTGGTAGCGAGTGACGCTAGCCTTGTATCCACGGAGACTTCGTACAAGTTGATGTATAAATGTGGGTTATATATTTCTCAAGCTACCAGAGCACGCTGTTTGAATATTAAAAAAAAATATATTTGTGAGTCTGATAATAATAATGATATTTGGAATAAATGTCAAAAATTGCGAGGTAACGAGGGTGTAACGTTTGAAGGTGTGATTCCAATGAGGAAAGCATACAAGGTGTTTCAAAATGTATAATTTAGGAGAGATGAAAGTCACGTTCATCATGGGTTATAAAAGAGAAAAATATGCAGGAAAACATTTAAAGTTTGAATTAAAAATCATATTTTTGTTTATTATTGAAAAATGTTTTAAATGATTCAGTCTATCAGGAAAAATTATGAAAATTAGGTGCTAGCGATGCAACAAAAAAAGAAGAAGTACAGGAAAGTTTTCCAAGGGAGTCTAGCACTTCAACATGCGATCCCAATGATAAACGTATAAAAGGTACCTCAAAATATATCGTTTGAGAAAAAACGTGTCAGTTTAACGGGGTCTAACGTTTCCACGTGCGATTCCAATGAGGAACTTATACTAGGAATCTCAAAATACATCATTTGCAAAAAAACATATCAGTTCAACGGAGGTCTGAAGTTTTAACATACGATTCCATACATTCCATCAACAGTCGAAAAAGACGTAGCCCTCTCACTTTAACGTACGATGAGTAAATACTGCAAATGAAAAACATATTAATTGGAGAGTAACAGGGCGTTAGCGTTTCAATGTACAGTAGTGTTGAGTTTATAAATGGAAATTATTTGAATGGTACAGTCTATGAGGAAACATTATAACAAATTTGTGTTATGGATGCAAAAACATTCAAGAAAAAAGTCTGAATTTAACGGTATATGAGAAAGCATTGCAAAAATTCATGGGTTATGGATGCGACGGGGTCATAGCATTTTAACGTGTGATCTCAATGGGCTACGGGGTGTTTCAAAATTCAGCGTGTAAGAAAAAGACATGTCGGTTCGACGGGAGTCTAGCAATTCAACATGCGATCCCAATGATAAACGTATAAATAGTACCTCAAAATATATCGTTTGAGAAAAAAACGTGTCAGTTTAACGGGTTCTGACATTTCCACGTGCGATACCTATGAAGAACTTATACTAGGTATCTCAAAATACATCATTTGCGAAAATAACATGTCAGTTTAACAGAGGTCTGAAGTTTCAACATACGATTCCATACATTCCATCAAAAGTCGAAAAAGACATAGCCCTCTCATTTTAACGTGCGATGAGTAAATACTGCAAATGAAAAACATAGTAATTGGAGAGTAACAGGGCGTTAGCGTTTCAACTTACAATAGTGTTGAGTCCATAAATGGGAAATATTTGAATGGTACAGTCTATGAGGAAACATTATAACAAATTTGTGTTATGGATGCAAAACATTTCAAGAAAAAAGTCAAAACTTCAGGTGTCAAGTTAACATAGGAAAAATGTTTCAAAAATGTTACGGTATATCAGAAAGCATTGCAAAAATTCATGGGTTATGGATCCAAAAAAATATGGAAATTTTGGGTAATAATTTCGCCTAGCTGACCGTTGGGTGTTCTTTTGAGGGTGTGCAGTCTTGCTTGCAAATCCCGATGTCATGTATGCATACACATTAATTAACAACTACAACGGAATGTTGCAGACTCCCTACTCACGTTCTTTAATAGTAAATTATAACATTGGAAAACAAATTCAGGTAGGTTATAATAAAAGTGAGACATATTTTCATTATTTATTTAGCATATTTTGTGTTATTCTAAAGTAAGGGTGTTACAGCGTCGGCATATTTTATCAAATTATTCATTAAAAGATGTCAGTTTCATCAATAAATTTCTAAGATCATCCAAAAGTGTATTGTCGGGGCATGCAATATCAAACATGTTCCAATTGAAGTCTCTTACTTCAATAAGTCTTCTTTGGTGATAATTCCCGCTGCATTAATATTCACTCCATCAAATTCAATGAAGGAAGTATTATCATAAAAGATAAAATATTTTCCTGCATGTGTTTGAAAAAGTGCATTTATTTCAGCGTTTGGAGGTAGAAGGGGGATTTCTACATCTTTATCGATTTGTAAGGTCGGAAATAAACTTGAATATACTTTATTTTTGCTGGTAACCAATAAATTACCATTAGCAGTTTGGAAAACGTAATCTACGCCATGAGGTCCTAATTCCTTCGGTAGATAATTCTGTAGTTTTTCAGGTTCAGTAATTTTCTTCTTTTTATCGCTAATATCAAACTTCCATATCATATCCTACACAATAACATGCAATCTATAGCTTAGAAAGCATGGAGCGTACGCCAAAAACATTATATCTGGTGGAGCTTTAACTTCACATAAATTTTTATTGAATTTAGGTGTTGTTTGCTTGTAGTATGAATTGGGAGCGTAGTTTTGAGGGGAGTGGTAGGAATTTGAGTGGTAGTTGTATCTGGCTGTATATACTCAGATATAGCTACAAATCGGTACTTTCGACCATATAGTACCTCATGTCCATTAATGTCATCTTGATGGATGGGGCGCATTTTTTGTTGATACCATGGATACATGATCGCATCCCCCGTATCACAATGACCTAAACCTAAAGATTGTCCAATTTCATGAACGGCTGCCATGAATAAATTTGAATATCCATAAGGCGTTTCATTATATCCTTTATACCATTTTTCTTTATCGTCAAAATGAATTTCTATACAAGGTTTGTTACGTGCTTCTGAAAAGAAAGCATGACCTAAGACTTTGCCAGGACCATCAAACTTTTAAAGAATATTATCGTGATATCTGAATTAGGTTTCGTTACCATCTCAAATGTTAAAATGATGCATTCTGCCACATTTCAAAAGCATTTTTTAATACTGCAGGTATTCATTATAATTTTTGTTGAGTGGATAGCGAGATAGGTGCCACCGCAGATGAGTTTTATTCCATTTTGTTGAAACTGTATACTCGGTTTCGCCATGTTGACATCTGGGTCTCGTAATAAGCTCCATTGTTCCATTATTAAAAGTTCCATCTACAGGTAAATTATAACATTCTTGGAAATTACTTACAGCTGTTGAAAAATCTGTCAGCGAACTATTATCAATATACCCATATGTTTCCAAATAGTGTTGTAGAAAGGTTGAATTTGCTGCTAGTAATGGTAAGAAAGCAGCCAGCACGATTATGACCAACCTCATCATTGGTTTGTTGTACACAAATGACTGTAATCGTAATTCATCCTCACAGATGAAGTAGCTACCAATAGTAAATCGCTCGCTGCGTCACCTATGAAGAACTTGAAAAAGCACTCTCAGACAGCCATAACTCTGGCAAATTCAGGTTTCAATTAAACAAGTCTAATGTCCAGAAAAGTGAGCAAGTTCGTGAGGAAGGCATCACCAACGAAACTAATAACTTCAAAATGCTGATGGCACGTTGGCATTGTTTTTGAGTGAAGTGAACAATTTATGTGAAGTTAAAGCTCCACCAGATATAATGTTTTGGCATATGCTCCATGCTTTCCAAGCTATCGATTGTATGTTATTGTGAAGGATATGATATGGAAGTTTGATATTAGCGATAAAAAGAAGGAAATTACTGAACCTGAAAAACTACAGAATTATCTACCGAAGGAATCAAGACCCTATGGCGTAGATTACGTTTCCAAACTGCTAATGGTAATTTATTGGTTGCCAGCAAAAATAAAGTATATTCAAGTTTATTTCCGACCTTAAAAATCGATAAAGATGTAGAAATAACCCTTCTACCTCCAAACGCTAAAATAAATGCACTTTTTCAAACACATGCAGGAAAATATTTTATCTTTTATGATAATACTTTCTTTATTGAATTTGATGGAGTGAATATTAATGCAGCGGGCCGTATTGAAGATGCTTTCCCACACATCCCCAATGACATCACTTCAGCGTTTCGCTATATAGATGGCCATATGTATTTTTTCAAGAGAAATACATACTTCAAGTACAATGAGTTCCAAAGAAGACTTATTGAAGTAAGAGACTTCAATTGGAACATGTTTGACATTGCATGCCCCAACAATAAACTTTTGGATGATCTTAGAAATTTATTGATGAAACTGTCATCTTTTTATGAATAATTTGATAAAATATGCCGACGCTGTAACACCCTTACTTTAGAATAACACAAAATATGCTGAATAAATAATGAAAATATGTCTCACTTTTATTATAACCTACCTTAATTTCATTTTCAATGTTATAATTTACTATTAAAGAACGTGAGTAGGGAGTCTGCAACATTCCGTTGTAGTTGTTGATTGATGTGTATGCATACATGACATCGGGATTTGCAAGCAAGACTACACACCCCCAAAAGCACACCCAACTATCAGCTAAGTGAAATTATTACCCAAAATTTCCATATTTTTTCGCTTCTATAACCCATAAATTTTTGCAATGCTTTCTGATATACCGTAACATTTTTGAAAAATATTTCCTATGGTATCTTGACACCTAAAGTTCAGACTTTCTCCTTGAAATTTTTTTCATCCATAACACATATTTGTTATAATGTTTCCTCATAGACTGTACCATTCAAATATTTCCCATTTATGAACTTAACACTATTGTACGTTGAAACGCTAACGCCCTGTTACTTTCCAATTACTATGTTTTTCATTTGCAGTATTTACTCATCGCACGTTAAAGTGAGAGGGCTACGTCTTTTTCGACTGTTGATGGAATGTATGGAATCGTATGTTGAAACTTCAGACCTCCGTTAAACTAACATGATTTTTTCGCAAATGATGTATTTTGAGATACCTAGTACAAGTTCCTCATTGGGATCGCACGTGGAAACGTTAGACCCCATTAAACTGACACGTTTTTTCTCAAACGATATATTTTGAGGTACCCTTTATACGTTTATCATTGGGATCGCATGTTGAAGTGCTAGACTCCCGTCGAACCGACATGTTTTTGCCATTGAGATCACACGTTAAAATCCCCGTTGAACCACTACGTTTTTTTTTTTTTCTTTAACGACGTATTAGACGCATTAACCCCCATTACGAAGCCCGAAACGCTACACATGACCGATTAAACGAAGCCCGTTCTCGGGCTTCTTAAAAATCTACGTGTATATCGATTATATAGCTTAATAATGACCCCGCGACCCCATAGAGCTAATGTAGCCTGGGCTTCGTAATGGTGGATAATATCTCAAGATATACACATTTAGTTCCAGAGGGCGCATGAGTAGTTCTGTATGTAACTATATACGGTATGTAGATGTTATACGCTTTATAGGAATTCCGTATAGTTCCACGTATTTTCAGAAGCATGTGCATTTGGCAGCATTGCGGTCTGAAAAAACTGATTATTTTGCTCTTCTACTCTTTGAAGCGGAAAAAAACAGTTGAACTTCTCACAACGTTTTCCATGCCGTTATGCTTGTATATAAGCCGATGTCTGATTCAATAATAGATTGAAACGGAAGGAGAAAACTTATGGCGCTAAGTTTGATACTGCATTAATCTAATTTCTCTAGAGGAACCAGTATATTGGATGATAATTTGTAGATTATAAACTCATAGCGCGGTATATTTTCAGATTATTCAGTGGAAAATTTCAAGACGAACGTATCTCGATTTTGACTTCAGAGCAAAAACACCTTTATAGCTTTCATCAAGTGGGTTTCGCCAGTTTTGAACTCCACCTATTAGTATGTTTTGTAATTATTCCATATGTGAAAATAGAGCTGAACAAAAATCTGTCTGCGCTCTGGGGCGACTTACTGGTAATTATTGGCTATTTTGGAATCATCTTCACGTGAACTGATTATCAGGTTCTTCGATCTGTTGATACCAGTCCTGTAATGAAGAGGATATAGGGTTTTTTCTTTGGCTCCGAAGCATCCAAAACAGCTGTCGATGTTCTTGTAACGTGGCTATATGTAAGTCCACAGAACCACAGTGAACGATGACTACGTAAAGTTGATAATGGAAGTCGCTAAAAGTGGGGTATTCATCCAACCTGATTTTCTGTATAAGCCTAATGTATTGGACAGAGGCTGGGTCATGCTTGGAGAACTTTAGAGTCATTACTAAATATGCAGGAGCTTCAACAAAATAATGGTTATTTTACATCAGTCATTTAGGCTAGAATATGATCGGCAGAGGGTTCGTATATCACTAGTTGAATGCTTCGTTCTAAGATGGTGCTAAAGCAAGCTCTGCACGGACTAGGTTTTGAACAGATAAGGAAGCGCGAGCTGCAATTCCAGTAAGTCACCGACGTTTCTGCTTTTGTTACCACATTCACCGTAACATAAAACAGTTAAGATTTATCAACCAAAATATGTATGTACTAAGGAAGTGAAAGATTGTAAGTATTCATCTCTTTCAGAGCAGTTATGGAGTTGTCCTCCTTCTCATAAAGTGTCTTTGATATGTAACAAAAAAATTCTGAAATATCCTCTTGCCGTCCGGATGAAAAGTTGGATTGCCTCAAACACTCAAGATTGGTGAGAATCGAAGATACGTGAAAATATTTCAGTTCGAAAATAACTGGGAAATAGTTTTACCACTTAAATAAAATTTCATTCAAGAAAGTCTTAATAATAAATAGCGCTTGTCAAAAACTGTTTATAAAACATGTGTTTCCCAAATTTTTAAGAACAACTTTATTTCCAAAGTCTTCAGGGTTACTTGAAACACCTTCCCCAACTCCTTAAGCAGAAGTTCTTTGACAGTATCTCCAACCAAACCATTCTGTTATTTATTGTTTGGTGATCAAAGAATAGTGAAAAATTTCATCAAAAACAGAAACAAAATAGTGGGCGAGTGAAATTTTTACGCGGAAGGTATTTGAAGAGAGAGATTACTAAATATTTGGGAAGGCAAATGGTATATTCGATATACAGCGTATACAAAAATTGGAAAATCTTGACATTGAGGTTTTACTGTATCGAAAGGAAAGTTCATTAGGAAACGTTGTTTGCTACTGAAAATTAGGTCTAAATATATTAACCTAATATTTTTTAGGGTCTTGCATGAAGGCAGGATGCTGCTTCAACCTTTTGATGTACTTCACGATAAATTAGGATCATATCCGCTAGTTCGTTATGTTCATGAACCTCTGCCATCTTGAAAAATGCAGATGCATTGGTTAGTTTCTGCCAAGAGCGTCTTATGATTCGCTGAAGTAAAGAAGTTCAATTTGAAGTAATTTCTCGTTGACCAACAGAAGTCTCAAAAGTTTATATCGTCGTCTATTCCATATTTAGTTCAGTTCGCGATTTGAGTGTTGTAATTTTTGATTGATCCTATTAAAATTCGATGGGTCCAAGTTATAATTACATCAAAATGTTTATCTATCATCTGTTTGAAATGTAATTTTGCTTGGTATAAAATGAAATGTCACCGTTTATTTCCGCTTCTACTTGAAGCAGAAGCCAACTTGCATTCTAGTTATATTTCAGCAATAGTGGGTTACGTATCATCAAACAATAATTTTACTATTTATTATCCATTTTGAGGCTACATTCATCAGCATTTCAGGTTCCTATGAACCTAACTGAATCGCGCATACATCGATACATCCTTCTTACTTGTGTTTTTCATGTTTAATACTATTGTCCAGATTTTTTCGAAACATAACGCGCTAGTAATGACATTCAATTTAGTCCTTGTGCAAATAGTGCTTTGAAATATTATTTGTAACACGTGGTCGTAGTGTTAAAGCATCGGCGATTCACTCGGATTTCTCAAGGGGTATCCGGTTCAAATCATGGGCCCCGACGGTCTGCCATGGAGCTGGGGTGGTTCGAAATACACTCTGATAAATTGTAGATCCCGGATCACCCTTGCTCGCACAAGCTCTGAGGAGTATCTGCGGAAACCTGGGTGATTCGTAAGAACAAAAACAAAAAAGTTCGTAAAAACAAAAACTGTTTACTTCCATTGGCATGTTAAAATTATTGAATGTGTAACCACAGATGATTTGTAGATATCATTCGGTTTACAGGAGTCCAGTAGAGTTTCGCGTATTATTCGAAGCCCGTTATTAATAGTAAGGCAGTCTGTGTAAGGCCACATATGATTTGTAGATATCATACAGTTTACGAGTTTACGGTAGTCCCGTAGAGTTCCGCGTATTATTCGAAGCCCGTTATTGATAGTAAGGCAGTCTGTGTAAGGCCACATATGATTTGTAGATATCATACAGTTTACGGGAGTCCCGTAGAGTTCCGCGTATTATTCGAAGCCCGTTATTGATAGTAAGGCAGTCTGTGGAAGGCAACATATGATTTGTAGATATCATACAGTTTACGGGAGTCCCGTAGAGTTCCGCGTATTATTCGAAGCCCGTTATTGGCAGTAAGGCAGTCTGTGGAAGGCATGATGTTTTTTAATATTCAAAGGGAAACGGTCAGGCGAGCTTTTTAATTCGTTTCGCTACGCGTTGAGGTTGGTTGTGTGAAATTTCATTTTAAATATGTCCTCTACCAGAGGTGAAATAAGGTTGAATGATTTTGAATAGGGATCCTGTTGAAGGTGAGTAACATTGGTATAATTTAAGTGGGTATAACATTTTTTATGGAGAAATCTGTGGGAAATTGAGGATGCCACTAATTTTGTGATTTTAACCTAAAAGCGCACCACATTTTTCAGATTGTTCAGTAAAGATTTTAAAGATAAAATTACCCTAGATGTTAACGTATTTTTTTATTTTATCAAAGGTAATAAATACCACGAGCACAATGGGTCGTGATGGTCATGATGGTAGAGCGCTTGTTTCTCAACCTGAGGGTCATGGGTTTGATTCCCAGCATGGTCATTGGTCTCGTGCATGGCATCACACGTTAAAAGGTAAGGGCTGCGTCTTCCCTAGCTCGGACAAGTCTTTCGAAGACTTTTGAGGGTTGTACTCTTAAGGGTGTGCAGCTGGTTGATGGAAATAACAATTTTAACAATAACAATTCATCTTAAAATTTTATCGATTTTTTTTTATTCTTCATGAAAACTCTTTGTTTGACAAAAATATGAAAACAAATCGATTGATAGTCATTTAGGACGAGTGATTTTATCTAGATTCGGTTAGTTTAAATGTTTTTGTCAAATTAACGTGTTTGAGTGATGAAAATAAAAAAATTTCAATAAAATTTTAAGAACGAGTTGTATTTGAAAAGATATTTTTTTTCGCCAATCTGAAAAGTGAATAACCATAAATTTTTTTTTTCAATAATTTTAATAATAAAATATCATTACAACGTTTCATATGACCCGGTCAATGAAATTGACCCTAAATAGTTTTGACAGTTCAAAGGTAAACAACGTTTTATCGAGGACCAGGCAGTTTCCACCACTTCTATTGGCCAAAGTACCAGAAACGTGAAAATTTGACATGTGAAAAAAATAATCATGATTTTTCATATTATATTTCAGTTTTCAATACTCTGTATTTTCTGTCTTGAATTTTATTTGTATTTCAGAATCAATATATTACATAATATCAAATGATTTTTTCCTTTTAATTATCCACTTTGGGGATACACTCATCCTCAATTCCAGTTCTATAGATATCTGTTGCGAACAAAATATAACCGAATTGCAAAATCATGGCTTTCCAACATATTTCTCCTTTCTTGCCATCTTTCGCATGTTCAGTACTACCTTCCATATTTTTCTTAAACATAACGTGATAGTAATCAACTTGAACAGTGCGTCAACACATTACTAGTAATATGTGAAAATGGGTACTTTCATCTAAGTATACCTACTTATTTTCATTCGCACGACAGCATTATTGATTTTTTTTCTTGATTTAGGAGTAATGTGAATAGATTGACGGATGCGTTTCCACTTAAAACTACATAAATACTCATAAAAGGTATAATCAGCACAATCCCAATTAAAATTTATCTGAGATAAACTTGGCGACACCGCAGTGGCTTGGTTAGAGTGCTAGAACATATATTTCCATGCAACTGGGCTTTGAATAATCTATTGAATATCGGGGGACTCGTAATATCGTTCGTATATGTTTTCAAAATGTATGTATTATATACGCCCGCAAGGGTCCCCCTCAACCCGGGCTTCTACTAGCCTGTGGCATATAGCGGGCTTGGTTTCATCCGACAGATGCGTATATATATATATATATATATATATATATATATATATATATATATATATATATATATATATATATATATAGATAGAGAAAAGGGTAGTCTTGTTTGCTGCATATCCCAAATATTAAAAAACTCATATATATGTATATATATATATATATATATATATATATATATATATATATATATATATATATATATATATATATATATATATATATATATATATAATATATATATATATATATATATATATATATATAATATATATATATATATATATATATATATATATATATATATATATATATATATATATATATATACAGTGTGTTACACTTCTCATGGAAACACCCTAGTATCTTCCGTAATTTTTGACGCAGAATCATGAAATTTTCAGGATCGATAGATACCCTAGAACTGAACTCACTGCACAAAAAGGGTCAACCTACGTGATATACACTGCACGCCAGCAGCGATGGAACCACCCATTTTTACTGTAAAACATACTAGGAGGCAAAATTCGCTCAAAATTCTTTCAGATTCGTGATCAGCACCCCCAAATTACTATAAATACACCTGTCTCCTTAAAAATTTTCAGTCCTGAAAAATTCAATTTGTTTTCACTTACCTCACGTATGATGACCTCTTTCGTGTAGAGAGTTCATCTCTAGTGTATCTATCAATCCTGAAAATTTCATGGTCCTACGTCGAAAATTATGGAAGATACGGGGGCGTTATTAGTTGATGATGAAGGGAATTTCCATGTATGTATTCCGCTCAAGTTATGGGCTGGATTTTTGAAGATTTCAGAAAAATTGTGATCAATATGAGACAAGAACTAGTTTTGATTCGTGAGAGTTACGATTTAGATGTTGTATGCAGTATAGATGATTCCAAAAAGCCAAAGGTGAGCATAAGCAAACTGAGTTGGTGTGTCCCTCACGTAACACCAAGTATTCAAGAACAACTATGATTGAATAAAATCATAAATAGCAATGTTGAACTACCGCTTAAATTCAGAAGATGGGAATTGATAGAATACCCTCCTCTAAATCAAACAACAAGGCATACTTGGGATGTGAAAACAACTACAAAGGTTGAAACTCCTCGCCATGTTATCATCATCAACAAGATAAAAAAGAAAAGCTTACTACTGATATGAGTACATTCGACCACTGCAATCTGAGTAATTTCTGAATTCTGAACGAAATCCTTATAATGACTTGAATCTTGAATTTAAGAATCACAAGTTTGCGAAACTATATGAAATGTATGCCAACTTCCAAGAGAGTAACTATCATCTTAAATCAAACCAACCTATTTTCAATCCCAATGAATTCAAAATTAAGGCACCGCTGGTGCACATCGACTGTTCACGTCAAAAGGAAGTAATTCAAAGCGGTTCCATAGTACTTAGAATTGAAATTGAAACTGCTGAAATCACACCCAGAAATGTTACTGCATACTGTCTTATTCTACATGAGAAAAAATTTTCATATAATCCATTGACGAAAATTGTTAAGCAGTTTCAGAGCGCATGCTCGATGGGTTATATAGAAAGACTTGCATATTTGAAACATCAGTTCAAAGATGATATCAGAGTACAGAAGAAAATTGGAGCAACACCATAAGAACCTGAAAGTACTGAAAGAATTGATTGAATCATACACTTCAAAACAAGCATTGATGAGGAAACTCAGTAATTTGAAAATATGATATTGGTAATAGACGTGCAAGGTTTCAAAATTAAACATAATAAATTTTTGACGGAGGAACTGGCTGCATTCGATGGAAGTAGAGTTTCTCACTATGTGTTTGAACCACCGTTTCCAATGAATATGCTCCCATCAAAGTTTCATAGTCAGGCCACTTGGCTGATGCATAATCCCCACTGTTTAGATTGGAATGATGGATTCACACCATTACATCAATTTGGAAATATAATGAAGAGGCTCACCGAAGGAGTGGATACTCTTTTTGTCAAAGGGAAGGAAAAAGTTGAATACATCAAACAATTCACCCAGCAACCAGTCATAGAATTTGAAGAAAAAACCGGTTTGGGTGCATCTGAAGCGAGTTGTTTTCATCATAGTAAAGATAATTGTATATGTGCACTTTCAAATGTTCACTCTTTATATCAAATGTATATAATGGATACATCTGAATAAATATATTCTAAAAGAAATGCTTTTTATTTTGAGATTTTCATGAAACGACAAATCATTCACCTTATAGCATCAGGTTGTCTGGATACTAGATGTTTTTTTACAAGGTCGTTCAGTCCATAGCATCCAGTGACTAGACACCAGATATTTTTCACAAGGTCATTCACCTTGCAACAGATATAATTTTTCAGATTGATAACTTGACAGTCGTTCCATTTTAGCATCCAGTTGTCGTCAGGTGTTTCCCACAAGGTCATTGACCGCTATAGAAACAGCAATGCGCAAGCGCATATCAAGAGCTCAATATATTATTGTAAGGAGCACCATAACGAGTACAGTTAGTATTGCTACCACTGAGAATCATGAAGTGTGACAAATGCAATTTGAATTTTTTGAGAAGAGATAACCTACGTCGACATTTGTAAAAAACCTGTCCTTTCAAAGAAGCTGAGGAACCACTAGCGAAAAAAATTAAATTGAGCGATCCATCCACCAGTGCTTCACAGTCGAGAAAACGGCTACACGTGAATATTTCAACAAAACTGGAAGATGGATTCGAAAAATTGCAACACATTCAAGAATAGAACAGCAAGTTATCGATTCAAAAGTAGTGGAACACATGTTGATTACGTCAACTTCATGGAAGAAATCGAGCCGAAAGTTCTGAACATCATTTCGGAATATATACAGGAGCGCAAAAGTTTGAAAATACATTTTGAATTATTTGGGCACTATATCATACCGGAGAAAGAGTTGAGTTATATGAAATTCTTCAATACAAAAAACAAAATCATCACATTTTCTACTAACTTAAATGACATTTACGATGAATTCAAAGATGAGATGATTTCGAAGACTTCAGAATTCCAGGAAAGAGACTCAGGCTGGTTATTGCAGAAGATTTGGCATCTTGATGTTAATATAAACATAAATAATCCATCATCAGCTTCATCATATAACAAGTTACCCAAAGCAATAAAGCCGTTCTGAATGTAAAGAACTTGGATAATGCTTGCTTCGCTTGGTCTATTATGGCCGCAATTTTTCCTTCAAATGGAGATCTATCGAGTGAAATATCCACATTATTCTACCTTACTTAATTTTGAAGGTATTGATTTTCCAGTAAAATTGACGGATATTACCAAAATTGAAATAATGAATGATATATCTATAAATGTTTTTGGTACAGATACAAAATTTATAGAATGCAAAATGGTTACCAACATCGTGGGTTCCTTACATTTCACAACACAACGATCTGCAACACATGTAAATCTCCTACTGAGAGGTGATTATGATGGAAATTATCATTATTGTCTCATCACTGATTTGTCTAGATTGGCATCACGATAAAAATCTAAGCATAAAGGTCTTGTATTTACTTGTGATGGTTGTCTACAATTCTTTCCTACGACTGACAAACTGTCGACTCATCAACATTATGATTGTAATCGTCTATGTGTGTTACTCCCAAAGCCAGAATCACAAACAAATATGGTGAAACTTTGCCTGGAAATATTTTCAAGTTCATCAATTTAGAAAAACAACTTCCAGATCCTTTTGTGATATATGCCAATTTTGAGAGTTTGCTAAAGCCCATTCATCACAGTGAACCATCTGATGAGCAGTCATTCACATTAAGAGCATATGAACACGAGCCATATTCATTCGCTTTCTATGTAAAGTGTAATTTCGATGACAAATACTCAGAGTTTGTACAATATCGCAGAGCTGATTGTGCTGAGGTTTTTGTAAAAAGGTTGGATGAGCTCGTTTTGAAGTTATATAACAAACACTTGAAACGTGTCAAAAAAATGCTACCACTCACAGAAAAAGAAAAGAAAGAATTTCAGATTTCCACATGTCATATTTGTGGTAAGATCTATAAGGCTGAAGACATAAAAGTCCGGGACCACTGTCACTTGACTGGTGTGTACCGTGCAAGTGCTCATTCAATATGTAATTTACAGTATAAACTGGTGAAATTCATTCCCGTTTTCTTTCATAATTTGACAAATTATGATTGCCACCTATTCATAAAAAAGCTGGCATCGCATAAAGAAAATATTTCAGTTATTGCCCAAAACAAAGAGAAGTATATTTCAATCACCAAATCATATTTAGTTGAGAAATCAGAAAACCCTAAATTTAGAGATAAATATCTATATCTGAGATTTGTCGATTCTTTCCGCTTCTTATCAAAATCTCTAGATAGCCTGAGTAAAACTCTGAAATCTTCCCAATGTCGAGATGTTAGAAAATATTTTCAAAATGAAAGAAAATTCAATATGATAAGACGCAAAGGTGTTTTTCCTTATCCATATGTTGATTCCTATGAAAAATTGAATCAAACCATATTACCAAACCAGTCTGAATTCTTCAATATTTTGAATGGCACAGATATTTCCAAAGAAGATTTTGATCGAGCTTGTGAAGTATGGCAGGAATTCGGATGTTCAACTGTAGGAGAATATTCAGATGTTTACTTAAAATCAGATGTTCTTCTTTTAGCAGATGTCTTCGAAAACTTCAGAGATGTTTGTTTAGAAAAATATAAACTGGATCCAGCCCAGTATGTGACAGCTCCTTCACTCAGTTGGGATTCTATGCTGCGTTTAACCAAGGTTGAATTAGAACTCTAGACTGATATAGATATGGTTCACTTTTTCAAGAAAGGAATTCGTGGTGGAGTGAGCCAATGCAGTAAAAGAAAGGCTGAAGCTAATAATCCATTTATTACATCTTTTGATCCTTCCAAACCAAATTCATATATTTTATATCTTGATGCAACAAATTTATATGGAGCTGCTATGAGTGAATATCTCCCATTGCGAGATTTCAGATGGCTTGAGCAGTGGGAGATAGACAAGTTTGACTGTTTCAAAATTGGAGATACATCTTCGAAAGGATACGTATTGGAAGTTGATTTGGACTATCCACCAAACTTCCATGATGATCATAATGACCTTCCTTTCTGCCCAGAAAATATCAAGCCTCCAGGAAGTGAATTTTCCAAGTTAACCCGGAATTTGATGAGTAAGGAAAGATATATCATACACTACAGAAATTTGAAACAGTGTTTGAAATATGGATTGAAATTGACTAGAATACACAGAGTTATACACAGAGCATGGTTGAAACAATATATTGATCTGAATACTTAGCTTCGAAATTCTGTTAGGAATGAATTTGAACGTGATTTATTTAAATTCATCATAAATTCGATATTTGGAAAAACTATGGAGAACGTGAACAAAAGCAAAGACATCAAACTATGTAGTCACTGGGAAAATATGCCTGGATCTGTAGGAGCTGAAGGATTGATTGCAAAACCTCATTTCAAATCATGTTCACTGTTCAAGGAGAATTTAGTAGCAGTTCAGATGGAAAAAATAACAGTGACCTATGACAAACCGCTATACGTAGGTTTTTCAATTTTGGATATCTCAAAAACAGTAATTTATGATTTTTATTATGGTTACATTAAAACAAAGTATGGTGCTAAAGCGAACCTCTGCTACACAGATACTGATTAACGGATTCTGGAGATAGTCACAGAAAATGTATACGATGATATTAGGAAAAACATAAAATACTTCGATACATCTAATTTCAAAATGGACAATATTCATAACATTCCTAAAACAGTATCAGTAATCGGTAAGAAGAAAGATGAATTTTCCGGATCACCAATAGAAAGTTTCTATGGTACAGGTGCGGAAGCATACTGTGTCAAAACAACAACATTAATGAAAAAGGCAAGAGTAGTTACAAAAAATGAAATACAGAATACACTACAATTTTCTGATTATGTTCGAATTGTTGAAAGAGGTGGTTCTATCTTACGCAAAATGTATGTTTTTACTTCACATTTACATACTGTTTACAAGGAGTTGAAAAACAAAGTTGCGTTATCATCTAGAGATGACAAAAGATTTGTTTTGCCGAATAATATAGAAACATTAGCTTGGGGTCACCATACGTTGAATCCAAAAGATGAGGACGCAGCGTTGGATCTCCCACTATTAATGTCAGAGAATTCGATAGATAAATGAATTTTTGGATTTCTTGTTATTAAATAAAACAAAAATATTAATTATATGTTTTTTATTCAGATACCCTAAATGTAAATAACTTCAAACTACTTAAACAGGAATAACATTTTGATTGAGGAGGAGCCAGACCATCTATATGTTCCATCCATTCAGGTCGATTATGATGAATGTAGCAAGGCAGCTGAACCCATAGTTCAAACTTGCTCATATATTCCTCTGGTAGTTTGTGCCATGCCAAAAGAAGTTCCCCAGGTCTAGCTTTACAAATCAAATATTCTAGTGGAAATTGTCGTAGTTCATCCTCAGTGAATTTGTATAAAGGTTTGAGCTTCTCATGTTTGGTTATAAGATCCATCACACACTAAACAGTTTCCATATTCTTGAAACGTTTCCATCAATGAGCAGAGGAAGATCACTGAAGAGCATATAGCTTTGTAGTAAATTAGAGATTGAACTATTGTAGACCCTGAATCATCTCTTATATAAGTTTATGTTGGGAAAAACGGTAGCTCAATTCTGTCTGTTTGTTCGATAGAATAATACTTTCTCATCAATAACTTATACTCAGTATTATTATTGACCCGTACTGTAACTGTTAGATTACTCATACTATTGATTTCAATGGGAATTATTCTTGCTAACTCGTAGGGTAGAGTTTCATTCCATATATCGTTACTATCGAAGCTTAAAAAACACCATCAGCAGGTTGGTGTCAGAAGAATACCTTGCCAGACAGACTCTAAAATCATAATATTCATGAACATGTTGAACGCTTAAATCCAACTGAAAAGGAAAAGCCATTTCTTTTAATAATACATATTTAAGATAGGTTGAGGGGAGGAATAGACATGAATATTCAAAAAATTATTTTTATTAACTCTTTAATTTGAATCATATCTGCTACCAGACGTATCAGCTCCCTTGTTGCTTATTCTCTGCTACCAGATGTATGTGCTTCAAACGCTTCTTCTCTTCAGAACTCTTGCCAATGGGTGGACACCTGATGAATGGGCCTATTGTTAACATCAGGTACATAGGTTCCACAGTCATCACTGTCCCAGTTATCTTCGTTTCCGCTGATCTGGTGTGGCTTATTCTCTGCTTCCAGATGTATGTGTCAAAGCCTTTCCTGTTGCTTGAAAAGCTTCTTCTCTTCGGAAATCTTGCCAATGGCTGGACACCTGATGATGGGCCTATTGTTAACATTAGGTACATAGGTCCCATAGTCGTCACTATCCCAGTTATCTTCGTTCCCGCTGATCTGGTGTGGCTTATTCTCTGCTTCCAGATGTATGTGTCGAAGCCTTTTTTGTTGCTTGAAAAGCTATTTATCTTCGGAACTCTTGCCAATGGGTGGACACCTGATGATGGGCCTATTGTTAACATTAGGTACATAGGTCCAATAGTCGTCACTGTCCCAGTTTTCTTCGTTCCCGCTGATCTGGTGTGGCTTATTCTCTGCTTACACATGTATGTGTCGAAGCCTTTTCTGTTGCTTGAAAAGCTTCTTCTCTTCGGAACTCTTGCTAATCGGTGGACAACTGATGATATGCCTATTGTTAACATTAGGTACATAGGTCCCATAGTCGTCACTGTCCCAGCTTTCCATGATATTTTTTGTGGTTTAGAAGTGTTCCTCAACTGGCGAGTTCAATATCTCACGGGTGTCAGATATAAATCTTGTGAAAATTTTCAGTGGTCTTGTTTCCGAACAGAGAACACAAAACCGAATTTTGAGTTTTGCTCGACTCGACCAATTATTGTGTGGTATAAAACGAAGAACTGCTTTTCTACAAACACAGCACAAACTTTTTTCAGTTACTGAACACAAGCTTTTTTCACTTACTGAACATAAACTTTCTTCACTCTCCGTACAATATGTTGACATACTGATGCTACTATACTGCTGTTTTATTGTTTATATATCCAAAATTAATACGTGGAAAGGAGAATACTCACTCAGCACATATATTATAGATTATGACTTGTTTTCCTGAGCTAAAAAAATAAATATTGAGTTCGAAGTATAGAGTAAAAGAAAATTTGTATGTAAACTATTCCACTTTCACATCTCGAACTAGCAGACGAAAATTAAAGATATTCGAATCAATGAACTAAAATACATTCAAACATAATCGTAAAGGGTGCCATTTAGTTCCAAATAAATGAAATGAATAATTCAGATGGACTCGAAATATCCTTCTCTCCACACATTTCCACAAAGTAGAAAATATGATACAAATATCTGTCAGATAACAACTATTCCTTTGTACATACATTGAATTACATTGGGCATCTAGTGTCCTCAATACATTAAATGTTCAAGGCTATTTCCTCTCATCAGTGCTATGATAGTTATGAAATTACAAGAAGCACCCCTCTGTACCAGGAAGAGTGAATTATGAATTCTCAAAAAGTGTGGTAAATAATTGTTTTCTCGCAGATATTTGTCTCATATTTTTCACTTTGTAGGAATGTGAGGAGAGAAGGTTTTCTCGACTTCATCAAAATTATTCCGCTGACAGCTCAGTTTCGTGGATTTTCACTCATCAGGATGGAAATATGAACATACAAAAAAAAACCGTAACAGAACCGTACTTTAGAATGTTTGGTCATCGTAAACACGATATAGCTGAGTTCAAAGATGTGTAACACTAGTTGGGAAGTTAGAAACGAAAGTATCCATCAACGGGAAGCCAACTGCACATTCGTGGCCTATTCCTGTGTTCACAAGGCAACAACTACTGTTGCTACGAATACAGCTATAGCATATATAAAGTTCTTACAGAGCACTGTTTGAACCCTTTGTTCAAGTAATGCATACACAATTTATCCGAACACCATGACTCTGTCCAGAAGATGTTCACCTATTGAATGAAACATCTGTCGAGATGTTCAAAAGTGATGTGGTGTTAGTATTAAACCCCTTAGTATTAAATGTATGAATTATAATAACTGTACCTTTTCAAACTATTCTTATAATTAAACCAACCCAAACATGTAGAACCATGTTCACATTGAACATAATATCTCGTCACGTTTTCCGGAAGTACCAAAAATCATTAGTTTCAAAATTTTTCACGGTTGTAATTCTTCCTTCAAAGGTATAGGTCATTTTTACGTGCGATACCCAGTATATGTCAGTTTGATTCTGTTTCTTTTTCGGTGATAGGAGATAGGAGACATACAGATTGACAGACAATCAGAAAGTCAGTTTGATCGATGCAGAACGAACTACCGTAGTCTTCATGACTCGGTGAACAACTTCCACGGGATTTTTCTGTGGGTAGTAATTCGCGGTGTATCTGATTTTAATAAGATACTTAGAAATGCAATTATTCAAAAGGTTACTGGTGGATTGAGTACCATTATCAGCCATAATTTTTCTGGGAGCATCGTATATTAAAATAACGTGACCCTTTATCCATTTCACAATACTAGCAACCGTTGCAGAACGAAGGGGAAATAATAGAATATATTTGCTAAAACAGTCCATCACCGAAAAAATATACCGAAAACCGGACACAGAACGCGGGAGTGGGCCGACAAGATCAACACTCACTAGTTCCTACGGTCTAGTAACTGAAATTTGGGTAGATAGAATGTGTCCAATTGGGGGCTTCTGTTCGGGTTTCGTCCGAATACATGTCGTACACTTCCGGATGTACCTTGAAACGTCAGCTCTCAACTTTGTCCAATAAAACTTTTGAGAAATTCGAGCGATCGTCTTCGCCACTCCTAAGTGTCCACATGTTGGAGGATCATGGTGACTCTTTATGATATCTGACCTTTGACTGCGAGGGAAACAATCAGCTATTCGCTGTTAGACAAGTCCGGGTATGGAGCTCTTGTCTTTCGATAAAGTTTGCCGTTATCAATCATCCACAACGGGTACTTCCTGTGAAACCTGGTGACATCCTCATACATCTTCTCGTACCATCTGTCAGTGGACTGTTCAGGTGCAACAAAATGATCATCGACGCTCTCCACGCACGGAACATCTCGAGACAAAGCGTCTGCTACCAGGTAATCTTTTTCTATACGATGAAGAATATCGAAGTCATACTGTTGCAGCCTAAGTGCCCATCTGACAATCCTCACAACGGGATCCTTCATGTTGAACAGCCACTAAGACTGAAATGATCTGTTATGACTGTGAACTCAGTGGCTTCCAAATTAATATGGTTGACGTTTATCCACAGCAAATAAAACAGATAGGCACTCTTTTTCCGTTGTAGAGCATTTTCTTTAAATTTTTGTAAGTGAACGACTCAACTAACATATAACTTTCTCACCATCTGGGTAACGCTGGGAAAGGATAGCTCCAAGACTATAGTCAGAAGCGTCAGTTTCGACAAAGAAGTTGAAATCTGGGCAAGACAAAATAGGAGCAGATACCAAGATTTGTCTGACAGATTTCAGTGCTGCCTCGCACTTCTCGTCCCAAACTAAGGGTCGGTTCTTTTGTGTTAGTTGAGTTAAGAGGGAAATAACTAACCAAATTCGTTAACCACGTACCCCAAATATCGTAACTCTGAGCCGCAAAAACCGCACTTTTCTTTGTTAAGAGTCAAACCAGCTCCACTAATTCGTTTTATCACCTCAGTCAACACCTCCATGTGTTTTTCGAAAGTGGGAGTGCAAATGCAAATGATAACGTCGTCTAAGTAGACGAAGGTGTTACTGTCAAGGTTAGCACCAAGGACACGGTCGATGAGACGTTACCAAGTTGCTGGAGCTGAATGTAACCCAAAGGACATCCGTTTGAATTAAAATATGCTCGAAAAATAATTTCAGCATTGATATTTGAAATGCATTGCAAAGTGGTTCTTGTAGAAAACTTTGCCAAGTATTTAACAGATATAATTCAATGGTCGTAAGGGGCAGTAGTTATTTTCTGTTGAATACTTGCCGACGACCATACCTATTGTATAGGTTTTTTTGCGGAAGATTGGATTACGTAATCCACCATAATTCATTATTTGTTTTAGTGTCGCCCATCTTTCATGATGCTTAAAGTTGACACAAAATCTCCACCGTCTATCATTTTCTTCACCATGACAATCAGAGCAGACCAGGAGGAGGGGGATGGCTCAAGTACAGTGCTCAAAAATGGAAACGGGACACCTAGAAATTTCGTTCGAACTTGAGCAATTGATACTTTTGATTGCCTGAATCGATTCGAATGTTCTTTGCAGATAATGAGAGTGCGTTATTGACTGTTTGGGCCGAACTTTGCCTATTGTCACCCTCGCAAAAATTACAGGGTGATATTTTGGTTTGTGCAAATTTGACTAAAATTCATTCAACCCCCGTTTATGCCAAACATTTATTTTTCATTCCTAACTATTCAAACATGAAATCTCATTCATTTTCATGATATTCTGAGAAAAAAAATAATAGATGCACTGGAATTGGAAATATCGATGATTTAAGAAAACAGCATTTTACACCTTACCAATTACAAACAATTTCAGCTCTTTCATTTCTGAGCCGATTTCGACACACTTTATACAGTGTGACCCATTTAAGATGGAAGCACCCTTATAAAACTTACATTTTTCAGCCGATTGGAATGATTTTTTTTTTGTTAGGTAGATATTCAAAAAGTCTATTAGGACACCAAATATCATGAATGAATCCCAATTTCCAGGGCCAACTAATCTTATTTTTCAAGGTCAAAAATCTAAAAAAATTACTAGCGATTTTTTTAGAAAAAATCTGACTACACCACTGGATTCGCGACATTTTCAAATGATTTACATGTAAATTACGTTGGAATGCGTCAATCAATAAAAAAGTTATGGAGGAATGAAATTTGAAAAATATGCCGTTTAATCAATCCACCAATTCGAATTTATGAATTTTATGAAAATTCTGAATACACCACTGGATTCAGGATGTCTTGAAATATCACTGGTCACAGTTTCATCGAAATCTGTTTGGTAATAAAAAAGTTATAAAGGAATAAAATTTGAAAAATATGTTGTTCAATGGAATTTTAGCAACGTTCTTACTACACCACTGGATTTGGGGCAATATTCAACAAAATATTATTCAAATAAAATTCATGAAACGTTTATAGAAGAATCAATTTCCTTTCATATGTATGTCGAACCATATCAATCAATCAGTTTATCACAACAAACTTTAGTGTCAATAATTTCAAATGAATCTACAAAAAAATAACTGTAAGTACATTTTTCTAATTGCTACAAACTAGCGGAAAACAATCTTTTATTCACAATCAATGTGAAAATAGAAACCAAGAAGATACCGAATTGAAAAATAAATGAGTGCAATTCATATTCTGGTGGCCTCCACCAAACTTCCATCCAATTCAATGCATTTATCATATCGCTTACGAATATTTTTTAAAGTATTCCTCAATTGTTGTGGAGTAATTGCATCGCAAGCTTGCTGAATTCTGGTGCACAGTTCCACTCGATTCCTTGGTCGTGATTTGTAAACCTTTTGTGTAACATAACCCCAAAGGAAAAAATCGAGTGAAGTAAGGTCAGGCGATCTTGGTGGCCATCCAATTAATGTACTCCCCCTTCCTATCCAACGATTAGGGTAATTTTGATTCAGCCAATTCTTCACAATTCCCGCATTATGTATGGAACAACCATCTAACTGAAAATATAAATTTCTTTTTTCTGCAAGGGGAAGTTCATCTATTGCGTCCGAAAATTCATTCCTTAAAAATTGTAGGAAAATTGCGCCATTCATGTTGCCGTCGAAAAAGAATGGTCCAATTATCCTTTCATTCAGTATTCCACACCAAACGTTCACTTTTTCTGAATACTGCCTTTTACAGTTTATCACCCAGTTAGGATTTTCAGTGGCCCAATAGCGAATATTTTGTGATGAAACCACTCCATTTGTTGTGAATCTAGCTTCATCACTAAATAAAATTTTCTTTAAAAATTGCCAGTCATTAAGATACTCGCCCTGGGCCCATAAGCAGAATTCCAATCGTTTTTCTTGATCACCTAGTTCCAGAGTATGTAAAAACTTTGGTTTAAATGGCCTCAATTTATTTTTCTTCAGACATCGCCTAATATTCTCCCTAGGTAAGTTTAAATCTAAGCTGGCAACCCTCAAACTACTATTTGAATTATTTCTGAAGTAATCTAATATAGTCTGGTTATTTTCGTTCCTTCTTCGTATATTGTTCTTTAAAATATATGTGGTTACTGCTCCAGTCCGATTGAAAACTTGGTTTATTTTATGTACCGTGCTGTTATTTATGGCTGGACGATTTGGGTGTCTTTCTTTGAATATTCTAGTTACTTCTCTTTCACTCCGGTAATCATCACCGGAAAGACGTATAATTTCGATTTTTTCTTGAATTGACAATTGAGCCATTATCTGTTTTTATTTTGGAACACAAATTATTCAGTTCACTAATGGTGCGTAACAAAATGATAATTCATGCGCAAATAAATAGATGAGAAACTGTAAGTCACAGCTAACTTGTTTGTTTCATTAATGCATTCTGAATAACAGGCAGTTAAAATTGCAACTCTCATTTTTTGCTATTCAACAAAAGGAAAAAATCACAGCTGATGTTACCTACTGGAATGATAATAATTATTATCCATTGCATATTTTTTTCGTTATAATTTCTATTGGGAGTACATCAGACTTGTCTTATATTGTTGAAATTGTTTTCATGAAGATTAACCAGGAGTTCTCTCCTGATTGTACTTGTTTATGTATCCACTCCACTTCGAGAAATACCTATAGACTATTTTTACCATCATGATTTTCAGATGTTATAATTGTACGACATTGCAATAATCACCCCAATAATTTTTTCAATAATCAACAGTGGTGTAGTAAGAACGTTGTTAAAATTTCATTTTACAACATATTTTTCAAATTTCATTCCCTTATAACTTTTTTATTACTGAACAGATTTCGATGAAACTGTGACCAGTGATATTTCAAGACATCCTGAATCCATAAAATTCATAAATTCGAATTGGTGGATTGATTAAACGGCATATTTTTCAAATTTCATTCCTTTATAACTTTTTTATTGATTGACGCATTCCAACGTAATTTACATGAAAATCATTTGAAAATGTCGCGAATCCAGTGGTGTAGTCAGATTTTTTCTAAAAAAATCGCTAGTAATTTTTTTAGATTTTTGACCTTGAAAAATAAGATTAGTTGGCTCTGGAAATTGAGATTTATTCATGATATTTGGTGTCCCAATAGACTTTTTGAATATCTACCTAACAAAAAAAAAATCATTCCAATCGGCTGAAAAATGTAAGTTTTATAAGGGTGCTTCCATCTTAAATGGGTCACACTGTATATCCTGGAGACTTTTTTGATTGGTGTTAATTTTATCGATATTCTGAAAAAACCTACAGGGTGTTATAACAACTGTAAATTCCACAAAAAATCATCCAAACCCTTTGATTCTCAAGAAATACAAATATTGTCACTTATTTTGTGAATAATTTTTCGGTTGATTGATTCTCATTTGCAGATTATAATTATTATCATTCAATTGGTTTCCAAAGAGAAGGATTAGATGTCACCATTCATGGAAATTGTAACAAACTTTATTAGTGCAACATGAACACAAACATAAAAATAAAATATGCATCCATCATTAATCAATATTTTGTGGGTCCTCCACGAACCCGCATCACATCTGCAAGTCTTCTGAGCATGCTCATTATTAGATCAATAATAAAATTCCGGGGAATAGCGTCCCATTCATTCATAACAGCATTCACCAATTCGTCAACATTCCAAAATTCACCTTCTCTTTCTTCCAGTCTGAGTTTCATTCGGCTCCAAACATTTTCGATGGGATTCATATCTGGAGACACCGCAGGTCAATACATTCTATCAATATTGTGCTCCCTCAAAGTATCATTTACGATTCCGGCACGATGGGGTCGAGCGTTGTCATCAATTAATAGAAAATTGGGACCGACATCTCTCACACACATTTATCTGTACCGTTCAGCATTCATACTTTCACCTTTCACTATGACTAAATCAGTTTTTCTGTTGAACATGATCCCACCCCAGATAGTCACACTTCCACCCCCAAATACTACCATCGCTTCCATATTCCCTTCAATAAACCTTTCATTCCTACCTCTCGACACCAATATTCTTCCATCTGACCTACTTCCATCCGTGAACATACATCTACCCCACTCTGTTGTTCCCCAGTTTGAATGAATTTTTGTCCATCAACGTCTTATAATATTGATAAAATTTATTGGCCCGCGGTGTCTCCAGACATGAATCCTATCAGAGCAGAATGAAACTGAGGCTGAAAGAGAGAGAAGCTGAGTTTTTGAATGTTGAGGAACTAATGAGGTTTGTTTCAATTTCAATGAATGGTGACATCTAATCCTTCTTTTCGGAAACCAATGAAATAATAATAATAATAATAATAATAATCTGCAAATGAGAGTCAATCAACCGAAAAAATATTCACAAAATAAGTGAGAATATGTGTATTTCTTGAGAGTCAAAGGGATTGGATGGTTTTTTGTGGAATTTACAGTTGTTATAACATCCTGTTGTTTTTTTTTCAGAATATCGATAAAATTAACACCAATCAGAAAAGTCTCCAGGATATATGAAGTATGTTCAATCGGTTCAGAAATGAAAGAGCTGAAATTGTATGTAACGGTAAGGTGTAAAATGCTATTTTTTTATTTCTAATTCCAGTGCACCTATTAATTTTTATCTCTCAGAATATCATGAAAATGCATGAGATTTCATGTTCGAATAGTTCGGAATGAAAAAAAAATGTTTGGCGTAAACGGGGGTTGAATGATTTTTAGTCGAATTTGCACAAACCAATATATCACCCTGTGTATTTTTCGAGGATGACAATAGGTAAGGTTTGACCCAAACAGTCAAAATCCAATGAAGCGGACTCTCATTATCTGCAAAAAAACATTCAAATCGGTTTAGGCAATCAAAAGTAACAACTCCTCAAGTTCGAACAAAATTTCTAGGTGTCCCGTTTCTATTTTTGAGCACTGTATATCCTTTGCCAACATTTCGTCAAGCTCTTCATTGACAATTTTCTGAAGAGCAGGGGAAATCGGGTAATACATCTGTTTGATAGGCAAAGAAGAGGTATGTATCACATGTTCCACAAGATGTGTACATCCCAAGTTCTTACCCATATTAGAGAAAGCCACATCCATTGCTTTGTCTAGAATGGCCCGTTGTTTCTGATTCAGAGAGCCGATGTCCTGATTAACACAAATATGAGTATTATTCACCTGTATCTCAGAACGAAAGTTACACTTGGCAGTGAATAAGTCTGGTATAATTTCCATTTGGAACCAGATATCAATTTCCAAAATCAAACCATGGGGTAGAGAAGGAACAACTGACATATCCATCACCTGAACACGATCCTGGAGTTTAATTGGCAATGAAACCTGACCTAAACTTCCATAGGTCTGGCCATTCGCTACCGTGCAAACCTTACTAGGCGACCCATCTAAGACACAAACATTTAAATACGGTCTTTGGTCATTTCTCGCATGAGCAATGACAAAATCTAAAATTACTTTTTGAGTGTCGGAATTGTGGTAGGGCGTTGCTGATTCACCCTGTAGATGCGAAGGCAACCGACTTATTGCCTCGCGATTTGAAATTTTTTTTGAACAATGTCCACAATTTTTACTTGTCACATCCACACGTCCACATTAGAAACATAATTACCATCTTGGTTGTTCACATTTCCAGAACATATACCATCACAGTTCCAACAATTCAATTGAGCCTTGTTCTTTACAACAGAAGCCATCATACCTGACTCATTCTGAAATCGTTGATCCGAATCCATAATAGAAACTGCAGCATTTGTTGGCCTTCTGTAAGCTAACTCTGGCTCAAGTAATTGTCTCACATTCGTGGGTGGAGGACAAAACCCTTGAATTCGCCATTCCGTCTCTTCGATAGCTCGAGCAAGCTGAAGTAATTCAGACAGTGACCTAACCGATTGTAAAGACAAGCGACTCTGAATGTATGGCAATAGATTTCGTCTAATTATTTGAATACGACTTTGTTCTTTCGGTATTTTTGTTAATTTTCGAAATACATTTTCCATTACCGATATGAAATTTATGACTCGCTCTTGCGCCCCTTGAGTCCTTCGGCGAATCTCATCCCATAAGGACTCTTTATAATCCATAGGTTGAAAGGCGATCCGCAACTTCCTAGTGAGATCATCTCATGACGAAAATTGTCCCATCCGGTACCAAAGGTGAGTAGCTCTGGAGTGGACTGAAGAAGTCTCTCCTTGGGCATACCTCGAGACAATCTCAGTTCTCCGACGCGTTCCAAAAAGATTGTGACGCTGGAAATTCCGTCATACTGTAAACGCCATCGACTGATGTTTATAAGTTCCGTCTTCAATTCCGTCTTGGAACCTTACGGATGAGTTATGAGCGACAAAGTTCACATTTTTGTCTCTCATAGGTTCAGAAAAATGAGTTCGAAAATCTCCTAGATTCCGAACAAATGAATCTGACTGACGTTCTTTCGGTTCGTATCTTTCTCGTAAACTCGAAACAACATTGTTTTCAAATTGTCGTTCCAACTGAATGATTTTCGATGATTGGTGGTGTTCAATTGGAAAATAGTTTCCATTATGCCCTCTCGTTGTAACATCGAATGAACCTTTTCTGCCTGGTAGTAAATCAACATCCGATGTGCGGTATAGTTGAATTACGTAAAGATTACCTCATATTATCTTATTCTATTAAATTACTGTGCTTTAGTTTGCTACGCGGAATTGTGGCGGAGGCTCAACTATGCTATTTTCCCTATCTATTTTCGGCACGATTGAACGAAAGCCTATATTTTCCGTAACCGTTTCCGGCAAGAGAATCGGGTCATTTACAGAAGGTACTTCCTCGTCCATTAGAGATTGATGGATTGGTGATGATAACGGTTGAAAGTCCCTCTACCGCAAGGTTAACATCCGCCAGTTGTTGTTTGCAAAATTTATTCAGTTTGGAACGTCGAATCTCTAGAAATGAATCACATTGTATTCTTTGTTACCACTTACACAGATGTAGAAGTCGTGAATATATTCTTTTGAGCTCATTACACCTATTATTATAATCAAAATTTCTGATACACGCAGCTAAATCACTCAGTTTGCGGTCGCATTTGTCTATCTCGATAATGGGTGGCAATTTCGAATTTCGAGGTGGTCTCATACGTTCAGAGCGTTCCAATACCAAAGCATGTCGCAGTTCAGCTTTTTTTTGATCAATGGTACCGGTTATCGGTGATCCAGGAATTTCTAGTTCGTATGTGATTTCGTCACCAAGAAGTCTATTGACCTCCATTTTTTATAATCAGAGATATATGTATAAAAACTTGCAATTGAATATGCTTTTTATTTTATGCAACCTTGTTGCACCCCTATCCTAACTTACCTGAGAGAGAAAAAAAAAATATTAATACGATTCAATATCAAAAATGGTTCTAAAACTACACTAACAGTTATTCCCTTCGCTTAACAAGTCCAAAATTATGACTTGAACGGCAAAGATAAAAAAATAAGAAAAAACGCAGCTCACAAAAGTTGAACCACCCTGTACGATGTCAATTCCAAAAATATTACCCGTTTGAGAAGGGAAATGTGGAAATGTACTTAACAGCCTATCAATGGATCCAAAAATAATAATAAAATACAATCAAAATTATTCAAAGGAACAACCTGTATGTGATCCAGCCTTCAGCGACTATAAAAATTGAACACAACTTAATCTTTTCTAAAGCTGATAAAGGAAACTGTTTAGTAATTCTCAATAAACTAGATTATATAAATAAAGTAGAAACCTTTCTATCTGAACACGATTATAAATCAATAAACTCAAATCCTTTCAATAGTTTCATCAACAAAACAAAAACATACGTCAGCAATGATCTTTTAAAGAAGTACAATTCACCTTATAACCTAATTTCTAGTAACCCAGTCATGCCACGTTTGTATGGACTTCCAAAGTTACATAAAATCAACATTCCAATCAGACCTGTAGTAAGTTTCACTAACACTCCAGTTTCAACAATAGCAGCTTTCATTTACAATCTTATAAAAGAAGTAACAAATTTCAAGCCGAAATACTCGGTAAGTAATACTTTGGATTTAGTAACAAAATTGAATAATTTAAATTTACCCAATGAAAATTGTCTCATGATCTCTTTTGACGTCAGTAATCTCTATACTTCAGTTCCCAAATCAGAAACCGTATCTCTAGTAGGTGATATTCTAAGAAATAACCTTGTCGATGAAGACACCGTTACACAAGTTCTAACTTTATTAACATTCTGACTTTCTCAAGATTTCTTCGTCTTCAACGAGAAATTTTACAGACAACCAGAGGGCTCAGCAATGGGTAGTTGCTTATCTCCATTTCTGGCAGATTTATTCATGAATAATTTAGAAACTAACCACATATGTAGACGATTGTCTAGTCTTCATTGAAGGCAATTCAGACACAGCCGAAAACCTTTTAAGAAAAATAAATTCAATCCATCCTAACATTAACTTCACACTTGAAATTGAATCTGTGAACAAATTAAATTTTCTAGATCTAACCATCAATAAAACTGACAATTTGGAATTCAGCATTTATAGAAAACCAACTCAGACAGATCACGTTATATCAGCTTTCTCCAATCACCCACATCAGCATAAAATGACGGCTTTTCATTGCTACGTTCACAGACTTCTTAACATTCCTATCTCTTCCATAAACTATAATAAAGAGTTGAATTATCAAACAAATCCCATACAATAATGGCTACAACCCTAACATTATCCAAAATTTAATTCAAAAAGTCAAAAATAAAAGAGAACAAAATCTAACCTATCCAATAGAAGAAAATCCTTCTAGATTTTTATCTCTGCCGTTTATAAATGAAAATATTTCTTAAAAAGTCAAGTTCAAGAATAAAATTTAAAAATTTATTTTAAAAGTAACAATAATTTAAGTAAACATTTAGTAAATTCAAAAGACAAAATTAACAAATTATCAAAAAGTTGGATTTATAAACTTAATTGTAATGATTGTGAAGCTTCTTACATAGGACGAACCTGCAGACCTTTGAAAGTTCGTATATACGAATATCTGAATAAATCTGGAAACTCAGCATTTGGCCACCATATCAAATTCAGTAAACATAACTTCAGTCCAAATCGAAATTCACAAATTTTGAAATTAGTCAACTCAAAGAATTTCAATAGACTAGATTTTCTTGAAGATCTACAAATCGACAAAGAATTACAGTGCAATAACCGATGTTTAAACACACAAGTTCAATTAAACAGATCATATATTTCTTTACATAGAAGACTAAAATAGTACATCATTTCAACACATATTTTCTAAATTTATTGTTCTTTGCTCACTAGGTGAACTTTCACATTATGTATTCACGAAACATTGTCATATCTCATTGGACAAGGACCTTATGTCAATGTCACCACATTTCATCTGTCAGCTTTCAATTTCACATGTAAAATCTCAAACAATTTTATCCTTTCCGGTTTCTAGTGGTTGATAGTTCAACACGAGTAGGCTCTGCATTGCCGAAAAAACCGGAAATTTTAAATGAAAACCCTTAAATGGGTATATATATATATATATATATATATATATATATATATATATATATATATATATATATATATATATATATATATATATATATATATATATATATATATATATATATATATATATATATATATATATATATATATATATATATATATATATATATATATATATATGAAAACTAAAAGTTCGGGTTGAACCGCGTCTAGAATTTGTTGAAATTCGACGTTTCGGCTCCGATTTTGGAGCCATTTTCAAGAACTGAAATAGAAAGAAAATTAATGAAAGGTTAAAACGTAATTCTACGCTGAGGTCTCAATCTGCCTACTCCTCAGGTATAATTACGTTAGGTTTTTGTGACTTGACGTCGGGGTCTCAATCTGCCTACTCCCCATGTCTCGTCACTGGTTCTCTCTAAGGTCTCAATCTGCCTACTCCTTCGAGAGAGCCATTTTCAAGAACTGAGATAGAAAGAAAATTAATGAAAGGTTAAAACGTAATTCTACGCTGAGGTCTCAATCTGCCTACTCCTCAGTTCTCTCGAAGGAGTAGGCAGATTGAGACCTTAGAGAGAACCAGTGACGAGACATGGGGAGTAGGCAGATTGAGACCCCGACGTCAAGTCACAAAAACCTAACGTAATTATACCTGAGGAGTAGGCAGATTGAGACCTCAGCGTAGAATTACGTTTTAACCTTTCATTAATTTTCTTTCTATTTCAGTTCTTGAAAATGGCTCCAAAATCGGAGCCGAAACGTCGAATTTCAACAAATTCTAGACGCGGTTCAACCCGAACTTTTAGTTTTCAAATATCTGACCGCGGAAACCTATCTGAACATATATATATATATATATATATATATATATATATATATATATATATATATATATATATATATATATATATATATATATATATATATATAAAAGTTCGGGTTGAACCGCGTTCCGATTTTGGAGCCATTTTCAAGAACTGAGATAGAAAGAAAATTAATGAAAGGTTAAAACGTAATTCTACGCTGAGGTCTCAATCTGCCTACTCCTCAGGTATAATTACGTTAGGTTTTTGTGACTTGACGTCGGGGTCTCAATCTGCCTACTCCCCATGTCTCGTCACTGGTTCTCTCTAAGGTCTCAATCTACCTACTCCTTCGAGAGAACTGAGGAATAGGACAATCCTTTAAGAAGTGACTATAACTTTGTATAGTATTTATGCCATATGTCCAACAGAAAACATCTACTTCTCTGGCTGATACCTCGACAGATATTGAATTATATCTGTCAGAAATATGTGCAAAGATCCTTGCTTTGAAGGAACAACTTTGCGAGAGCTCTCTGAAACAAACAGCAGGACTTTGCCTGATTCAAACGGAGAGCCAACTACAGACCGGTTTCGGAATATCGTACCTCATCAGTGCAGTCAAGGTTATCACGGTTGTATACACGCGAGGTCCCGATGTTCGTCATCGTCCTCCGAGAGGAATACTGCAATTACTCACAGGATCCACCTCGGTGACAGATTAGAGAGCACCCCAGAAAGACATTTTGGATACGAAATGGTATATGTGATATACTTGTTTCAAGGAGCAAATAATGTTCCAGTGACTGTAAAACAGTCGATAACAATCCTTTAAGAAGTGACTACAACTTTGTATAGTATTTATGGCTTATATCCAACACAAAACATCTACTTCTCTGGCTGATACCTCGACAGATATTGAATTATATCTGTCAGACATATGTGCAAAGATCCTTGCTTTGAAGGAACAACTTTTCGAGAGCTCTCTGAAACAAACAGCAGGACTTTGCCTGATTCAAACGGAGAGCCAACTACAGACCAGTTTCGGAATATCGTACCTCATCAGTGCAGTCAAGGTTATGACGGTTGTATACACGCGAGGTCCCGATGTTCGTCATCGTCCTCCGAGAGGAATACTGCAATTACTCACAGGATCCACCTCGGTGACAGATTAGAGAGCACCCCAGAAAGACATTTCGGATACGAAATGGTATATGTGATATACTTGTTTCAAGGAGCAAATAATGTTCCAGTGACTGTAAAACAGTCGATTACAATCCTTTAAGAAGTGACTATAACTCTGTATAGTATTTATGCCATATGTCCAACAGAAAACATCTACTTCTCTGGCTGATACCTCGACAGATATTGAATTATATCTGTCAGAAATATGTGCAAAGATCCTTGCTTTGAAGGAACAACTTTGCGAGAGCTCTCTGAAACAAACAGCAGGACTTTGCCTGATTCAAACGGAGAGCCAACTACAGACCGGTTTCGGAATATCGTACCTCATCAGTGCAGTCAAGGTTATCACGGTTGTATACACGCGAGGTCCCGATGTTCGTCATCGTCCTCCGAGAGGAATACTGCAATTACTCACAGGATCCACCTCGGTGACAGATTAGAGAGCACCCCAGAAAGACATTTCGGATACGAAATGGTATATGTGATATACTTGTTTCAAGGAGCAAATAATGTTCCAGTGACTGTAAAACAGTCGATAACAATCCTTTAAGAAGTGACTATAACTTTGTATAGTATTTATGGCATATGACCAACAGAAAACATCTACTTCTCTGGCTGATACCTCGACAGATATTGAATTATATCTGTCAGACATATGTGCAAAGATCCTTGCTTTGAAGGAACAACTTTGCGAGAGCTCTCTGAAACAAACAGCAGGACTTTGCCTGATTCAAACGGAGAGCTAACTACAGACCGGTTTCGGAATATCGTACCTCATCAGTGCAGTCAAGGTTATCACGGTTGTATACACGCGAGGTCCCGATGTTCGTCATCGTCCTCCGAGAGGAATACTGCAATTACTCACAGGATCCACCTCGGTGACAGATTAGACATATATATATATATATATATATATATGAAAACTAAAAGTTCGGGTTGAACCGCGTCTAGAATTTGTTGAAATTCGACGTTTCGGCTCCGATTTTGGAGCCATTTTCAAGAACTGAAAAAGAAAGAAAATTAATAAATGGTTGAAACGTAATTCTACGCTGAGATCTCAATCTGCCTACTCCTCAGGTATAATTACGTTAGGTTTTTGTGACTTGACGTCGGGGTCTCAATCTGCCTACTCCCCATGTCTCGTCACTGGTTCTCTCTGAGGTCTCAATCTGCCTACTCCTTCGAGAGAACTGAGGAATTGTGGGTTGAGGAACTGTATTTATAGTGGACGTGGCTGTAATGGCCGTGTGCAATGTATTGGCGCGATATATATGTATATATATATATATATATATATATATATATATATATATATATATATATATATATATTAAGTACTTAATTTTAACATTATTTATAGTGGACGTGGCTGTAATGGCCGTGTGCAATGTATTGGCGCGATATATATATATATATATATATATATATATATATATATATATATATATATATATATATATATATATATATTAAGTACTTAATTTTAACATGTAGGTGCGTCCGATCAAAACCAATGTTAACCATGGTTTTGGTGACTTTTTATAAGTATTGCTCCTGTATAAATACCTGACGAGTATGGCCTAATAGCCGAAAGCGCTTTGCGATTTTATTAAATTTTACACGAAATACAACTCTTTCATTGCATTTACTATAAAATCCGCCTGTATAAGACAATTGAATGATAAAAAATTCCGGCTTGGTAATTGATGCTATAATTTTTGATGAGTCACACAATCACCTCATCCTCAGTTCATTATCCAAAAGAAATGTCAAAGTACAGAAGCAAAGGAGAAACTAGTCACCCTTATTTATAGAAATGAACATTGGGCGCCAACTTTGCTATGTTCTTCCTTTCCTCGAGGAAGTGAATACGGCGAAAGGAAGAACTTCTTACTTGAAACAGACCCTCGCTTAGTGAAGAAGGGAGTGGGTAAAGAAAACAAGGAATGAAAGGTCGTCAAATATATAGAAAAATTATGATCTGTGGAACGGTGCTCTTCTGAATGAGTAGAGATAAAATGAGACCGCTTTGGGAAGAGGGAGTCAATGACCTATTTCCAAGTCAACTATTCGTGTCATATTACACACGTTTCCGGTTATACTTTTCCATATATGTAAAGACATTTCAAAAATATTTTGTTATACAAAATACCCTATTGACATCTGAATATGTGTAGGGTCCCATCTAATTCATTCCTAAAAAAAACTAAACTCCCTTACCACAATTGGTGTTCCAAATATATCTTTATAATCATAGGACATCCTGTATGTGATAATATGAAACACATCAAGAATAATTTTCATACATGAAAGACATGTCAAAAATATTTTGTTATCCAAAATATCCTATCAACATCTGAATATGTGTAGGGTCCCATGAAATTCATCCCCAAAAACTAAACTCCCTTACTACAATTGGTGTTCCAAATATATCTTGATAATCATGGGACATCCTGTATGTGATAATATTAAACCATTTTTATACATGTTTTTTCAATGGTGTACATGATTTGTGTTATGAAACAAATCAGGAATATGTTCCATAATTGTTGAAATAACACATAACTGTCTAGTTGCAAAAATCCCTAGTAATAATTCACATGATTCCAATGTGCAAACAGTGAATGACTTCCACATATTGTTTCAGGATATGGATATATTGTTTCATTTCCAGTATTGTAATATCAGAATTCTCTCAAATTATAACTTCAGTAGATTGCATTATGCCAAACTGCTAGACACAGAATAATTTGCATGTCCATCAAATTGATTTCAGGATGTGCATCTCTTGTTCAATTAGAATATTTGTAATTTCACTCAAATTACAATTTCAATGAATTTCACTAAGCTACAAAAATATATGGGAACAAATTTTTTGCTAAAAATGTAATGTCAGTACTTTCCCCCAATACTTCATAGAAATATATCAATGGACTCCTCCCATTAAGTAATGAATGAATTCATTTATTGGTCTGGTTTGGAGTGGTGGAGTATTTTTATAGGTAGAACAATCCCAAAATATGCTTTTTAAAATAATGTATTGGCTTATTCAATGAAAATGAGTAATCTTTCCTTCCACATTTCTTGTGGAACTGTGGAAACAAATAATTAAGAGCAAACTTGGAGTTAATTAATCATTATAGTGACAGTTTTTTGTTAGCTAAAGATAATCAACAAAAATGAAAACTATAAACAATAAAAATAGTGTTGGGCAGAGTGCAGCAAAAGTCCCTGGGAAGCAGCTACACTTGATTCAATACCTGAAGAAGCCCCTTAGGGATGAGGCATTCAAAATTGTAAAATGTCCATCCAGTTCGAGTACAGGAAGTGAGATCCAAATACTGGATGGATCATTTTCAAAAGTACGTCCAATACATGCTTCACGGAAGGGCTTCCTACCAACTTATAAGTCAACGTCCGTACCTGCATATCAGTCAACACCATCAGCCCCGATATATGAGGATATCAGCGAAGCAGGAAGCCCTATAGTGGGTGATGAGGAATTACCTGAGTCACCTGAGCTACCAATGGAATTACCCGAAGAGGACAACATAGTTGCTGAACGAGATTTGGACTGACTCCACAACTGACACCACGCTCAATGAAACCCAGGAGGATGTGGGAAACAGACAACTCAACGAGTTCAGTGAAATTGTGGAGAACTTCATGAGAGAAAAGGAGGCCAAATTGAATGAAGCGATGGAGCGATTGAAAAAATACTAACGAAAGGTTCGGCACATAAATAAAGAAGTTGCTGACCTGAAACAAACCATTCAGGAAGGTGCTGGCATTTTTGAAAGCCCCTGAATAGAATTTCGAGACTACTTGTAGATTGACAAAATATGTTTCTTCATGTACCGAACATTCCATTGGTATTATATGTTATGTATTATATGATATTTTATGTGTTTTTTAGTCGTTTAACCCATATTTGTATTTTATCTTTTCATTATATATTATTTATTTATTTTATTCTTTATACATTTACACTATTTTACCACTTATATAATAAAAATAAAACAGTACCTGTGACTTTTCTATTATTCATTTTAATGATGAAAAATCAAATTTAAATCTGCCTTCGTTTTAAATGAAACTATAAAAGTAACTTCACTTCATGAAAATTTGAACAAACTATTTGACTATGAGTCAAGAGGCCTATGTATTTAAAAAATCACGTTGAAAATATTTTTGTTTTGATGCACTGAAATTCTCCAATTCTTGAAAAGTAGTAAATACTTACCAAAAAATTTATAAATAATAGTAATCCCAATAAGAAATATCACACAAAAATAATTACACCAACATACTAAAGAATAACGTTATATACCGTACATAACCATAATAATGAAACAACGCCGAGAGGTTCCCTGTCTAATAGTGTATTCGACTGGCTGCACTAATGTGCATCAATTCCAATCTTTATAGACCTTGTGTGTTCGGCTGGATATACACTGGTACGGTACCAATAATATTCTTATTCCACTTGGCATGTATTACTCGAGGTTAGAGCAAAATGTATGTTCGACTGGCAATAGCGCTCGCTATGAATTCGAATATTTTTGCACTGTACTTTGTGGACGGTGCAAACGGGTTCTGCTTTTTGATAATTTGATCGGTCCAGTCGAATGCGCTTGTCACTTTGCATGTGCCTCGTGCCAGTGATAGTTGTACTACATAAACTCGCATTTCTTGCATGTATATAACCAAGAATTCTGTACCAAATCAGAGCAGCACTAAATACGGTCCTACACCGAATGCGAACATTTCAGTCGAATGCGCTATCAGCTAATATCTTGGCTCTTGGCCCTTGCTTCCATGGAGGTGCATTCAGCCAGCACGATACGTCTAGCACTTTCTTATAGTCGGTGTAATTTACACTCGATTTGAATATTCCTACACCGAGTGTAAGAAAGTGCTACACCTCATAGTGACTGAATGAACCTGAAATGTCATGGAAGGTGTTAGATAGGGTGTGTTAATTTGATGAGATATTCGTTGAAACTTCCAAAGATATATGAAGATAATTTTGGTGGTGTCTGTAACCATTTAATAACGGAGATGATTTCGTTGATTCTATAAACGATTCGAAAAATGTTTAATTTATTCAGAAGTTTCATATCCATATATACTTGAATTTTTTTTGCTGGAGTAGGGAATATGATTGAATCAAATACATTTTTTATGTGTATAGAAAAATATATTCAGAAAATTGGAAATTTTAGTTGTTGCATACCATGCAAATTCTTGTTAAGCAAACTGTCCTTAATGATCTCCACAATCATGGAAGAAGATAGAACGTTCATCCATTATTCCCGAGTAATGGTTTGACGCCTGCTGGCACTCTACGTTATGATTCACTCCGGCTGCAAAGTCGTAGGAACATATGATGCACATTTTTCTCTCTTTTTCCAAAATCGTGGTGAAGTAGTAATCAGTAATACACATACTTTGGAATACACTTATTGTTACAAATTCCAAACATCCAATATTTTGGGATTCTACAATTTTATCATCAACTTCGTCAGCATCACAAATAATTTCATCACACTCTGATTCGACACCTAAATCAATCTCGTCAACTTCCATGGTTGATAGAATAATAATATGAAGACACAATATAGTGCATAATATTTGCTGTGTTGACAAATATCTACGACTTGCTTACTAGGAATTCTTAACAACCAGGATGTTCACATTACTGATGATTTTTCAAGAATAAAGAGTACCCCGGAAGTGGCTGATAATGTTTCCTATTACAAAACATATTTAGTCAGCTAAACGAAATTTGAGAATGGTTCAATTACTCCTATCAAGGTGAGGGAGTCAGCAGTATATACTGTTCTCTGAACTATGCTGACTTATTATTCCCCACTCATAATGTATTATATATGTGCTGAGTGAGTATTCTCCTTACCACTTATTAATTTTGGATATATAAACAATAGAATAGCATTATAGTAGCATCAGTATGTCAACATATTGTACGGAGAGTGGGGAAAGTTTATGTTCAGTAAGTAAAAAAAGTTTGTGTTCGGTAACTGAAGAAAGTTTGTGTTGTGTTTGTAGAAAAGCAGTTCTTCGTTTTCTACCACACAATAATTGGTCGAGTCGAGCAAAACTCAAAATTGGGTTTTGTGTATTCTGTTCGGAAACAAGACCACTGAAAATTTTCACAAGATTTATATCTGACCGCCGTAGGATATTGGCTCGCCAGTTAGGGAACACTTTTAAACCACAAAAATATCATGGAAAACTGGGACAGTGGCGACTATGGGACCTATGTACCTAATGTTAACAATAGGGCCATCATCAGGTGTCCACCCATTGGCAAGAGTTCCGAAGAGAAGAAGCTATTTAAGCAACAGGAAAGGCTTCGACACATACATCTGGAAGCAGAGAATAAGCCACACCAGATCAGCAGGAACGAAGATAACTGGAACAGTAACGACTATGGGACCTATGTACCTAATGTTAACAATAGGCCCATAATCAGGTGTCCACCCATTGGCAAGAGTTCCGAAGAGAAGAAGCATTTCAAGTAACAGCAAAGGCTTTGACACATACATCTGGAAGCAGAGAATAAGCCACACCAGATCAGCAGGAAAGAAGATAACTGGGACAGTGACGACTATGGGAGCTATGTACCTAATGTTAACAATAGGCCCATCATCAGGTGTCCACCCATTGGCAAGAGATCCAAAGAGAAGAAGCATATATCTGGTAGCAGAGAATATGCCACAACGAAGCAGCAGATATGATTTAAATTAAAGAATTAATAAAAATTAATTATTACAATTATCTTTAGTATGATGAAAACAACTTGCTGTAAATGCAACCAAACCGGGTTGTTCTTCAAATTCTATGACTGGTTGCTGGGTGAATTGTTTGATGTATTCAGCTTTTTCCTTTCCTTTGACAAAAAGAGTATCCACTCCTTCGGTGAGCCTCTTCATTATATTTCCAAATTGATGTAATGGTGTGAATCCATCATTCCAATATATACAGTGGTGATTATGCATTAGCCAAGTGGCCTGAATATGAAATTTTGGTGGGAGCATATTCATTGAAAACGGTGGTTTAAACACATAGTGAGAAACTATACTTCCTTCGAATGCAGCCAGTTCCATCGTCAAAAATGTATTATGATCAATTTTGAAACCTTGCACCAATATCATATTTTCAAATTACTGAGTTTCTTTATCAATGCTTGTTTTAAAATGTATGATTCAGTCAATTATTTCAGTACTTTTAGGTTCTTATGGTCTTGCTCCAATCTTCTTCTGTACTCTGATATCATCATCGAACTGATGTTTCGAATATGCAAGTCTTTCTATATAACCCATCGAGCATGCGTTTTAAAACAGCTTATCAATTTTCGTCAATGGATTATATTAAAATTCTTTCTCATGTAGAATAAGACAGTATGCAGTAACATTTTTTGGTGCGATTTCAGCAATTTCAATTCTAAGAACTATGGGACCGCTTTGAATGACTTCCTTTTTACGTGAACAGTCGATGTGCACCAACTGAAAATAGGTTGGTTTGATTTAAGATGATAATAACTCTCTTGGAAGCATACATTTCATAGAGTTTTGCAAACTTGATATTCTTTAATTCAAGTCATTATAAGGATATCGTTCAGAATTCAGAAATACTCTCAAATTACTCAGATTGCAGTGGTCGAATGTACTCGAATGTAGCTTTTCTTTTTTATTTTGTTGAAATGCAATGATAACATGGCGAGGAGTTTCAACCTTTGTAGTTGTTTTCACAGCCCAAGTATGCTTTGTTGTTTGATTTAGAGGAGGGTATTCAATCAATTCCCATCTTCTGAATTTAAGTGGTAGTTCAACATTGCTATTAATGATTTTATTCAATCGTAGTTGTTCTTGAATACTTGGTGTTAGGTGAGGGACACACCAACTCAGTTTGCTTATACCCACCTTTGGCTTTTCGGAATCATCTATACTGCACACAGCATCTAAATCATGACTCTCACGAATCAAAACTAGTTCTTGTCTTATATTGATCTCAATTTTTCGGAAATCTTCAAAAAATCCAGCCCATAACTTTAGCGAAATACATACATTGAAACTTCATCATCAACTAATATTTTATCACTCGCAACAAGTTTGGGAAACCAACCAGCATTTTGCATAGAAATACTTTTATTTTCATTCATAGACAAATAATTTTTCATCGTTGACACTAGTCCAATATTTCTGACAGAGTCTACCACCACACCATTCAGCTCATATCGGAGTTCACGGAATAAGAATGATTTTGCGTTATTGATGAATTTTATTTTCGTTATTGGATCCCCGTCCAGTCTTGTAAGCTTTTCCTCTATGTAGATGTATGAATTACAAGGTAATGTATAAGCGTCCAAGTCCTGAATTGGAATTCTGATTTCATCATTATATTTGATGTCATTGGTAATATAGGGCTGATATGTATGAAACTGATAATCTTCAATTGTGATATCACTGAACGGTTCACTCGTGATTTGTTGCAATTCCATAATATTTGGGGGGTCTAATCCCAAATATTTCAAGTATTTTTTATGTTCGGGTGTAAGCAATTCGACAGTTGCTTTCGTACTATCTTTCAAAGTTCGTATCATCTGCTTTTTATAGGGGTGTTGGAATGTTGGATTGTCAAATCTCAAGACCATCTCAGAGAGTCTTTCGTCTCAAGTGCAATCTAAAATCGGAAATCAATTTAATTCAAAGTTTGGTCAACAACTCTTACTGTAATGTTGTTGATTGTCTTGATAGTGACAGGGAAATACAAAATGTTCAAAGGCGATTCAACTATTTTATACCCCCTTGGGACGGTCGGAAAGAATTGATGAATCACATGTACTGGATCACTATTCAAAAATGAACCGATCGCAATATTACAATCAATGCATATTATATTAATTGGAAGAATTTTTACTTCATGATCTGATTTGTAGATATTATTCGCATTGAGTATCCTTTTCTTGAATCCTAATAATGAACCAACTGAATTTTCTACCGAAAAATTGATTTTGTTGTTTGTACGGATGATCACTTTCGAAGTGGTCCAATTTAGGTCGATGGATATCACAACATCTTCATCATAGTTAGTCATCTGTTTGATGAGGAGATCAACAATATCTGTAATATCACAAAATCCTTCAGGAAAGGTATAACTGTACTCATCGTGTTCACCCTATACAAAAACATTGTTCAATTTTGTAACATTTGGAATAACATTGAACGAATCAAAATTTGCCAATCCTATCTCATATTCCACATTATCATACAGATAAATTGGAGGGTTAAAATTATAACTCAACACTGAAGATGAGTCGCTCAAAGTAAATGTAAAAGACATATTTTTCCAAGGGTAGTTTATTGATGAATGAAGGAAATACATTGATTATAAAGAAACAAAAGACAGTGTTGTCCACAGTGATAAGAGTTAAACTTTTGCAAAGAGTCATAGTTATATTTTATTTTATTGACGTCACCAGCGCTGATGAAGTATTTAATCAATTCCTTTGGTGGTTTGAGATGTCCATAACTACCAAAATATATAACTTCCGCAGTTTTCTTAGAATATGCTGTCCAATGAGTTCCTCCTCCCAAATCAGAATCAAGATTAATGATACCGCACTCATTACTTTTTATTTTTTAGGGAAGTGTATCTCTCATGAAAACACCTAAAAAGTATGGAATTCTCAAACGCTCTGCATTCATCATCAAATCGATATTGGTAAAGGCTCGGCGTGGCAACTTCAGCATTTTTATTGAAACGGTTGAGCAAACATTCCATAACCTTTTCGAGTTCTTAAATATAAACCTTTTCCTTTTCGTTCCATTGCCAAATTATGTCTTCTTTGTTCAGCAAGTTGTTCTTTATAAGATTTTGCCTTATTAACTGCTGAAGCGATAGATGCTGCCCCACCCCCTGCAGCACCTTAATGCTCCTAGAAGTGGTAGTAAAAATTAAAGAAATCCACCTTTCTTTGGAATTGGAATTATTCTTTTTTTCAGTTTACTCTTTCGTTTTCTGGCAACTTTCAGTTCTCCACTTTTATTTTCATTGTTTTTTTCTTTCATCTCAAACCCATTCCCAACTTGCTTTTAAGATTCATAATATTAGATATACCAAATGCTGTAACTTTTTCCCCCAACTTCGCGTAAGATGATTTTGAACGATCGGAAGCAAATGCTGCTTATTTCTTGTCTGCAATATTTCTTGATCCTGTATCTTCACTTCTGGAGTAAGCAACGTCGTGTCGTTTACAAGCCTTATCCAGAGGATTTATGCCTACGTCCCCCCTCAATAGCCTCTTTTCCAACTTGGTACCAGGACCGCAGTAATTATATCCAGGGACATGTATTTCTACAGGAAGTTTGTTGATGAGAGTATTCAAAAGACCTTGACCTTTCTTCCTTGTGTTTAGACTCGTACTAACGACTGATTCCTTTCGCTGTCCTATTATATTGTGTTTCAAACAACTTGCGTACACGTATACAGTGCGCATCATAAGTGTTACCCCCCCTATCTAACTCGTAACGGGACTCTTGTTAGGAAAATCGCCGAGACCCGTCTATATTTGATTTCTACAGTGTACATTCTCGTATGAATAGTGCACCCCAGTATATGTGCTAGGGGTCTTCAAGAATCAATTTGATCATTTTTACATGTTAATCTGCATAAAGATTTTTAAGATCCATTCTGCAATTTTTGCTTTTTTTGGAGTGGGGGGAAAATCAGAGCGTCGGCGTCGCTGCTTCGCGTTCATCGTGTGACGTAATCGAGTAGATCCCTTAGATTGATAATATTTTGCCAATAGAGTGCGCACACTTTGAATATTTTGAATTAATTGAATTGAATTTACAAAGAAAACAGATTTCAGCAGCAGAGGTTTGAACCATCGTCCTTTTGCTTGGTAGCGAGCGACGCTAGCCTTGCCTCCACGGAGACTTCGTACAAGTTGGTGCACAAATGTGGGGTATATATTTCTCCAGACGCTGTTTGAATATTTAAAAAATAATAATGATTGTGAGTCTGATAATAATAATGATGTTTGGAATAAATGTGAAAAAATGGTGGTTCAACGGTGGTCTAGCGTTTCAACAAGCTATGTGTAAAGTCTTCAAACGTATCATTTAAGAGAAAAAAAAACATGGCGGCTGCTAGTTAGATTTAGTATACCAGGTGTCTCACGTATCATTTAAGAGAGAGAAACATGGCGGGTGCTTGTCTCATTTAGTATACAGGGTGTCTCACGTATCATTTAAGAGAGAAAAACATGGCGGCTGCTCGTTTGATTTAGTATACCAGTTGTACCAACATATTATTTGAGAGAAAATAACATGGTGGGTGCTTGTCTAATTTAGTATACAGGGTGTCTCAAAATGTATCATTCAAGATTAAAATAATGGCGGCTTCTCGTTAGATTTAGTATACCAGGTGTCTCAAAACATATCATTTAAGAGAAAAAAAAACATGGCGGCTGCTCGTTCGATTTAGTATAACAGGTGTACCAACATACCATTTAGGAGAAAAAAAACATGGTGGGTGCTTGTCTTATTTAGTATAGAGGGGGTCTCAAAACATATCATTTGAGAGAAAAAACTGGCGGCTGCTCATTAGATTTAGTATACAGGGAGTCTCAAAATGCAAAGTTTCAGAAAAAACATATCATTTTGGGAGAAAAAAAAACATGGCTGCTTGGGGCATGGGGATTTAAAATACGAATCATCAAAAAATAAGCACTTCCGGTTTGAAAGAATTGAGGTAGAAGAAAAGTAATAGTAAATTCGGATTGTCCACATCGAGGAGAGTTCAAATATGCAATAAAATGGCCACTTCCGATTTTCACCTCCTGTTGTCCAATTTCGATGATTTTGGCATCAATGGATTCGTTTCGATGTCAAGAAACATTTTTAAGCATTTTCCAATGCCAGAAGGGCATAGGAGGCTATCTTCGTTATTAGTAAAGATACAGAAACTTGCAGGTTCTCTTATTAGACAACTTTTATGGGGGATCAAGAAAATAATAGAATTTCCTTCCGTCAACTGCCATAAGTGCCATAAACCTCACATTTTAATGCGTTATGTACTCATCGCTTAAATGTTAAAAGACGGTTCGTTAACGTTTAACATTTTTCGTTTAGAACGTCGCTCAATATATCGGCGATGGAGACAGACAGATCGACAGATAGGTAGAGTGACAGATGTCAGTTTGATCAAAGCAGAACGAACTAACCTTATGAAACGTCTATTTTAGTAAAATTTTTGGATGTTTTAGCGTTTCAAATTTTAGCTGTTTTTTCGAAAGCAAAAAACGGTTATTGTGGTCGCATTTTTACGTTTTTGAGCGTATTCAAGTTTCAGTTATTTTTTCGAACGCGAAAACGTGTATCTTGAGCAATTTTCAAATGTCAAATCTCTATAAGAAATACATGTCATCATACAGTTTTTTTCGGTTCAAATTCAGGTTGTTTTTAAGAAGGCGAAAAACGTTTCTTGTGGTTGCATTTTTGCGTGTTTAAGCGTTTCAATTTTCAGTGGTTTTTTGGGACGCGAAATGGTAATAGCGTTGAAGAAAAAATATTAGACAAATAAATAAACATGGTTGTACAGGAACATTAAAAAAACATGGGTACTGCATGTATGTGTCAAATTTCAGATGGCATTGGGGATAGCGAAGTATTCAGCAATAGTATATACAGGACGTCTCGCACATTATTTATGAGAAAAAAAAACAACAGGTCGTCTGAAAATGCAGCAACTACTTGCCTATGCAGAGAGAAGGAATTACATCTGACTTTCAAAACTACACCGTTTTCTTTTTTCAAAACGCTTCGTTTTCAAAATAGCACACTGTTTCGATTTTTCAAAACGCTACGTTTTCATCATCAGGTGAGGTTGGATAAAGAAAAATATTTTAAATAGAAAAATGTGTCATACAGTTTTATTTTGGTAACATATCACAAAGCCATTTGTATAGAATATCCACGTTTCAGAGACTGCAATTATAGTGGGGTTGATTATCAATGTAATGCATACAAGGTGAGATACCATCGTTGTTTCCTAATGCTGGAACCATCCATGACTTATTATCATAGTCCTCCAAATTCACAACACGTGTAGGTAGGTCCAATTGATGAAATTTCTCAGTGAGATAGTCACGTTTTTGAAATCCTCGTACATAAATGATATCAACATTCTGTAAATTTTTCTTGAGGATGGAATCTAATTGATGATATTCCACAAAGCCAGAGGAATACCTCAATCCATGAACGTTTCGCTCCAAGAAACAGGCAGTACGTTTATCTACTCTACTCAAAGAGGAAAATGGTATAGTTGGCAGCAGCAGAAAATTACTACATTGAATTCCAATCCTAATGGCAATCTCCTTAGGATGGAATTGTTGCTCGATGGTAAAGCCTTGAATATCTACAACAGTTATTCTCATGTTGATTCTATGATTGATACTAAAGTGAAAAGCATATGTTCAGTTTAATTTGTTAATGATTTCGCTGAGTGGTAGGTGCTCAATAATAGTGTCGTGCACAATGATGCAATAGGCTCTAGTTGTTAGTGCTTTAGTTGCTATTATCTGCAGCTCGTACTAATCTGATGGTATGTTTGCCATAGGAAACACATTGATAATCATTGAAAATATTCAAAAAATGTTTGATGGGTATGAGCATGTTGAATGATAGATCATTGGTGTTGATAACCCCAGCGTTGCTGGGAAAAGTCCAACTTGAATTGGCCAAGTGCTTGATATCTTCGTCGGTGTAGGTGAATAAGTACTAACAATTCCAACTTCACGAACCGTCTTTAATTCCTTACCGCTTTGTTCTTACTAGCAGCTTGAAACATGAAAGCGCCAGCATTGTTTGAATGTTACACGACCATCTCCTTTGGTTTTCACATTTTTTCCACTGATGAATAACAGACTATCATACGAAGCATCGTAAGCGTCAGATTGATTGATGTAAATTTCAATGACATCATTGTTGCGAAAGGACTTGACATATGGGTAGTACGTCCGCCATTCCACCTTTTATATGGATTCATTGTTGTGTGGTTTTCGGAAAATGTTGAACACTTGATTGGACAACATGATAACCAAGAGATTCCGAAAACAGTTTATTCTCCATTGACAGTAGTTGACGCACGTTGAAGGTCTTGGTGAAGACTAAGGTGGGGTATGATGGTGAGTTATTTTTATGAATAGTTAGCACCATACTTTCGCTTCAATTCCAAACGAACGATTAACTCTTCGTTTCGAGAATCAACGAGTTGAGAATGCTGGTCCAGCACTCACAGCGTAATATTGTTTATTTCGTCTCTATGAGCAATAGGTAGATAAATGAGGTGGTTGGGTGTTTCGTCAATTACGTAACCAGGATCAATACCAACAGCAAATTCGTATATCGTATGAGATGGTGCGTCGTTGTAGAATGCTCCGAACGTAATGTTTCTATCTATGTGTATGGTACGTACTTTAATGATATCTACAGGTAGATCTGATGCGTAATGCAAGTTGGGTTTGGAGTAGACGAAAACCATAAAATGCGGGCCAAACTGTTAGCAGGTCGGAAATCAATTGAGTGTTTAAGGTAGAATATTTCGTTATTCAGCGTATTATTATTCGGTTTGAGGTAGAAAATGCCTCGGGCTTTGCTGATCAAAGCCTCAATATCACCAATTTCGTAAGAGCCAGTAGGGATATCGATACTCTGTTCAGTTTTGCTATGGTTTTCAAAGTAGTAGAATTTTTTACCTTCTTCAATGTTGGGTATACTATTGTACGAATGGAAGCTGAGCAGAGCCAAACTGTATTCTGAATCAGAATCCATTCGAATGGGTGGATTGAAATCGATGGAAAGCGTTGAAGAACGACTCGTTAACGTCAATATCATAGACATGACTGATAAAGTGTTGGAAGCGACCCACCTTAAATAATGAACAACAACCTGGATGAAAAATCATTTATTATTACAATAATAACATTGAAATTGTGCGCTAACTGGTCCATGATACTCTGCTTCTTTCAGTGATTTCGTTGACAATCCAAACTCATTTTCATAATGAATGAAACATGGTGGACGAATCTGCAAAGCGAATCGATTTTTGTAGTCCTTTGGTAACCTATGCCATACATCCAGCAACTCCCAAGGTCCTGCGTTCCCAATCAAAGCTCGCAGTTGAGTATCAGTGAAATCTCGCAATGATTAATATTTATGCATTTCAGCCAACGATTTATGCATCTCAGCGGTGGACATTATGAAGTACAAACTTTAGGCAGAGATGTCCGCAGTTACTCTGATTGTAATTTTGATATTGACTATTATTTACATATAATAACCCCTCCCAAAATATCTTGCCAATTCCATTGGAGGTTTGAGATTGCCGAAACTATCGAAATATTGTGCGACATTGCCGTTTTTATTGTAAGCCCGCATTCAAGTGGGAATCCAAGTTCAATACAGCGCATTCTCGCAGCCACGGACCACAAGTTGGCAACGTATCACGCATAAAGACTCCACAAAAATATGGTATTTTCATCTGACGAGCACACTCCTGAATTTCCGAATATATGCTCTATGGAGTAGCTTATCTAGCAGTTTTTTTGCTTTTTCAGGTAAAGACCCCATCCTTTGCGTTGATGTTGTTTTTCTAGGAACAGTCCAAATCCTCGAGGGGTTTTCGCAGATACAAACCCGAACTCAAATGCTCCATGGATTTATTATGACGTTGATTTTCTTCAAGTTTCTTTTTGCATTTTTTGCGTCTATTACGGTTTTTGCTATTGAGCTTGCTCCACCTGCCAACGCACCCAAAGCCGAAAGTGCAGCAAATATAGGTATGAGGGGTAGGATTCCTCCAGATTTTGCGTCGAATGGAATTATTCTAGGCACTCGTATTTTTTCACGTCCTCCAGCTTGACCTAATGCCATTTAGCTGCTCGCAAAGCCAAGGCACTAGATTTCTAATATTAGTAGGATTGTGTTTCCAATTTTTAATAATTTTTTGAAGCAAGTTACGTCGAAAGGACACGCCTATACCTAGCTTACGTTTGGCTTTCATGGTGGAAGTATCAAGCCAAGCTGCAGCCCGTTCCCCAAATTTAGCGTCTTTAGATTTAACTCGTTCTCAAGCTCTATTTTCCAACACTTGATCTGCTTTATGACGGTCTTCTAGAGAGTCGGATTGAGAGTATGCAATATCGTGGTATTTGCAGCTTCCGTCCAAAGGATTCACGCCAGTTTCTCCGCGTTGTAATCTCTGTCTCGATTTGGTGCCAGGTCCGCAAAACAAATAACTTGGTAGATGAAATTCGAACGGGAGCTTATTGATGATTGAATTGACAACACCTGCACCAGAGTAAGTCAACATTGATAAAGATGAAAGATACCTTCAATGTGTTTATTCATAACCGTGGAACGCTCATGTTTTTTCATCACATCATGGAAGTCGTTCAACAAGACAAGACACTGCCTACTGAAAATTTAGATTTTTTGAATGGAGGTCTCAATAGCAGTATGGTTGGGAAGCATGGTGAATTATTACCGAATTCGTTTTGTGCAATTATTTGTGGGCCAAGTGGTTGTGGAAAGACAAATGCTATTTTAACACTGTTATTCTACCCGAACGGTGCAAAATTCAAAAACATCTACGTATATTCAAAATCTTTGTACCAACTCAATTATCAGGTGGTTCAAGATATTTTGGGGAAAGTCAAGGGATTGGGATATTATCCGTTCAGGAAAAATGAGGAAATCATAAGCCCTCACGAGGCCAAATCTAATTCCATATTCATTTTCGATGATGTTGCATGCGATGGTCAACAGAAAATTCGAGAATATTACTCCTTTTGCAGACACCGAAATATTGATGCTGCATACCTTTGTCAGACATATTAAAAAATTCCCAAACAATTGATACGAGACAATTATACTATGATTGTGCTTTTCAAGCAGGATGAAATGAATTTGAAACATGTATTCGATGACCACGTTTCCCCAGACATGTCGTTCGATGAATTCAAGGCAATGTGTGCAGAATGCTGGTGACAGCAACGGTATGGAACCGTTGTGATTATGAAAGATTTTGATATAAATGCTGGACGTTATCGTCAAGGATTCGATAAATATATAAGCATACAGAGGGATTGATGTATCTCACAGTTATCATCATGAAATCGTTGAGCAAAGAAGTTGATGTTATTCGAAAGACTAAAATCAATAAAATTGCAAAAGCTATTCGAAAAAAATATTTGACTTTGAACTTGGGTAGATCTGAAGAAGATGAGTCGTTGCAAAAATTCTTTAAACCTCTATCTACCCCATTAAGAAAAATAGCAGCAATGCCGCCGCCGCCATCTCCTACTATCCCAATGAAAAGTGAGGTGAAATCTGAACTCAGACAAGAGAAAGTGAAAGAGCGTGAAATGTCTCCATTCGAATCCCTCGAAACGACTCCGTTCCAATCCCTCGAACATGTTGCAGGTACAGATGATAATGATGATGATACCTTTAGCGCAGGCATACAAGAGGTACAAGATAAGAGCTTTGCATCAGACATGGATGAACAAGCGGATACATTAAAATGGGTGGATATCAGTGGAAAGGAACACCCGGTATATATGAACTCATATTTTTAAACACAACTGAAAACTATAATAATGAAGATATGCAGGCATACAAATCAATTGTCGATTTGTCGAACATTCACAAAACTCCCTAGGCTATCCGAAAGGTAGTAAAAGATACAAGTATACCGACATAATTAAACCGATGTTTCCTATACGAAATCAACGTAAAATATCAACACGTACTAGTTTACCTAAAACACCCGACCCTGCAGCAAATGGTAGCGGTTTGCCTAAAACACCTCTTGCAATGACATTCAATACTAAGCCTATGGAGTTTGTTTATTGTGATGACCCAAACGAACTATGCGAACGCCTCAAATTATTGATAGCCTCTCAGAATGCCGGAAATACTTCGCATGACAATGAGATTATTGCCATTTTGAGTGAACTCAAAGAGGCAAATATAATTCTATAAGATGACATTCATCCATTCATACATTCACATTTTCAAAATGGTTATCGATAAGTTTGGACGTAGCGACAGCAACACCGGTAATAAAATTACCTACGCCCTCTGGAGGCGGTTTGCTGCACACTCCAGATGGCAACATTGATTTTGATAATTTGAAATTGAGTAATCTAAAGAGTCCTACCAATAATACTGATGCTGCCATTAAAAAATATGTGTATGAAATCGATAGAAAAATTGCTGCAACTATACAACATCAAGGTGAACAACAATATTCGGAAATAGTTCAACTGTGTGTAAAAATGGCAAAGATGTAACATGAAATAACGTATTGAAATAACGTAACTAAGTGAGGTACGCTATAATGAAACAAGGTCATTTCTCGAAAAATTCTACCAACAATACAAAACTGATATTAAAATATTCGTGGAGATTTGTTGAAGAAAATTTCTGAAATAACCGATTCGATTCATGCACAAAATTTAAAATGGGATATTAAGCACAAGGAAACGCTGCTAACCAAGAATGAGTTAAACCAGTTTCGAATTGATATTTTACAGCAAATAACCAAAGCAAATTCAGATATAGCGAGTGTAAAATCTGCTGTCGAGGAGATTACTAAAAGACAAAATGTAGTGTATGCATTACCATAATAAAATAGTAGGTTTCACAGTTTCGCCATCACATATGTGTGATTGCTTCCAAAGACAAGATTCAACTTGTCCGTGAACTGCATAAACCTATTAGAAAAAAATTTCCTCGACGTCGCACCATCATTAAAGACCTAGATGATTTATGGCAAATGGAATTGGCTTAGATGAGACCATACGCTCATCAAAATCGTAATTTCAAACTAATTCTAGTAGTTATAGATTGTTTCTCGAAATTCGTGTGGACTCGTCCGCTGAAAACGAAAACGGGTGAGGAAATTACTAAAACGTTTGCAGATATTTTGGCACACACGAAACGATGCCCAATAAATCTACAAACCGATCAGGGAACGGAATTTTACAACAGTAAATTCCAGAGTTTGATGAAAAAACATGAGATAAATCACTACAATACGTACAGCATCCTCAAAACCTCTATGGCCGAACGGATTATAAGGACTTTGAAGGGACGATTGTACCAGTGTTTCAGTTTCAATGGCAACTACAAATGGCTGAATATATTACCTGAAATCACAAAATCTTACATGATACACGTCATTCAAAGACGGGTATGAGACCTTCGGAAATTGATAAAACCAACGAAAAAGAAATTATCAAATCAACATACAGCCACTTGAAAATAGCTGGACCGATAAAATTCAAAGTCGGTGATGTTGTGCGAACTAGTAAGGCAAAGCACGTTTTAGAAATAGGTTACACGCCCAATTGGACTACGGAATTATTCAAAATCATCAAAGTCAAGATTACCAACCACGCCACCTTCATGCTGGAAGATATGCAGGGTGCTCCTATCAAGGGTGCTTTTTATGCGGAGGAATTACAAAAAACTGCAAATCCAGATATATATCTCGTGGAAAAAGTTCTGAGGAAAAAAGGCAAAAAAATGTACGTTAAATGGCTCGTTTTGAATAACAAACATTACAGTTAGATCGAAAACGTTGATTTTGTATAGAATCTTATGGGAAACAAACACAAATCATATAATTCTGAGGGGTCTTTCAAATATTTTTTCACAGTCAACAAACATGCAACAATTTTAAAATTGGCCACGTGATCTGAAGCTATAAAAGCGTATGCAAGCACAGACGAATATTCAGTTTGAAAACGAAAATGTCTCAAGATAGTGGTTACGTCAGCGAAGTTGAAGTAATGTGTGGTAGTGATGAGGCAGATTACAACGAAACTCTAAATGCCATCGACGGAGCATTGGGACAATATGAAATGGCTGCTCGAAACGAACATCAGTTGATGTTGATGGTCTTCCCAATGCCATCTTACGAAATTCGATGTGGCATAAGTCCCTCCTGGGATTTGAGCTCATGCATCATTTTGAAGCAGCAGTTCTCCATTCGATCCATCAATTTTGCTTCCTTTGAATGGGCAACCTTCATTGATATCCTGCAAGAAATTAAGGAATATTTCTTTGAATCGCAAATCGATGAGTATGATCCAATCACAACACGTTGCGGGGATTACATTTATATCACACAGAACATCGAAAGTAATACCAAACAAATTTCCATTTCCAAGAATATCACGAACATGGAGCTGTCCCAACAAGATGTAAACGAAGTTCCAAATACACACTAGGGGGTGCTGTCTGACCGTATCGCTATGCTGGATGCTATGAACTTTTGTGACTATTATCGAGGTGTTTTTGACATCATTCAATCATGATTACGTGGTAATAAAACTAATTTAAGTTTGGAAGAAATTATAGAAGGTTTTTGTCAAGCCTCATGTTTAGATAGTATGTTGGCTAATGCTTTACGTGAAATTTTTGTATGATTTATGTAATAAAAAAAGAAATTATGTTACTACTTGTCTCTCAGTATAACGATCCAACTTTTTTTTATTAAATTCAGTTCACAAAATTTCGAAAATGAAATACATTATTATGCACTTTTTCAAAGAAAAATATTGTACTTACATCTTATTATTGATGATTGTGCACGCAAGTGAGTCTAACATCTAGTACTGCTTGGGTAATCGAAAACTGAAATTTATTGATCATCCCCAACCACTTTTATGACCCTAATGTGAAAACAAATTTCATAAAAACATTCAAGAATACTTGATATAAAATTCCAGAACAAGCAAAGCAAATAACGCAATAATCGTTACTCTGTGGTTTCGATAACGAAACTGCTGGCCTGGGTTTTTCGATAACCGTTAGTTCGATAAACACATTTCAAGGCCAACTGATTATTACTTCCAGCGTAATAACCAAGTTTCCTGTTTGCGCGGTTTTTCCATAATTGATAACGCCGAATGGCGCGTTTCAATGCTAAATGATATGAAACGAATAACAGGAGTTGATAGCAGAATGTTTGTAAGTTAATAATAAAAATAAAATAAAATTTTCGATTATTTTTATTTAAACCAAATTATGTGAAATTCCAAAATTATTTCTTATACAGTTAAAATTAAGTACAATTAAAATACATAATATTATAGATACTATGATTAGAATTCTATAAACGTTATATTCCATTTGCGACTTCTTTTTCCCCTGCCCTGCTGGAATGAATTCGGTGATTTTTGTGCCTATTTCACGAAGATCTCCAAATATCAGCTTCAACTTATACTTGAATGTTGTATTCTTTGGAGCATCAATAAAGTTACCTAACCCTTTCCCCCACCCACCTGATAATGAATACCAAAAAAAGAAACAGAGTCAAACTGACACGAAACGAAACGTACTGCGGCGGCGATTCTCTGCAAAAATGTATTTAAAATAGACGTTTTTCGCGTTCCAAAAAAACAACTGAAAATTAGAAACGCTAAAATACGTAAAAATGCGACCGCAATATCCGTTTTTTTGCGTTCGAAGAATCAGCTAAAATTTGAAACGCTAAAACATGCAAAAATGTGACTAAAATAGACGTTTTATAAGGTAAGTTCGTTCTGCTTCGATCAAACTGACATCTGTTACTCTACCTATCTGTCGATCTGTCTGTCTCTATCGCCGATATATTGAGCGAAGTTCTAAACGAAAAATGTCAAACGTTAACGAACCGACTTCTAAGATTTGAGCGATGAGTACATAACGCATTAAAATGTGAGGTTTATGGCACTTATGGCAGTTGGATGAAAATTCTATTATTTTCTTGATCCCCCATAAAAGTTGTCTTACTAGAGTACCCGCACGTTTCTGTATCTTTACTAATAACGAAGATAGCCTCCTATGCCCTTTTGGCATTGGAAAATGCTTAAAAGTGTTTCTTGACATCGAAACGAATCCATTGATGCCAAAATCATCGAAATCGTACAACCGGAAGTGAAAACCGGAAGTGGCCATTTTATTGCATATTTGAACTCTCCTCGATGTGAACAATCCGAATTTACTATTACTTTTCTTCTACCTCAATTTTTTCAAACCGGAAGTGCTTATTTTTTTTATGATTCGTATTTTAAATCTCCATGTCCCCAATGATACCTTTTTCTCTGCCCCAAGCAGCTATGTTTTTTTTTCTCTCAAATGATATGATTTTTCTGAAACTTTGCGTTTTGGGACACCCTGTATACTAAATCTAACGAGCAGCTGCCATTTTTTTTCTCTTAAATTATACGTTTTGAGACATCCTGTATACTAATTAAGACAAGCACCCACCATGGTTTTTTTTCTCTTAAATGGTATGTTGGTACACCTGGTATACTAAATCAAACGAGCAGCCGCCTTATTTTTCTCTCTTAAATGATACGTGAGACACCCTGTATACTAAATGAGACGAGCACACGCCATGTTTTTCTCTCTTAAATGATACGTGAAACACCTGGTATACTAAATCTAACTAGCAGCCGCCATGTTTTTTTTTCTCTTAAATGATACGTTTTAAGACACCCCATACACATAGCTTGTAGAAACTTAGACCACCGTTGAACCGCCATTTTTTCACATTTATTCCAAACATCATTATTATTATTAGTCTCACAATCATTATTTTTTTAAATATTCAAGCAGCGTCTGGAGAAATATATACCCCACATTTGTGCACAAATTTGTACGAAGTCTCCGTGGAGGCAAGGCTAGCGTCGCTCGCTACCAAGCAAAAGGCCGACGGTTCAAACCTCTGCTGCTAAAATCTTTTTCTTTATGAATTCATTTCAATTAATTCCAAATATTCAAAGTGTGCCCACTCTATTGGCAAAATATTATCAATCTAAGGGATCTACTCGATTACGTCACACGATGAACGCGAAGCAGCGACGCCGACGCTCTGATTTTCTCCCCACTCCAAAAAGAGCAAAAATTGCAGAATGGATCTTAAAAATCTTTATGCAGATTAACATGTAAAAATTATCCAATTGATTCTTGAAGCCTCTTAGCACATATACTCACCCCTAATTTCATCTCTGACCGAAAGGGAGCAACCCTGTCAAAAAATTTAAATAGCATGGGGTGGTGAGTGATAACTCATTTGAAAGGGGCTTTTATTCTCTATTCAACGTGCAGACGAATTGAAATATGCTACATTAATTCAAGAGTTATGAATGTTTAAGAATAACGACAATTAACGTAGTGCACTCACCCTCAGAATTACAAATTCGGCCCTGTATGATATCGGTGTTGGGTCAGACGTCAAGTGAGACGTATTTGTCGTGTACGTAGATATTAACTGCACGTTTTTGTTGGTGTTTTTGGGTGTTTGCGGATAAATGGTCAATACAAGAAAATGATATCATGAAGAGTGCGAGTCAGTGTATTCTAGCTGTTAGTTGTGCTTGCTATTCATCTTCAAACAATGGTTGCACCACGCGCGTTAAATGAGAAATGCGAAGCCATTGTAATTTTTGGTGAGGCTCATCGAAATTATCATGAGGCGGTAGGAATGTTCAATGAACGTTTTCCGGATCACCCTATTGATAGACATTATTTCAAACAATTAGTGGCAAAATTTTATGAGAACGGCAGTGGGCAAAATAAACCTCGTTCTGGGCGATCAACTACAGGAGAAGATAAACAAGTGGACATTATGAGCGAGTTTGTGAATAACCCGTCCTCATCGAGTAGAACTGTAGCCTTGAATAGTGAGGTTTAGCAGATGACGGTATTGAGAATTCTGAAAAAAAAATAAATTTCATCCCTACAAAATAAAAATGGTGCATGAACTGACGGACGATGATCCAGACCGCCGTCTAGAATATTGTGAAATAGTATCTAACAATATTTTACAAAATCCCAGCAATTTAAAAAATAATTGTTTCAGTGATGAGGCTACTTTTTTTTAAACGGTCATGTGCATAGACAAAATGTGAGGTACTGGTCCGATAAAATTCCTCGACTTTTTCGCGAAACTCATACCCAGTTTCCCCAAAAAGTTAATGTGTGGGCAAGGATACTGGGTGACCATATTATCGGTCCGTTATTCATTGAAGAAAATTTGACGGGTGCCCTCTATTTGAAAATGCTGGAAACAGTGAGAGATCTACTGATAGTGGCAACTGTCGAAAATAATCCAGACGAATTTGACATGGACATTATACTGCAACAAGATGGAGCTCCTCCTCAATTTGCAGTTGCTGTCAGGACACATTTGAATACTGTTTATGCAGAACGATGGATCGGACGTCGAGGATCTGTGGAATGGCCTCCAAGATCACCAGATGTAACTCCTTTAGATTTCTTCCTATGGGGTTACCTAAAATCTAAAGTCGACGAGACACAGTGTCACTCTATTCAGGAGTTGCGTGCGCGGATTACGGAAGTGTGTGCAACAATTACTCTCGATACCTTGCAAAGCGTCAGGACTGAAACACAAAATAGACTCTATTTTTGCCAGGAGGTCAACGGGGAACATTTTAAACATTTACTGTAATAACAGAAAAAGTTAGTGTTAGTTTAGTTGCTTTCATGTTTGTGGTGTAATTCTTTGCACTGTTGAATAGAGGATAAAAGCCCCTTTCAAATGAGTTATCTCTCACCACCACATGCTATTTAAATTTTTTGACAGGGTTGCTCCCCTCCAGTCAGGGATGAAATTAGTGGTGCACTATTCATACGAAAATGTACACTGTAGAAATCAAAAATCGACGTGTTTCGGCGATTTTCATAACAAGAGTCCAGTAACGAGTTAGATAGGGGGGGTAACACTTTTGATGCGCACTGTATATATCTATAACATCTGCACTAATGTCAGTTTGACGATTATTTCGATGCGATGAAGACTGAAAAACAAAAGTTATTGCTTCCAGTTCTCAATCATGATGAGATCAATGTGGAGAATAATGTAAGAAAACACGGTGCGCTATTTGGAGGTCAATCTAAAAGGGTTACTTGTTGGAGCAAGTGGGTCAGCAAAACTAATGTGATGTTGTCTATGCTGGAACAACCCAATGGTCTTCGTTTTACAAATGTGTACTTATTTTCAAAATCATTATACCAACCTAAGTATAATTAATCATTTGAGGATTTTGCTGGCACCTATGAAAGAAATTGGGTTCTATGAATACAATGATTCTGATGAAGTAATTCTACTTGAAAATATAAAAGATCAGTCAGTCATCATATTTGATGATGTTACCACATGTGATCAAAACATAATTAAAAATTATTTTTGTTTCGATCGTCACAGATACACGGATTGTTTCTATTCATGCCAAACATATTCTGCCATTTCCAAGCATCTCGTTAGAGATAATGCAAATTTGCTTATAATTTTTGAACAAGAACTTACAAATCTGAAGCATATATATGATGACCATGTTATTATAGATATGTCCTTACCAAATTTCAAAGAACTCTGATTTCATTGTTGGAAAGATAAATTTGATTTTCTAGTTATCGATAAAGATTGTTTTCTGAACGAGGGACGATATAGGAAAGGTTTCGATACATTTATTCATATATAAACATTATGATTGTGGTATAATTGTCAGTCATCATGAATAGTCATTAACATGAACAACTATTGAAAGCAAGAAAGGCTTTGAAAAGAAAATATAAGACTTTGAAATCCGCTATAGCAGAATCTCAGTCACATTTAGAAAAATCATATGAATCAATCACCCAACCTCTAAAAGAATTCTTGACAGCTGTTCAATAACCTCCAACGACTCGGTTGAAGCAATAATTGAAACGTGAAATCAAATCACCACATTCAAGCTATCAATCGACTCTCCAAAAATTGCATCAACTAACACCTCAAAAACTTCACCAACCTACACCTCAAGAATTTTATCAGATCACTTCTGATGAAGAGACATTTCAGTATGATTCAACCATTCCAAAATCAGACCTTGGCGAGAGTTATTTTGATGAAAGTATGCGCCCTGAGAAGACAAAATTGCCGATACGCAAAATAAATTTGATAACACTTTTGGAGTATATTTTGATCCATCTAAAGGGAAGATGCAACTGTGGATTTTGATGAGGCTGATATTGTTATTAATAACAAGTTCAGATATAGTGGAACTCCAGAATTATATGAATTGATGTTCAAGAAAGAACCCCTTGGTTACAAAAATAAAGATGTTGATTCATATCGATTTAATAAGAACAAGTAATGCACATTATCTCCATCATGATCCTACAAGAGGTTTATCAACATCACGTGCATCAAAGTTTGTTAATATAATAAAACCACGAATAACAACACTATACTCTTTGGCTACAGAACGTAAACTTAAAAAACCTCAAAAAGATAGTAAATTATCTCTTCCCAAGTCCAGACTAAGAATTAGTTCTGCTCCAGGCACCACTACAAGAAGTAAAAGGGGTTCAGGACTAATTATGCTTGATTTCAACAATATGGCGGTTGAATATAAATATTTTGATAATTTCAATGAGCTAGTGGAGAGATTGAAACTGTTGATTGCATCAAAATGTGCTGGAAATACTGGTGTGAATAATGAAATCATAAGCGTAATTGAGGAACTCCGAGAAGCAGGAATAATAAAATAAAAGCCCGCATGATTCAATATCATTAAGTGATCAACCGTGATACAATGCCCATCGATACATTTGGAAGACATTTCCCAAGGACAAACACCAAATTCTGAACCAGATTTACTTCCGAAAGCGCTACCAATCAGCAGACCTTTCTACCTAATGTGTTCAACCCTAAAGGGGGTTGCTCGATAATTCACAGAGAATGGACAGTATTTAAATAAATTTTATATGTGTGCTAAAAATCGAACGTCAATAACGAACAGCAGAAAACACCGCAGAAAAATTCTGAGAAAAGGCTACTCACCCGTAGTAAATCCCACGTCGGCTCCGGCTTCGTCACGTTCAAAAACCAGCGTGCACACATGGACAACTCAAGCTATTGTAACCTTTTCTCATACATAAATTTAGAACATCGGATTTTGCGCCTTATAGATAGGCAACACATCTCACTTCTCTGGTGAATTTTCATTGAATATTAAACATAAGGAATCCCTCTTCGCATCATACTAAATGTATTCTTCATTTGAGGGCAGCCAAGGATATCAGGAAGAGTGTTGGTTTTTTTGTATTAGAAAATAATTCAATTTTCTACGACTTTCCTGTTTCTGGAAAGATTGAAAGCATCAATTCCATACCAAAAGGTATATCAATATCACTAGGAGAAGAGTATGCAGATACTATTTTACTGAATAGCCTAGTAGGAAGTTTTTAAATACAGGTGATAAGTTAAATTTCTCAGTCGACCAGAAGCAGTATAATCAACTGTATGTCAAAATTGTACTTCAGTGTCCTATAACTGAAAATGAATGAAATCAAAGAAGACATTGTAGGGGAATTACTTAGAAGTTCACGAAAAAGATTTCAAAGAAAACATGTTATTATCAAAGGTTTGAATGATCTCATTCAAGCAGATTTGTTTGAAATTATTCCTTACTCAAAAATTAACAAAGGATATAAGTATATTTTGGTTATTATTAACGTATTTTCCAAATATGTTTGGTGCGATCCCGTTATAATTAAAAATGGGGAAAAAGTCACTCATACGATGCAAAAAATATTGAAAGATATGAAAGTTACTACCAAGAATCTACAAACGGATATGGTTAAAGAGTTCTGCGATAGAAAATTCAGACATTTGATGGACGAGTGGAAAATTACCCGTTATAGTACTTTTTACAATTTGAAAGCTAGCATAGTTGAACGAGTAAACAGAACTTTGAAAAATATAATGTGGAAACAATTCAGCTTACAACGAACCTACAAATGGTTGGATATTCTGCCAAAAATAGTTTCTAGCTATAACAATTTTGTACATAGAATAATAGGAATGACACGGAAAGATGTGAAAAAATGCAATGAAAAGTATTTATTGAAAAATGCTTATAGTCACCTCAAAACAGTGGATCCAAGAAAACGAAAATTTTAAATTATTGATCATGTAAGAATAAGTAAGTACCGAGAGGCGTTTGCCAAAGGGTATACACCAAACTGGTCCAATGAAATTTTTACTATGAGAAAAGTCCACCAGTCAAACCCTGTAGTGTATTTTCTTAAATATCATGAAGATGTTGACATACAAGGTGGATTTTATGAAGAAGAACTCCAAAAAGTCAAACATCCTGATGTATTTCTGGTTGAAAAAGTTTTAAGAAAAAAGGGAGATAAACTCTATATTAAATGGTTAGGTCTGAGCAATGTGTATAATTCATGGATATTAAAAAATAATTTTGTATGATACGTTCACAAATAAAACAATATAATATTCACATAAAACTTTTATTTATACCATATTTACATTATATATCAACCACAAAATCTCTTATCGTAAATTATTTTTCTATGGGTTGAATCCAAAATGAGTGCGATAATTCGAAGTTTCTCTTATTCGCCTCTTGAAGCGCATTCTATCGATTGCTGCATGGTTCCAATCCATTTTCCGAGAATTCTGGTAAACAAATTTCGATGAGAACATATAATAAGTTTTATTGCGACTTTCATCAATTGTTACCATCTTATTCATGGTTTATGAGAAAACTCAGTCTTGAAATCTTCTGGGTTAAGATGGATGAATTCCAGGTTAAACTTATGTTTTCACTATTGTGGTTAGTTCCTGGTTGCAGCAGATTTACAGCATTTTGCAATACATCACCACTCAGCTTACAAAGTCCGTTGTTCAAAATTGAAACTATTCTCCATAATGTTGTCTTTTCAAGATAACTATCCTATATTCAATTATGGGTAGGAGTTCCCATTACTTGCAGACTGTTTCGAACCCCAAGTACACTGAGGAGTGATCTTTTATGATTTTGACTACTCGTACATCTGCAAATTGAATAAACTCAACGTTGAATGTATCGTCTTCTATGGCAGTCTGTTGATCGAATGAGTAAAAATGATTGGTTGTAACTCCTTGATGTGTCAAAAACTGCTCCCACTCATGTTCTGTGAAAATCACCCGATCTCCCTTATTTCCAGCAATCTCAATACATGGAGTGAAATTCAAATCATATGAAAGATTCACAACAACAAATTTACATTTAGATTTATTTAATGGAAATTTTCTTTCACCCAACACTACTTTAGATTTTTCTTTGCAAAAATAGTTATTTGACAAGCTAAATTTGGACTCGGTATTACTTATTTTGAAAATGGAATGTCTGTTATGATATTGTAACCCGTTTATATATTTTTTATCAGTAGTAGTGGGGGAAAATTCAACCTCGGATTATTGCAACTTGACCCATACCCATTTAGAAATATGATACTGACACGTGCAATTATTGACATAGAATAAGGTCATTGAACTCGTATTGAATTTCTTCATCGTTTATAAACATGTTTGTGACCGAAAACTCGATGTCAGCACATTCCAGGTAATTTGATATGTAATACATGCACTCTTTGAAAGAGGTCCCTGAACCCGTGTCGAATTCTGCTGATCTGTGTAGACATGTAACCGGAAACGTGTGTAACATGACACGAATAGTTGACCTTGAAATAGGTCGTTGACTCCCTCCTCCCAAAGCGGTCTCATTATATCTACTTGAATATTTATTTGGTAACATACTTTTTACTTTTTGGACCTTCATGAAATTGCGTTAGGGATCAATATGAATTTTGTATGAATTGAAGAAGAGTAAATTATATTTTGGAGAAGGCTTATCTGTAGACATCCACGTTCGACGCGTCGAAATGGTTGTAGTTGCAGCTGTTAGCACGATAGGATTGCAGTGCCCTGCGATTCCTCAAGATCAACTCTGTCGCAAGGGGTGCCTCTGTGAATTTCATCTATAGATGTGCTGAATATGGCTTAGAAGATATTGGTAAGAGCTATTGGTAAGAGCTATCGGTAAGAGCTATCGGTAAGAGGCTTAAAAAATAAATATAACCTTTAGAAATTGTTATGAAAGGAAGGCTAAGAAGATAAAAGCTTCAATTTACCTGGACAGCAAGAGACTTTTTTTTCCTTTTCACCCAAATTCGCTGGCGAGTGACACAAATGACAGATCAATTCCAAACAATAATCAAGGCAAACTACAAATGAGAATCATAAAAGGTGACTTCTTTGAGCAGATAAATTGTGTAACGACCATTATACCAGATGTTGATTCGAAGCGAAGTCACGAGAGCACAGAAAAACTGCAAACAATTTTGAAAAAACTCGGAAAGAGTCAGAATGAGGCAGGTACATTTACAATTCGACAACCTACTACAACAATTCTGGTAGAATTAAGCTTCAATTCGCTAGCAAAACGAACATGTAACATCCATAAGATGTACCGTACTGCAGAACGAGAATGAGCCACGTTTAATCGCTTTTCCACGTCTAGAGAAATGTTGCCATACTCTCCAAGGGGCCATTGGCTTTACTAGCGGGTGGTGTGTCTTCAGAGTCAATTCCGGGTTTCCAATGTCCGTCGCATGTAGGTACGTGCTCACAACCGAAATTCACAGAGAAAGGCATGTATAGCAGTTATGATGGCACATCCTACTTTAGGAAGTAGTGTCCCATTTTTTTGTGATTATCCTCAATATAACACGACAACATAGTCTTCAGTACTTGATTCGCCCTTTCAACGAGATTCGCTTGTGCGTGATACAGTGGAGTGAATCTAATAGTAACTATACTATCTACACAACTCTTGGAAAACGTTAAATCGGAACTGCACCCTGTTATCACATACTTATGTCATATACACAATTTTTGCCTAGAAAGTGGTGCCTTCCCTACTATCTGGAAAAAATCCAAAATTTTGACAGTACTCAAGGTGAACCGTCCTGAAGATTATAGTTCTTTGCGTTCAATCTACTTTGTGTCTCATCTAAAATTTTTGAGAAAATCATTTATGAACAAATTATGTTCATTTAGAAACGAATGACCAAAAACACAATCAGGCTTTCGTAAAGGATACAGCTGAACTACAGCATTGCTGAAAGTTACCGATGATATCTTACAAGCACAAGATCAAAAACAGTTGAAATTGCTAATGCTGCGGCACTACACTAAAGATTTTGATCGCATTAAGCATGAATTATTATTTGCTATTCTGCACTCCATAAGTTTCAATGAAGTGGCCATAAAATTGTTCAGGGATCATTTACATGATCGCTATCAGTCCGTTGAAATCGAAGGAATGTCATCTGAGTTTATTCGCGTAGAAAATGGTGTCCCCCAAGGATCAATTTTAGGTCCGATTTTGTTTATATCATACACTTTTGAATTTCATAAACAACTAAGACACAGCGACTCTCATTTCTATGCGGACGATACTCAGCTATACCTAACATTTTCAGAAAATGATTGTGACATAGCATGCGGAAACCTGAACGAAGATCTACAATCATTATTTGAAATATCTGATAAATTTTGTCTTTCAATGAATCCTTCAAAATCTAAAATAATGTTATTTGACAGAAAAGCTGCACGTTCAAGATGTTCCAATAATATTAATAGTTCAATTGCTAATGAACTTGTTCCTTTAACAGACACAGCAAAAAACTTAGAGGTTGTAATGGACACTGATCTGAAATACAACAAACATGTATCCCTTATTTTAAGAAGCGCATACTGTAATCTCAAACTGATTTTTCGTAGAGACATTTATTGACTCAGAAAAGCAAAATAATCTCACCAGAAGCACTGATTCTCTTTCATACCATCAATTATGGCTGATGACTACAGGCGCCTGCAAGTCCTTCATATTTAATTGTATACGCCTTATATATGGTCTCAAACGACGAGATCATATATCCACATATATAAAACATGCAGGTTGGCTGAACATGTACCAACGACGCATCCTGCATTAATGTACAATTTTCCATAATATAATTCATTCAAAAAACCATCTTATATTCATGACAAATCCGATGTACATAATCTAAATTTGCGCCACGGAGTCAAGCTCGATATTCCTCAACAGAGAACTACATCATACCAGTCCTCATTCAGTTACATGATTGCTCCACTGTACAATAGAAAAAAGAATGCGTTAACGTAACACAAAGGAAATAATAAAAAAACACTAAGTCTTATCTTCTCTTCAAATGATGAATAATGAAAAAAATCAAAATATACTTATATAAATATGTGTATACGTTTATATATCAAAATTCATCAAATATGTTATCTGAAACTATTCTAGTTCCAAAAATAATCACTTATTTTATAAGGTATAACAACAAATTTTAGTGAATGTAGTGAAGTTATTTTTTCATATTTACTATATATATATATATATATATATATATATATATATATATATATATATATGTTTGTAATTGTTACTCCTAGGTGTTATACATTTTTAAATTTTACACAATCGATTATAACTTTTCAAAGTTTCAAGAAATCAATACATCAACTTGCCCATGCACAAGCTTTTACCTTTTATGGGCAACAACCCTATTTATTTGCTGAACTCATATCTATCGCAATTTTATATTTTGGTATAACTTGTTTTATATTATGTATTTATGTTTGTATTTTTGTTGGCAAATAAATATTATTATTATTATTTTTATTCCTGGGAGGATAAAAACTATAAATGTGAAAATATTTATAAAACAGCTGAAAACCAACTCATCTCGAATGAAATAAATATTTAATATAGGCATCAGATGATATGAAAATAAATGCAGATACAACATTCAATTCCTTCAATTAGTTACTAGTAATTCAGATACCTTGTTTCTTGGTGATAATTATACGAAATTTTTTTTAAATTTTTTGTTGCAGGTTGAGTGTTACAAAAACTAACTATGTTAACACGCAAAGCGCTAACTCTGCCTTTTGTCAGTGTTATGACCAATACTAATGTACTGAGCTTATATATTTTTTTTTATCCGTTAGGAAATACCTAGTCAGGCCCTGTCTCCGGAGCTCCGACACTTCCGGAGGGTGCGCTGGTGTGTTATTAACCCCAGTAAACACTCCCCACGTCCATGGGGTAAGTGATTACTGGGTCCGAGAATCATGTGCCCTGAGTAGGCGGAGTGAACCAAGAATTACGGCCTTCTGCATTCGCCCGGCTAGGATTTCTGCCATGTCACGGCAAGCCGGTATGATTTTTTTTTTAGTTTGAGAGCAGTGTGTCCATCATTCCACCAAGGACCCCTATTATCAGAACCACCATCTTGACAGAATGGTTTGGGTGAAGCCTGCGGAGTTCGAAGAGAAGATCTCGATATTTAGTCCGTTTTTCCTCCTCTTTTCGGACGATGTTCGTTTCGCCAGGAGCTGGAAACTCAATGAGGAAAATCGTCCTACTTTGATGGTCGAGGAGTACTACATCAGGCTTATTGGCTTGTATTTGCCTGAGGGTGGAGAATGAATAGTTCCAATAGATTCGGCACTTCTCATTCTCCACCACGGACTCAATATCCCCCGGAGCATAAGGCAACACCGGTGTCTCGTCTACACCGTATGAGTGTCGTAGATGATAGTACAACACTCGTAGGGTCGCGTTATGTCTGTGGATATAGGCTGAGACCGCATAAGCTGGACAAGCTGACAGCAAATGCATTATGGTCTCAGCTGCCCCACGACACGCTCTGCATCTAGTGTCAGGGACCTCTATACCCATCACGCGACTGCGGTAGACGAGAGTGTTAAAGACACCATCCTGGCAGGCCATTATGAATCCCTCGGTCTCCGACTTCAGCCCACTTGACCTGAGAAACGAGAAGGTCAGGTCTCTGGATAAGCCAAGGTCTTCAATGTTCTTGAAGAAGACCCCATGCATCGGCTTATCCTTCTTTAGCTGCAGGAGCCTCTCATACTCCGCAGCTTTTACGTGGGCTTTGTGCTGAACGGGTTCCAACTCGATGATAGAGTTTGGGTTTTTCCGTTCAGTGTCGAATACGAGACCGAGTTCATCGGCTGCACGGGTTGCTGCCTTGAAAAGAAATGCTCCAATCCATGCTTTTTCATGATCACATACCAAGCAGAGAAGGGGATCTGAACTCCTGATGACTTTACAGGCTCCATCCAGTACCATTCTGTTATGCAGATACTCAAAAGTCCACGGCCTCCCCGTTATCTAGGGAAGTATAACCGTGGAACGGACGATTTAGGATGCAAGCACCTATGCAGATGCATCATTTTGCGAGTTTCAACATCGAGTTGTCGCAGCTCCTCCTGAGTCCATTTCATTACTCCAAAGGAGTAAAGTAGAATCGGAACGGCAAGCATATTAGTTGCAGCAACTTTGTTCTTCCCCGACAATTCTGATGACCAGATCTGTCGGAGTTTATGCTGATACTTGCCGCGGAGAGAGTTTTTAACAGTGTTTACCTCTTGGGAGTGGCGTTGTTCCACTCTTAGGTAAGTATACGTCTCTCCGGCATCCAGATAATGTAGGATGCTTCCGTCTACGAGCTGAACGTCCTCTCCGTATTCCTCGCATCGTCCTCTTTTGAGATGAACCGTGGCACATTTGTCGATCCCAAACTCCATTACGATAGCATGCGTGTACTCTTGCACCACCCTTAAGGACTGATGTAGGTCCTTTTCCCCAGAGGCATATATTTTAAAGTCGTCCATGTGAAACAGATGGGTGACCTTATGCCTCCGGTTGCTGGGAATGCCGCAGTTGTATCCACGGGTTTTCCGTAGTGCAACGGACAATGGCAGTAGTGAGATGCAGAAGAGATGAGGGCTGAGGGAGTCTCCCTGAAACATGCCCCTTCTAAAGATAACCTGCTCTGTTTGGACTCTGACTTGAACAGATGTTATGGTAAAGCGAGTCCTCCAGAGCGGCATCAGCTGTTCAATGCATCTCACTATTTGATCGGGTACCGCAAGGCATCTGAGCAAATGCATGATGACGAGCTTATACATGCTTATATTATTATTTTTTATTTTTTTTCCATACGGAATGTACCAGTCAGGCCCTGTCTCCGGAGCTCCGATACTACCGGAGGGCGCGCTGGTGTATCATTAACCCCAGCAAACACTCCCCACGTCCGTGGGGTGAGTGATAACTGGGTCCAAGAATCATGTGCCCTGAGTAAACGGAGTGAACCAAGAATGACGGCCTTCTGCATTCTTCCGGCTAGGTTTTCTGCCGCATCACGGCATGCCGGTATGATTTTCAGATTTGAGAGCAGCGTGTCCATCAATCCACCAAGGACCCCTATCATCAGAACCACCATCTTGACAGAATGGTTTGGATAAAGCCTGCGGAGTTCAAAGGGAAGATCACGATATTTAGTCCATTTTTCCTCCTCTTTTCGGACGATGTTTGTTTCGCCAGGAGCTGAAAACTCTATGACGAAAATCGTCCTACTTTGATGGTCGAGGAGGAGTATATCAGGCTCATTGGCTTGTATTTGCCTGAGGGTGGGGAATGAGTAGTTCCAATAGATTCGGCACTTCTCATTCTCTACAAAGGACTCAATATCCCCCGGAGCATAAGGCAACACCGGTGTCTCGTCTACACCGTACGAGTGTCGTAGATAGTAGTACAACACTCGTAGGAATTGTAAGAAATGGTATTGTTATTGTTTGTACTTACCGTTCGCCAAATGGCAATAGCAAAATATATCTGAATAAATTAGATGAACTTTTAGAACAAAAACTCAACTATAACTCGAAAGTTATGGTTTTAGGAGACTTCAATTTCAAAACTACGATATAGTAAAAGATTGCAGAAGTATACTCACCTTCCATGATCTTGTTGAACAAGTTCTCATTGACACTAGAGTTACGGAAACCAGTGGAACTAGAGTCGACAATGTATTCACAAATCTGCAGAAAAGTTCATTTGTCTCAAAAGCAGTGTATGTCAAATCATAAAGGCATAATCCTAAAAGTGAAAACCAAAGAGAAATCACCTGTCGACACCTATGTCTAATGACATGCGATGCCATTTACAACTTTAAAACTGATGTTAACACAGATTGGAATATTTCTCATCACATTGTCCAAGATCAGGCTCATTATATTATAAATACTCTGTCAGACATTCATTTACGGTGTTTTCCTGGGAAGGAGGTTAGTGTTCGCAATCACATCAACATTAAGAATATTAAAAATACTCGGAACTTTGAATATCTTAAATCTAAATATTTTATATTTCATATTTTTTATTTATACAAATTGACCTATTTTTAAGCCTTGCTTTGTCAATGAGAACTTTTGTTCTTCAGATAATAAAGCGTATTTTGATTTGATTGATGCAGCACAGACAATCTTTGATAACACTAGATATAACAAAAGTCTCTATTTATTAAATTTCTTGAAGAAAGAATACCAAAACATGATTAATACTGAAAAGATAAAATTCAACAACAGAAGAATTTTAGAAAGAAAAGACCGCTTGGAATATTATAAATGTCAGCCTAGGTAGAGGTAAGACTTCCTTTGACAGTAATATATCTGCTGATAATTCTGCACAATTATTCCAGGATGTTATAAAACATCTAATTGAGAACTGTAAATCCGCTGATGATAGATCCAATAATCCTAATTTCGATGAATTCAATTCCCAAAAATCACAAGTTTCTTCATTTGCATGCAACAGATGCACAGGAGGTTCGCAGGATTATTGGAAATAAGAAGAACTCAAAGTCGAGGGATTGTTATGGATTAAATGCCAGTATGTTGAAAATAGTTTCAGATACACTAGATCATGATATGTTCAAGATATCTAAAGTATCACCGATATATAAAAAAGGTGATGCAAAGTTACCAGCTAATTATAGACCCATCTCTATTATACACGTATTGGGAAAGATTTTTGAAATCGTCCTGAAGATACGACTTTTAAATTTCTTTAAAAAAAAACAACCTGTTTTGCGCAAATCAGTTTGGTTACAGAACTGGGAAGTCTGCTATCGCAGTAGTCTGTGAGCTCTGTGACACCATATCGAACGGTTATGATGATCAATCAATCAGCACTGCTAGATTGTATTATTCAACAAGAGCATTTGACACAGTTCGCCATGATTATCTACCACTGAAAGATACGGTATTAGAGGTACTCCATTGAATCTCATCTTTTCATATCTAAAAAATAGAACTCACTATGTCAAGTACGGTAATCAAAACTCTGATGCTCACTCTGTGAAACCAGTCTTCTATGCTGATGAAACTTACTTAGCCACTGGCAAAAGTAGTCGAGAAACACTTTGAACCAAGAACAGTCTGAGGTTATATCCAAAAACTGGATCTTCATGTGACTCTTAACGAAACGAAAACTCAGAACATATGCTTTTCCACAACTAGCAATCGCAGTGAGCCAGTCAGGCTCTCAGGTGTTTACTTGAATTCAAGTTTAGATTTTGCCTTCCACACTCAAGATTTTTGCAAGCGTCTAGCAAAAGCGACATTTGGAATGAGACAATTGAGGATTCAGTTAGATATCCAATATTTAAGTATGGCCTATTCCTCTCTATTTATAGTATACTTACGGATTATTAGTCTGGGGTAACTGCAGTAATAAAGAAAAAGTATTCATAGCACAAAATATGCAAACCTTACTGCAGAAATAAGAAAACACCAGAAACATATTATAGATATATCATCGTTAAGCTCTACAGTACCTTATCACACTGTTATAAAGATTTAACTTTAACAATATATTAAAAAAAATCCACAACTTATTAATGATGCATTGTTTTTATGCAGTTGAGGAGTTCCTCCTTTACATGCCCACCTGTACATGCGAGTTGGATATTTAAATTTTGATTGCTTCCTGTTTGTCTTTTCACCCTGTAGTTTTCTGATATTTCAAATTTTATTCTAAAATTGTTTTTATGACGTGTGTAAAATTCTTGGAATTTTATATGAATAAATATCTATCTATCATTCAAAATGGCATGACTAATATTTGATATTGCTTAAAAAATATCACGAACGATATTATATCCCGTTCGTTCTCATTGTCTACGCTGTTATCTTTCCCTTCAAATTGATGAAGGTTTTGAATAAATAATAGGAAATTTCCGAAGATAAGTATACACATTCCCTGATTCCATCAAAAGAGTTGAAAATTTTAATTAAAAGGCGAAATTCTTTCCAAATAGATATATTCCTAAACCTTATTCATCGTTTGAAATGGCACGTCATCTCCGATATTTCCTTAAAAACATCACATACAATAATATAAACCTTCCTCATTGTCAACTCTTTGATCTTTCCCTTCGAATCTAACGAGCTTTTTCAATAAATAATAAGGTATCAAAAGCTGGAATCTTTTGCAAAGATAAGTAGACGAAATCGTGTAGTTTTGCCATTAACTATAATTTAAGCAACTGCATATATAAATCGCATTTGCTGGAAATGCATTCATTTACTACTCCAAAATGTCAGATCCTTATGCCAAGGATTTCTTTGTTGTGAATCGCTTGATTTTGCGTTGTTCGAGTTTGTGGAAACCTGAAAGTAAAAACAAAATGATACAGGTGCTATTCACTGTCTATGCCACAGTAATATTTTTGTTCGTTTACATACTTTTCACATGTACTGAGTTCATCAGTATCATTTATACTTTTGAAAATATAACCAACTTGACTAAGAATTTAAGTTTAACACTTCCTCATGTGATGGGAATCGGAAAGGTGAGTCAAGGGTCTGTCTTTATTTTTCAATTGAACCTCGACTTCTTTGTGGAGATATGTATACATGTTGCCTAACAGTGAAATATCAATTAAAATCGATTTATTCGAAAGGGGAGTACCTATCTCCATTACTTTTTAAGTTTACGTAGAAAATAGAAACCCTCATAATTTCACCATATCCGTTTGTAAGTAACAGCCATGTGACTCCACGATGAAATTTGGCAGGCATGAACATTCATTTTGATCACAGAAATTTCATATTTCCTCGGAATATTTCAGTCAAAATAATCGTTTTCGTGTAATATTACGTAGTTCACAGCAGGGACGCGATGTCATGAAAGAAAAATGAACACGAACGGCTTTAACATGTTGAAAAATACATTGAGCTGACTGGTGTTGGTCATCTGGGAAAACACTATGAAAGACTTATATGACGTAAAATAAATGAATATTTCACTTGTGGAAATGGGCGTACTTTGGCGGAATGCCATAATTTCATAAAATGAAATGTTATCAAAAAACAGTGCTATAAAATTTACGTGGTGAAAATAAGTATACCTCCTTTTGACAGAACAACTATTTATTTGATTTTCTGTAATGGTAATCGTGAAGAGGGACGACACTACTTGACGGAAGAACATTAAACTAATCATGAAATCTGGTGGATTAAAAATGCATTGCAAGTAGTTCTCTTAGAAAACTTTGCCAAGTATCGAACAGATATAATTCAGTAGTCGTAAGGGGCAGTAGTTGTTTTCTGTTAAATAGTAGCCGATGACCATACCTATTGTATAAAATTTTTGCGGAAGATTCGCATTACGTAATCTACCATTTTTCATGATTGATAGTTGGTAAGTTCAGTCTCACCAAGATGTGGCATTATTGGTTTCCAAGTACGTAATCATCTTCCGATCTAGGTGCACCCGCAGCTTTGCAGCTGCTGCTTTGCTAGAGAATGAATGATCGTATAGTAGTATACGATATCATTCATCGAAAGATCATACGTGTAACAAATCTACCTGGGGTAGAGGCTAAAACCCTGTGAGACTGCTTTCCATTAATTCTGACCCTGAAAGTCTCGCTGAAGCCAGGAGCCAAAAAGTTGTAATCAGTCAAATTCACACTGAAATATAATTACACATCCTATAGGAACCTATAGGAAAAAGGTTACTAACGCACCATAAGCTAATTATTGATTCAAGGTAAGCTAGTAACAACTGGGAGACATCTGCTCACTTATTTGGTTCCAAACTGATTATCAGAAGATATTTAGTGACTCAATCATAAATAACTGGTGATTCGTCATAAGGAAACATTTAGTTATGGCAAAAAACAACTTAATTATGGGTGGTTTACCAATCAACTAGTGGCTAGTGATTACAGTTGCTGAAACTAATTTAATAATGGCAAGTGATTTCAGCTTCAAACTGAACCATTGCAAAACCATCCCACTCAAATGTTTTTAGACAGCGATTTCAAAATTATTTTATTTCAATTTGTAGCTGCTGTTCTTTCATTTCCAAGGCAACAAACTGAAAAAAATCATGGCCTCCTTGGAATCTACAGACTTGCACTACGAGAGCAATTCGAAAAAAAAGTTCTTTCCTGGTTTAATTTCAAGAAAATACAAGAAAATCGGAATACAATACACCCTGATGTTTTTCATTTTATTACACTTCATTTTTGGGTCATCGTATATCCCACCGGCAATAGCAGCCTTGCAGTACGAGGAAAATAATTCAGCCAAATCCTTACCAACAACCCTGCCGTTCCACAGTTGGATGCCGTTCAAATATGATACTGCTGCTACTCTCTTGGTAGCTTTGGGTTATCAGGCCCTAGCGGTATTTTCGTTCTCATATAGGTGAGTATGCAGCAAAATATCAAATAAAATTTTTGTTTTCGAAATATGATATACAGTAAACAATTTTATGACCATTTCTGGTACAACATGCTGAACAAAAGAGAAATATTTTAAACTTTTCGTTACCTCTCACATTCAATGTAATTTTTTGAACGATTCGGTAATTTAACATATCTGCTGGTTCGATGAAAATAGTAGTGGACTGTGTTTACAAATCTCCGATCGGTAGGAACAGTCACTTGCCGATAAGGAGTTATTGACTAATTAATAGATCCGTTGTAATAGAATTGTTACTTCAACATTGAACTAATACAAAATAAAACCTTTTAATGAATTGCCCAAGGCTTTCGCGGTCGAAATTTGAAATATAACTATTCCTTTTCGAGTTCAAAGGCCGTCTTTTTTTTTGAGCTGTTTCCTGACTCCTACTTGACAAATACTGCAGGTGGAAGGAAGAGATCGGATTAATCGGATATGGTCGATAACTGAAGCCAAGCAACGGTAACTGTGGCCGTCAGTTTGCATGGGGTAGATCGAAATAAGTGATGATGGTCAGGGTCGTGGTCGTATCAGCGACAATGATATCCCAGATTAATACGAAACCTGTAGAAAACGTATACTTGGATGACGTCAACAAGTTACTTGACTTTTATAAGTTATTCATCGCCGCCAAGAATGCAGGCTGCACCTCTACCGACAACGAGATCGTGACCATCGTCAATCAGCTCATTCGATGAATATGAACGCAGACTTCTTGCACATCACAGTTCCATAATGAGCATCAACAATTTTGGTCAAACTCCCTCAGCTCGCCGTTCACATCATTTTCTTGGTGGCATACTCAACTGTACGGCAAAGGGGACACCGATGATATGGAAATATATGTTGTAAAATTGCAAATATACCGAATAATGGAACTAACAGAAATATACGTGGATGAACAGTGAAACTGGTGAAATAATAACAAATAACAAAGCTAAAGCAAACATGTTTAATGAAATCTTTACAAACCTGGGTATAAATATGTCTGAAAAAATACAAACTATGAATACAAAGCAAAACATTCCTGAACGTGACAAAATTGACTCTTCCATATTTCTTGAAACAGAAAACGAAATTATTATTCATATATCAAACCTAAAAAATAAATGTTCTTCGGGCCCAGATAAACTCTCTGTAAAAACTATAAAAACTATCTATGAACACATTGTATTACCACTAACCCATATAATTAACTTATGCCTATCAAGTGGAAACATTCCAGGACAATGGAAAGAATCACTTATCACTTCGATTTTTAAGACATGAAACCGTAGTCAACCAAATAACCACAGGCCAATATCTGTAATCAACAACATAGCTAAAATCTTTGAACAAGTAGTAAAAAAAAGGTTGACGGAATTTTTTCACAGGCACAACGTCATTACTGATAGGCAGTATGGCTTCATCCAGAACTCAAATACAGAAAATGCGGTAGCTGATTTTCTAGAGCAAACAGTCAGGGCCTTGGACGAATCATCGAAATGCATAGCAGTTTTTCTAGATCTTGCCAAGGCCTTTGACACAGTCTCACACAAAATTCTCCTAAATAAATTGAGCCACTATGGTATTCGTGGTCTCCCACTTAATCTTATGTCCAACTATTTAACAAATAGAGTTCAGAGAGTGAAAATTGGGGATGAGGTCAGTACGGAGTCAGCAGTGAGAATCGGGGTACCACAAGGAACAGTATTGGGTCCAATACTGTTCTTTGTAATTATGAACAATATTGCAGAAATAGATGGTCTAGGACACCTTGTTTGTTACGCTGACGACACAGCTTAACTTAAATTCCACATCAGCCATTACATTATTCGATTCTTCAATAAATTGATGTAACTCTTCAATATTATTTACACTGGTTACACAATTATCGACACAAAAATTATTCATGAGTTTGAAGATCGTCATCTTCAAATAAAATCATTTTTATTCATTGAAAGACCCCATGAGGGTATAGAACTTGTCAAGGATACATTTTGGCCAGGTTAATATATAAGACAAGGTAAAATACTTATAAAATACAGTGAGATACAATACATGTTAAAATTACTTAAAAAGTTCGTCAATCGTATAAAACATATTCTTGTACAAAAATTGTTTCATGGATTTTCGGAATTGCAACTGTGTAGTTAGATTTTCGATGTCTTCTGGTAACTTATTAAAGACTCTTATTCCATTTGAGAGTGGTCCATTTGATGTTATCTGGAGATTATCATGATTTGGGTATATGGACTGGTTATTTATTGTAGAATAAACATGTAATATCGATGTGCCTGGAAAGATTATTTTTAATTTTGTGGATATAACAGGCAACTTCCATTATGTATGGACAGGCCAAAGGCAAAATATTGAATTGAGCAAACAGATGTCTACAAGAGTGTCTGGGTGATATGTTTTTTATGGTTCGCAAAGCCCTTTCCTGGATCAAGAATAGGTACTGTGCTGCTGATGAATTTCCCTATAATAAGATTCAGTAAGATGGACTAGATATCGGCAAAATAAAAGTTAGCATCGAATCTGGTATATTTTTGTATTGATTCTTTTGATTGCATTTGAAACATGGTCGTGCCAGCTAAGATTATGTTGTGAAGTTATTCCTAGAAACTTTGTACTTAGTTGATTTCTTGGCTATGTTCAATTCATCGAGCCTAATCAAGGAAATCAAGGAAGGTTTGTTCATAATTTTCTGTCTGGTATGAAAAACCAGGTACTCAGTCTTTTCAATGTTAAGAAACAACCGGTTTAGCGAAAACCAATTTCCCAACTTGGCAAGAAGATGGTTGCGGGCCAATTCATTTGATTCATTACATTCCTGGGAGACTAGGAAAGATGAATCGTCAGCATGAAGTGTGATTTCATAGCCAGGTAGGAATTCAACTATATCAGCGATAAATATGGAAAAAGTGTTGGTGAGAGAACACTGCCCTGTGGCACACCCAATTCCAACAAGGAGCTACCTGAGCAGTGCTTGTTGAGAGATCCATCGACTTATTTTGAACATTTTGAATCAATCAGCTGCAGTTCCTCTTACGCCACAATGCCATAATTTTCGCAGCAATGCATTGTGAGAGACACAGTCAGCCGCCCGGCTCAAATCACAGAAGATTCCTACTGGAGATCTCCTTTTATCTATTTCTGCCAAGACGTTATTGTAAAAATCAACTGTTGCAGTGGTAGTGGATTTTCCCTAATTCATCTCCAGATTCTCATATCAGCGCGGAAGGGATTTCATCGGGGACTGTGAACATTTTGTTCTTCAGCTTCGTGAAAATACTTAGCATTTACATTTCAGAAAAAGGGACCAAGACGATTGAGTTCATGTTGCTTTTTCCTGAAAACTCGAAATTTTCTGGCTGTATAGACTTAACCACATTTTTTGGGGCTTCTGTAAAAAAGTGATTGAAAGCATCAGCTATGATTCTAGGGTTTGTAATCTCTTGGTTATTCATTTGGATTTTCATATTAGGGTTATATAATGTTTTAGTGCTAGGTTTATTTATGATTTGCCATGAGATTTTATTTTTATTTTCCGACTCCTGAATGAGACTGCTGAAGAATGATTTTTTGGTCATATCAACTAAATGTATTTGTTCTGCTTTATAGATTTGGTAGTGATTTTTGAGTTCTATATGTTGCTTTTGCAAAGTGAAGAAATCCCTCAAATTTTCGCTGGAGGTTTTGATGTCAGATGATACCCACGAATTATTATCAGTTTTATTTTTCCTATTTGACAGCGGAAAACATCCGTCAAATATTCCCCACAATTTATTAGAAAATCTGTTAACTTTATCATTGCAGTTATGCAAAGAGTTTTTTGTTGACAGAGCTAAAATAACGTTTCTGTATAATCAAATCATTTTTACTTTAGATGGTATGATATAAGGTTGCTGGCTTGATTTTAACTGTCATAGATTTATGATCAGACATAGGAGTATCGTCTGTGGATGTGACTACTACATTATCTGCATTCGTAAAAACATTATCAATTCTCGTACTGCTCGTTGAGGTGACTCTAGTATTTTCGAAAACAACATCATTGAGCCCGAATTGTACCATTATAATCATAATTTGCTTTGAATGTAGGATTATTGAAATTTACATTAAAATCGCCTGTGATCCAGAGAATCATATTCATAGAATTACCTGTTGGGGCTCTATAAAGACTCATGATTTTATGAAGTTTTTGGTTGAATATACATTTTTTACCACATACCTCAAAATCCTGTTCGATACAATTTTTCTCCATGTTTATAAGTTTCATATTCAAATTCAGATCCTTCCTGACCCAGATCGCACAATCGCCACCTCTCAGGATTTTTCTACTGCAATAGCTGCTGAGATTGTAATCATTTATCGATATACTACACACTCCATATACTTTAGTCCAAGTTTCAAAAAGTGCAATGAAAAAAGGGTTTGTATCGTTCAATTCTACCTCAATCAGGTTATTCTCATTATTGACACTGCGGATGTTCAGAAAGTATAAAAATTATCGATTTAGTCTGTGTGTACGGTTTGAAATGAACTCTTGGAGTCTTCTTTCATCTCGGCGTTACTTCATTTTCAATTTCTCTGTATGGATATATAATATTGGTCGGAGGTTCCACTTTTTGCTGTCAATTGAATTGCTGAATTTGAGGTTCCACTTGAAAATATGAAGTCCCGTCATCTTCATTCCTTATCTGATCAAGATATTTTTCCTCTTTTCGGAAATCGAATCTGTTTACCGACACTCCCAAAACTATTAGTGTAGGCTTCATGTTTCATGTTGTAATTCATTCCAATTTTGAAGCATTTGTTGTCTTTGGCTTTTTTGAAGGGTTTCATTTATGTAATGTAGAACTGGCCATCACCATTAGTTTTTTGATGAGGTAATTTATTATTATGTTTTCAGTAGCATGATCCTTCACCCTGGATACAAAGAGACAAACTATTTTCTCTGGTGGTTCTCTTCCTGCGAATCCCCTTTTTTCCTCTTCTTCACTTCATGTTGCTTCTTCTGTCTGTGTTTTTTGATTTTTTTTGTACGTGTTGGTTGTGGAGAATTATTTGCTCCTCCTGTGGATGTTTTCGTTCCATCACTGTTTATATTCATCAAATGATTCGTCAAAAATTATTTTTTATTTTGAAGTTCTTGCAGGCCACTGGACTCCATTTTTTGTCATTTCGTAGACTGGGTTTTTTTGCAGGTTTTTTATCGAGTGTTTGGTTTTGTTCTTCCTTATTCTTTTTTGTGGGTCTTTCTATCGGTTGTTTTCTGAAGGTACTAGTTTTGATATTATTCGCATTTGGTTTTGGCAAAGAATCTTCCAAATACAGGATTTTTTTCTTCATCAGTGTTATAAGATTCTCTTTATAAGCGATGATATTGTCCTTATCTTTGATTGTTTGTGTTGGTAGATGGATCATTTCTTTGAGGTACAGCTCCTCTGTTGTACACACCTCATTATCAATCTGGATTTTTTCTTTCAGAATTGATGTTTCAGAACAAGTTTTTGTTCTCAGAGCACAACTGTTGTGGTATAATGCATCACAATTTACACAATTTGCACCTTTCACTATATCTTTTTGCAATATTAACAAGTTTTCTTCAGCACATCTGAATTGTCCTTGACACTTTTAGTCTTCTTGGAGTACACTGAAACTGAATTTTCGAGTTCTTTTCTTAAATGATGTTCGATAACATCGAGTGTTTGGTTTTGTTCTTCCTTATCCTTTTTTGTGGGTCTTTCTATCGGTTGTTTTCTGAAGGTACTAGTTTTGATATTATTCGCATTTGGTTTTGGCAAAGAATCTTCCAAATACAGGATTTTTTTCTTCATCAGTGTTATAAGATTCTCTTTATAAGCGATGATATTGTCCTTATCTTTGATTGTTTGTGTTGGTAGATGGATCATTTCTTTGAAGTACAGCTCCTCTGTTGTACACACCTCATTATCAATCTGGATTTTTTCTTTCAGAATTGATGTTTCAGAACAAGTTTTTGTTCTCAGAGCACAACTGTTGTGGTATAATGCATCACAATTTACACAATTTGCACCTTTCACTATATCTTTTTGCAATATTAACAAGTTTTCTTCAGCACATCTGAATTGTCCTTGACACTTTTAGTCTTCTTGGAGTACACTGAAACTGAATTTTCGAGTTCTTTTCTTAAATGATTTTCGATAACAGCACCAAGGAGAAACGGACTGCATGTAATACCAAAAACAACTCTGGCATGTCGATATACTGTCAATTCATGACTTTCTTTGAACCAGAAAAATCGTAAGAAATCTCTGGCAATTCGGCACAATAAAATTTTTGTAAAAATGCCCCCTTAATGTAGAGGAAATGAGGGTATTTTTTCAATGAAATTCACTCCTTTTTCTGAGCACTGATTGAGTGATGGTTGGTTTTTCTCTCGACCAGAAGCATCGAAGACCGGTCTGATTTTACTGGTTTGATTGCACAACTTCACAACGTGATGATGGGGTGAATAATGTCCATGAGTATTTAGTTCATCACTGGGCACTTCTTCGAATATATCTTCATTGAGCCAGTCATTGAAAACTGAATCATAATCTTCGTAGTATATATCTTCCTTCAATTTTTTCGTGAAATTTTCCAGTATCTTTTGAACCAACTTTGGATTGTCAGGCAATGCAGGGTGACTAATCATTCCACGGAATGCAAACCTCGTATCTGCCATCTTCTCGAACTTCTACTGTATTTACAAAATTTATCTTAACAGATTCTCCGATTTCTCTTCTAGATTTGCTCTCCGTCGGATCAGTAATGCCCAAAGTATCATAATTCCACAATTCTGTTATTTTGTTATCACAGAATAATGCCATTACTGATATTAAATTCCAAGGAGCTTTGGAAATTCCGTAGTTAGGAAAATAACTTTTTCTGATAAAGACCCACCAATAAGTGATTCAAAGGCCACCAAACCACAACTCAATTCCTGGCGTTTGCCAGTGAACAATTTTTCCATTATATTAACTCCTACGAGAATATCGATTGGACCATCTTCACTATCCGATATTTCGATTCCAGGAGCCCATTTTAACATAAGCGATGTTGTTACAAATTATTGTTTGATCTAAGGTTTCAAAATTACAGGCATAATGTGCATCGATACTCCTTAGTCAAATTCTGTAGCATGAATGGTTGACAGTATCTATTGTTGAGCCTCCAAATAAACTATGTATCATGTTCTCCACTCGCTCTGGTTTATAATGCCTATCAGCTATGGCGGATTTCGTTATATATGATTTCTGTGAACCAGTATCGAACAGCAATCTGGCATTTTCAACTTTGCTATCACTAACCAATTTGACTTTCAGAGTTTGCAGAAAAACTTTGGTGTGGGTATTTATGAAAGTGAACTTTTCACTCTGGTATTTTCTAGTTTATTATTATTAGTCTTCTGGCACATGAGAGTAGCATGTTTACTATTACAATAAGAACATTTCATCGATACATGGCATTTTTTAGTGAGATGCCCAAACTTAAGGCATACATAGCAGCATCCTCTTTTCGCAACTTCTTTTTACGATCATGGATGGTCCATTTTTGTGCTTCTTGGCAATCTTCATTCGATTGTGATTGAAGACAGAAAATACACTTTTTCTCGGCTTTTATATCAACTAATGTACATGCCGATGGTAAGAGAGTTTTCTCTAAGGAGTGGTATTTTTTCTTCTTGTTGATACCGAAACCAGAAATAGCTAAGTTCCTAGTTACTTCTTTTTTTAGAAATGACATTAACTTTTTCAGTCGATCTTTAATTGGAGATTCATCATTATAATTAATAACTGCTTCTTTGCCACACACGTGTATCAATTCCTCTGGAAGGCAGGATTCAACCAATGGGTATAACACTTCATCACAAGTATCTGTATTAACATGTAGAGTTTCGAGAGCTCTTAGTTAGCATTCAATTTCATCGTAGAGCGAACTCATTAGATTTTTACTGGAGAGGATGTTCAAGACCAACTTTAACAATTCTCTTACGTAGTATTCTACTAATACATCTTTTCTGCCGAATCAGATCTTGATGCTCTCTATGACTTTCGGAAAATTGACTCCAGTCGGCGAGTAACTTTCAACAATGAGTCGAGTTTTGGAGTTCGGGATGGTTGTCTGAATTAGATATTGTAATTCATCTTCGTTGTCCATCTGCTCATAACTATAGATCTTCTTGAACTGACTCCAGAAAGGATCTTCTTGAACTGACTCCAGAAAGGAAGTCAGTCTTTTTGGAAGTTTCAACTTTCTCCTTGATGGACTTAAAGCTTCAGATCTCATATTTTCATGATTGTCATGACGTGTCAGCGATTCAACTCTCAATTTCAGCTAGAGCCGCTTCGATATCAATTGAATCGGTATCTTTGTCAGATACCTAAAGGTGCTCCAACATTTGTCGATCCAAATCAGATATGATATCAATTTTCTGCTCCATAAAACACTTATTACCTCGAATGTCAATAAAGTCTACGACATTTTCATTCATTTAGCTCCATACAGCATCATACAATCGACTGAAGAAATTCCGATGTATTTTTAACGCCTTTTCTACTTTATCCATTATCTTTTCTTAGGTCCGGTCACGGTCGCCAGATGATAATTCTCCAAAGACATCTAACCGATGTTTTGAATATTTCCTTTGAAGATCCCAAATGTATGAGGCAATCTAGCCAAATGAATAACTTTAGAAAAAACTCTATTAACTTTATTCTGACAAGATAATATTCTGACTAACTATAAATTGTTTCATCAATTACATAAAAAAAAACAAAAATCGTGTATATCGATACACAAAGCCTTCGTTTTCTTCAACTGCAATATTGGATAGTTTGTAGTTATTTTTGCCAGAAGAATTTTTTACTTTTTTCGCGAAGTTTCGTATTCAGTTCAGTATAGAGTTTGAGCCAAGCTGATTGTTCAACTTGCATTACCCCGTGAATTTTTCTGAATGCTAGTCCCTGTATGAGCACTTATATCAACACGCTGTAATATGAAACACCAGGTTTTTTGTTGACATTTTGGACGTTATTTTGGGTAATTTCGAGCCTAATGGAGTTCGGTTTTCGAGCCCCAATAAAAAAATATTTATATGCTTTTATGGAAATGTTCAGGGTTCCCAAATTGACTTCGAGAATATACTTGATTGATGGCGAGTCTGATACTTCATGCACATTGAAATCCGCGAATTACTCTCTCGATAAAAATAGGCTTGTCAATATTCTTCAAACTCTGTCACGCATACTGTGTGTACTTGCAACATGCATGACCACGAAAAACCAGATCAAGTGTAAACCCACACTTGGTTCAGGACATACGTCTCGTGACCGATATTCCAAAAATTTTAGAGAATATCTGCAAAGAGCATTATGTGTGTTTTCATGTACAAGTGAAAATATTCGCCTAGTGCATTCGAGTTAATGGTTGCCACACGTTTTTTGCATGTTCATATTCTGCCTTAGTTATGTGACAATTCTTCAACCTGATGTGAAATTGATAAAGCGCAAGCAAACATTCAACTTCTCCGGATAGATGAAAACGTATGGAAGTATGCCATTTTGAGTGAGTAATCTGTACTGGGCCGCTTTCATATGAGAAAGTTTGTTTTTGGAAATTCTGAAATCACTGTCAAATTTGTCGGTGTTGCCGTAATAGGAGATAGAAGAAATGTATTTTCCTTTGTTGAGAAACAACAGGCTTCTCCCACTCTTTGTTATATATATATTTCGAATAATGAAATGACATCATATCCAGATAAGTTATGGAAAACGATGGGCACTACAAAATACGTTTTTCACAGATGTGGCAACATAACACGTTTAGCTCCGCATGAATAACAAAGATACGAAATTCCACATCCTCATAGTGGAAGATAGAAATTGTACAGGTGTTTGATTTTTGATAATCAACAGTATGTCTTACCAATTTTTCCCCACTTATAATAATTTTAAACCTATCGTAAATGAGTTTTTTATCTGAATTTTTACTGAGTTTTGCACTGCGCACCAGGGGTGAATCCATGATTCAACAAAGGTTTTAGCGTATATTACTATCTTCGGCATCTCTTCGTATCGTTCAATTTCGAGTGTCCCGTGAGTTGACTTGGAACTGTGATAAACAATCTCTCTTCTTCCGGTTTGGGTTGGTTCAATTCCAAAGTGTGAATACATTTTGTTCAATTTCTCTAATTTGGTAATATACCTACGTTGCATGAATACATTTGATACCTATCAAATTCTATACATTTGAATATTTGGGATGAGACGATGTCCTGGGAAAATGGGGATGATTTTGATCAGCGGGATACTAAGCCGAAACGATGGCCCCAGCAAAATATGCGTCTTTATCATATTTGGTAATTGTATTTGGTATTTTGATGAAAGATGAGCTGTGCCCAATGCCGGATTTACTGGAAATAATCTCTTCTTTCCACAAAATTCTGACCATTCATTTTGAATTGTCGACATTTTCAATAAATCATCATATTAGTTTTAAGTGTTGAAATATGTTAGAGGTTTCAACACGCTACCAATATGGCCAAGAACACACAAATTAGCTCTTTTAAAAATACCATTTGTGGTTTCAACAGACACTACGAGATTTTCCATGAGGTCCCAAGAACACTTCACATACACGCCTAAGTTTCCATTGGAGAGGGAGAATATTTCTTTCACGTACTATAACAATAACCAGCTGTCTAGGTTACAAATTATCCCATTTAATGTGCCATTCATGACGTTACTGAATTTCTTTGATTTAATCCTTTATCCACCGATTCCAAAAGTGTTGATATCTGTTGTGTTGAAAGTGGGGTTAGCGGTAGGGAATTCAAGGCTGCTTCTACCTGAGTGAGCATAGTTGATAGCTGTTCAAAGGTTAGTGAATCATTACCCATTACCCTTTCAAGGTGGAACTTTGTTGATTTTACCCTTGCCTCCCATAAACATTATTAGATTATGCACAACTTGGTTTACCTCTACGCGAGCAAAACCTCCTGAATGTAGCAATAAATACGTTGGGGAGAAATTAACTCTAAACAAATTGATCTGGTAGTTGAGCAGACAACTGAACAAATATAACATCATGAGATCTCTGCACCATGACTAGGCTTATCTTTATTGAAAAGTGGACCTGCATATTCCACGCCTGTGCTGAAGAAATGAGACTTTGAAAGAACCCCTACTATGGGAAAAATGCCCATAATTTGAAAAATGCCTTTTGGTTCTGTTCGAAAACATCTTCTGGCTAAGTTTCTATCTCCAATAATCCAGGAATTTTCTCTTATTGAACGCAATACCATGAGGATACCACCATGAAGTATTCGTTCAAGTTTAGATTTGAATGAAAGATGAGTGAAATGTTGTTCAGATGATAAAACTAATGGATTCTTCCTAGCATAATCCAAATCTGATTATAATAATGATACACTCCCTCCCTAATATTACCTTACGAAACGAGTGTATCCAAAGGCAAAGCCTGTGAGAGTAGAGGACGCCATTATTATTTTCCGTGGTGCTCCGGGTGACTTACAGATTTTTGGTAGCGTATTCACTTTTCAGCTGTAGAAAAACCCTAAAAACCTACAGAATTACCCCGGGTGATCGGTGCATACTCCAAGCAAGCACCAGATGTCGGGACCGCCTATCGAATCTCATTCTCAGGATAAATAGTTTATTTACTACTTCACATACCAGAGTACATTTGTAGTATGTCATGTTGTTCTATATACAAAAAATATTAATATAGTTGGATTTAGAGAACATTACAGACATTTTGAAATTTTAACTAGTCACCAATGGATGAAAAACATGCATCTGCCTCATCAAGTAGAACTTGTCGAATATTAAAACTAAATCTTCCACTGAATGACTAGTACTATAGAAGTAAGTTTGATTTTGAAATCGAGAGCATTGAAATATACAGGTAGGTTATTACATACCCTAATTTCAGAGAATTTCCATCTGACCTCACTAGTCTATGTATGGGTTTTGGGTGATCGGGTGGGATTGGTGAACCACAGTTTCAGCATCATCACTTCTCCGTTTTGTGGATTTCTAACAGAAAGCGATAAAGAAAAATTGTAGGAACGGGCATGATTTGGAGACTGCGGAAGAGTGGTCTAAAATAGTCCATGAAATTTTCCTCGCTTGTTATTCTCATGACCTTTTTATGCTCAACAAATATTTTTGAGAATGACAGGAGTAGCCCCTTAGAAGTATGGTATATATTAAATGACTATGGCACAAACTGAAATATCTGGATTTAAGAACATCAGTCTTAAGAATGTGACGGTCGGGCCATTCCTGATTTGACAATGGTGTCAATTTCCTTCTTGGTGGTTCGGAGCTTGTCTAGGGCGAGGCATCGTGGTTTCTGAGCAACCAACGGTCTCAGGGTAGTCACAATGTGGTGTTCAGTAAAGTAGTCGATTGTCATGGAAAATACATTTGGATGAGTTATATCTGGAAACTTGCTTAACAAGCTGTGGTTTGGTATGGTGTTGAAAACATGTTTCATCGAGGGGGTCTCACAGTGCGTCAGCACCTCTGGCAGTAGTCCGAAGTCTACTGAAAAATTGTCTCCTTCAATTGCCTTTGGGACAAGTGACCACGAATCTCAAAGTGAACTTCCTCCATAAGTCAAGGTCTAGAGTACATGTGAGCGTACCGTATGTTAAGATACGTGTTCCGTTGACCGCCGGAAGTACTTAGGTTGACCTTTACGTGGATTTTGGATCGAATAACGTGGATAGAGCATAGATATGCACCTGTATCCATCAAAAATTGGGTAGCGGAGGACATGTTGGGCATGTTCAAACAGCGGAATTGTGTTTGGCTGGGATCGCTACCCGCTACGAGTGCCTGCAGAGCTAGTTTTCCGATGGCAACTGGTACGGTATAGTACAACGCGTTGCTATATTACCAAGTTTAATTTGATACCAAAACATACCCGAGGTCGCTGATGGTATTTGTGGGAGCCATTCACGTGGCTATGGAGGATCGTGACGAAATAATTCCGTATACGCAATCCGCGGTTTCTGATGGTCTTTCAAACGTGTTGCTAGTAGATGATTTGAATATCCGTAGTTAGACGACTGAGCCATAGAGTTCGCAGCAATGAATAAGATACGGGGATACCCGACAAGTTTTGAAGTGGTCGTAGAAAATGGGATGGTGTGTCGTCTCCCATTTGCTCTAGCTGAAAGAAAACTGCTTGTTTTCTCATTCCCGCGGTATACAAAATCGATGGATTTTTAGCTATTGGTCTGATTTATCATCGGCTGGCTGTAGTATAATATCCCTCACGTCGCTGCAATACACGATTGTCTCGCGGCAGGAATGAAATTTGGTGCAATGACGTCATACGTCACCAGCAACTTGGATAGCTAGGATAGTTAGCAGGTTAGGTTAGATTGTGCCCCTTTCTTTTAATTCAAGAAATTAGGTCTATTAAACAATTGAACATATAGAATAGACCGTACCTTTAATTACACTATGATCCTATATTTCGAAAATGAAGTATATGTTTTATAACTCTGAGAATGTAAAAACGGAAAAGTAAATAAACAATCTCCAAAGGTTAATGCATTACGTCAACGTCGTCAACACATATGCCATGACGTCATTGCACCAAATTTCATTCCTGCCGCGAGACAATCGTTGCTATACCGTTGCGGTAGTGTCTGGTATACTAAGGTATCGTTTTGTATGATTGTCTGTAGCTTGTTACTACTTAAACTCGATAGACTCGGTTCAGTGAACTGGTGCACAACTGTTCGAATCAACTGGTAGTACAGAATGAATGGATGCTGGTGTGCGTCCAGTAATGAAGCGAAGTGGTCATGGTGTTAGAGCGTTTGCTTCCCACCCAGGTGGCCCGAGTTTGATTCTCTCCGCCTGCCACTGAGATGAAGTGGTTTGAAAACCACTTGTACTGAGCTATAAGTTCCAGATCTCCCTATTTTGATAATAAATTATCCTTAAATGACATTTTGTTCTGCAATTTGCGAGTGATAGGAATTGCGAACCAGCTGAAGTATGAGTAGAAATGATGAAAACATGAACAAATATGTATTCAATGGCAGATGTTTGAGGCTGGTAGGTTATAAACTTAAAACGTATACTGAGAAGCTGAGAAGCTGAGAGATGTATCTGTAATTTCATGCAGAGCTCTGGATAACATCCCAAAATCACCATGTGATATAACATTTATGTTCAGTGGGTGTATTATATGGATTTTTATTTTAGTTTCATATCATCGAAACGGTTATTTATTATTAAACTTTATATTGTTTCCAGTATAGTGGGCATGGATACATTGTTCATGAATTTGATGAACTGTATAGCAATGAATTTAGAAATCATTCAAGGAGCATTCGCTTCTCTGAGGGAAAGGGCCGTTGAAAAATGTACGGGGCCGTCAGAGACACCAGATGGGCTTCACAATTCGCAAGAGTTGAAGACAAAGTTGAAACATGAAATGAAAAAAGTCTGCAGACATTTACAAATCGTTTACAAGTATTTATTTGCGTTACTTATTAGAGAATTTGTCATTGGACGGATTATTTCAGCATCTGCGAAGAATTGGAAAATATATACATGATTCTGAACCTGGCTCAAAGTTTAGCAATGATGTTCATGATTTGTTCATGTTTCTACCTGGTTACAACGGTAAGTATAACTATTTCACTTTTCTTTCAGATGAACATATTGAATTTATTCAGAAAATTGCGTATTCATTGGAATCCTCCAATTTTTTCAAGACACAGTAGATTATACAATGCTGTAAATGATATATTGTGATAGAAATGCAGTCAACTACACTCTGCTAATTTGTTTAGACTCAGTTCAACACCCTGTATCTCAAAACCTGTAAATTAGATCTCGTTGTTCCCATGGAATTCGACTGGGACTATTTTTCCTTGAGAACGTGCAGGTCCTTTCATGAATGAGACTTAATTTTCAGGGTCAACTAACATTATTATTCTTATTTTTCTTCTCAAAATTATGACAATTTTTTTTTTAATTCTGACTGTACTACTGGAGGCACGATATTTTCAAATGATGTATGTCAAAATGACGTTGAAGTTCGTTTATTAATGAAAAAGTTATCATATTGGTTGAGTACATCGCTCCAATTTCAGAACATTTATAAAAATTATGACTACTCCACTGGATTCAGCAGATCTCGAAGTATCACTGATCAGAATTTCATTGAAATCTGTACATAAACAAAAAAATAATAATGAAATTTTAATATGCCTATTATCATTTACTATAATGTATCTTTCATTTTACACAAATATTTTCATAAATTTCAGACACCTGTTAATAGTAAGCAGTTTTTTAATGAGCTATATTCCTTGTTTGGAGTTGGTTTTGAACTGATGCTGTATTGCTGGTTTGGTAATGAAATTACCCTCAAGGTAAAATAGATTATTCTAAATAGTCAACTTCACAACTCATGGCACATCTTCATCCCAAATTTATCTTTGTAGAAGGTAACCGAATCATATACTTGATAGTTGTCGAAGGAAAACAAAAAATAAATAAAATACCAAAATAATTATGCTGAAACTCTTCCATGAAACATGGCAAGATGAAGAGATGGAGGCTATGATTGGTCCTAATTCCATAGGATAATCCCTTTTTTCAAGAAATAAAAACTACCTACCTAAACACCAAAACTAGCTTTACATCCTGATTATGGTAACTTCATATATGAAACGCGCGTGGAGTGAAATTGACGTCGTTTTGGTTTTATATAGTTTTAATTTCTTGAATAATATTCATGCCAAAGGTTCCAAATATTCATCCATTCCATGATTCTTCGAACTCGAACGAAGAGTATAAGAACATACATATAAGTAGTGACAACTGATTGATTCAATTCACAAAAAGTTTGTATGCGGAGTATTTCAAGGTTGCTAACTAGCGGTTATAGGGTAATGGATTAATACACAGGGACACACAAAAAGTTCGCAATACGTGGAAGTTTTTTATTAATAGATATAATGAAAATTTTACTTCGCAGTTAGATTGTGCTTGGAAAATTAATCAAGAACAGCTTCTTTCCTTTTGTTATGTGCTACTCTGAACCTGTCAAATTTGACCTCATTTCGAAAATACTCAAAAATTAGCTTTTGGAAATTTAGAAAAATGCTAAAGAAAAAAGTTGCTCGGTTTAATTCTGTATTAACTTTTCTTAAAATTTCACTCTTTAACTTCAACTCTTATTCACTATTTTAAATTTTTCAAATCTTTCGCTTGACCGATTCGAACGAAACATGATTCAAATTTCATAATTTTGATGAAAACGAAACTTCAATGTCATACCTTTCCCAGAAAATACTCACAATGACCTGTGAATATGCCAGTATCATAATGCTAACGTTTACCATTTGCCGTACGCCACTGTTTGAAGTATAAACACTATATTTACATTGACATGTTGAAATAATTGCTGTGAATCACATACCAAATTTTATTGAGAAAAGTTGAGTCGTTACAGAGTTATTCTGGAAAATATGATTTTTTTTGCACTTTCATCACTCTACCTATCGTAGAGGATAGGAACGTTCAGCCTTAGAGTGAAATGAAGATTCTATCATCAGAGTTTGTCCCCTTCATTCTGGGACACCGTTTATATATACCAGACGAAAACATTTGAGAGACATATCATTCGTTATGTTGATGTCATATAATGAGGACTAAACAGAGTAACAGTTTCAGGATGAATTATTATATATGAATGAAATATGGCGAACCTCGATGTAGCTGTCGTAAACAACGAGTTGAACAAGTTGAAAAAGAATGAGTTATTTGATATTATAATACATTTCAAACTACCTGTTAATGTAAAAAACAACCTACTAATTCAGTATGTGAAAAATCTCAGTGGAAAGTGCTTATCAAAGAGTGATAGTGATGTTTTTCACGACAGTCAAGAAACCATTTTGACTGAATGTAAACAATGCAGTGAAGTTAATCGAAAACTGATATTATTGGGGAATGAGTTTGAAGCTGTAAGTAAATTAGCATTTCATCTTGAAAAGCGTACGCAAGAGCAGGAAGATCTCATATCATTGTTGAGAAAATATGATTCAAACATCAGTCATATAGCTCCATCTACAAATAAGGCTCCTGATTTAAATGAAACTACAACAATAAACACAAATAAAACGACGGACATTCAAGGTACGAAACATAAAAGATATGCTGGGGTAGCAAAAACCGCCCCAGCAAAAACGGTCGTTAATTTACTAGAAAAAACGGGAATCACCACCAACGATAAGAGATGGAATTCCTTCAACAAAAACCAGGGGTCAAACAGATTCAGGCCTATCATTGGATGCAACTCGTAAAACACTATACAAATGGTCCCTAAAAAAGGATACCTACAGGTTTACAGGATTGGTCCAGAAATTACATCTGAAGACCTTACAGCTATCTTGAAAATATCCGCTCCCTTGATAAATTTTGAATGTGAAGATCTCAATAGAACTGAAGTAACATCTTCGTATAAGGTATCTTTTCCTATTGACATGGTCACCGAAATTTGGCCAGCGGGGACAGCAGTCTGAAGATTCAAATTCCCAAATAATTTTCAAAACAAGGAAGGGACGGAGCAAGAAACATAGAATATTTGAATAACAGTCACAAAAATGAAGCAGATTTCAAAAATTATGTTGGTGTCCTGCATGTCAATATACAGTGTATCTCAAATAAGTTTGACCTTTTGTCAATATATCTTAAGGGGGAAAGCTACTTTATATTATGTCTTTCAGAACATTGGATGGATCAGATGCAAATACAGACAGTGAACATAAAAGGATATAATGAACACGGCGGTGTTGTCATCTTTAATGAAGCAAATCTCAAAGTCAAATACATAGATGTGAATGATTTTTGTATAGCTTACCATACCGAATTTTGTGCAGTTCAGATTCTCTTGACCAAAACTTTACTGGTAACAGTTTATCGCTCCTGCACAGATGACATCAGTATTTTTCTTGACAAATTCGAACAACTACTCGCAAGAGTTTCAAGTTCTTACGATAAATTTATAATTATGAGTGACTTCAATATAAAGGACCCCGCGCTTTTTCTAGGTAAATGGTTCTCGGTGAAATTGTCTGAATTTTTAGTATATTTTAGTATTCGATGTACTGATTGAACGTACAAAATCGCAATGTTCTTTGATGGATAGATTTTGAAATGAATCATAATTCATACATTTTGTACAGGGTGATTTGAAAGATTGGTGAAATTCCGGTTCTTTCGTACACATCCTGTGTATTCAAGTGAATTATCATCCTCCAAAGATAGCTGATATCGTATAAACATGATTTCGTTGGAATATATAGAATATTCATTTTTCTCTCCTCAACACTGTCCCAAAAATTCAGTTTCCTACTTTCACTAGTTTCATAGTAATTAATTGAGAAACTTATTACCATTTGCATGACGAAATCATGTTCATGCAGTATCAGTTATATTCGGAGGATGATAATTCACTTGAATATACAGGATGTGTACGAAATAACCGGACATATATTTCACCAATTTTTCAAATCACCCAGTACAAAATGTATGAATTGTGATTGTTGATGGAATAAGAATGGTATATTGAATGCCAAAATAATTTTATTAATATTTAATTATAACATCGATTTTTCAGACATTACTCATTTTTTTTATTTTTCACTATGTACATAATGATATAATCTGCACCATCTGAACGATACTTAGTAATATGAAGGTACGTTGATGATGAGAGCGAAAAAAAAATGCAGTTGGCACTTTCAAATCCCGAGAAAGTAGTTAAATAAAAATTACTGATTTTTAACTTGAACGCCCTGTATTTCAAAATCTATCTATCAACGAACTTTGCGATTCTGCACGTTCAATCAGTACATCGAATACTACAATATACTGAAAATTCAGACAATTTCACAGAGAACTATTTCACCTATAAAAAGTGCGGGGTCATTTTCTTGGGAAATCTAAAAATTATGACAATCTTTCATCTTTAATGGAAACATTTGGTTTGGCAAATATTACACAAAATACAGATTCATCAGCAAGCTGCATTGACAATACATTGACTAATCTTTCATACAATAAGTATAATACGAGAATTATTGATCCATGTCTATGAGATCATTATGGTCAGTACAAAACAATTTATACCAGTATACCTAAGGTTGAAAAAAATTCAGTCGGAAGAGGTTCACAAATGATTATAGTTTTCAAAAATTCAGAGAGGCCCTTTGCATGATACCCTTCGATAATCTCCTGAATTCCATTAATTCTGAAAATAATCAACTAACAAGATTTTTACTCTGTACCTATCAGTCTCTAGTTGAAAAGCATTTCCCGAAGAGAAGAACAGATGTAACATCAAAACCACCGATGAATTGGGTCATTCCAGAACTACGTAACATGCGAGTTAAATTTGAATTCTTGAGAATTTACTTTTCAAAAAGTTTTATTTCAAGATCAAAATAACAATTTTTTGAAGTCAACGGATGCTCTCACGTTGACGTCGCTCCAGGTGTCGGGTGTCGCTTAGTTCGGCGATTCTGCGATTCTATGTGAGGTTATCCAACTATAACTTCTCCATCCCCTGAAGAAGTTTTGTAAGGGACGAACAAAACTTGTGGCTCTGAAGATGATGATGGCGCCTGGGCATTTTCTTTTCGTTCTGGACAGTTGCGGTGATATTTGTAGAGAAGGAAGGCTAAGCTCGCTGCGATGATGATGTATACCGGGGTTGTCCAAAAGTGAGTCGAATCGGTACCCTGGTCAAGGGATATGGGGACGATGTGGTCTTGTATCTCTTGGAGTCTGTGGAGTTGGTCAAGTAGTATCTTCTCATGACGAATGAGGTTCGTCTTCTCGCTCAGGTGTACAGGGGCTGTTCTAACTTTCGGTAGGGTTAGTGGCTGCTCACGAATGACTTCCTTGGAGTTCACGAAGCTGTCGTGTGTTGTCCTGAATTCGCAACCTGGTGGTACATCAATCAGAAAGGTTCCTTTCAGATTGAATATTCCGGTGGTGGAACACTGGGTCGATATTTTCGTCGATTCCGGAAATATGCCATTGTAATGGGCTGGAGTCAGCTGCTCGACTAAGGTGGTCTGGATGGATACTGGAACGTTATGACAATTCGCTTCTTCGTCCGAGAGTTGGAGTATTTGGGTAATGCAGTCCTCTGATTTTTCATCGTATCGGATGGAATTGCTGTGGCACAGGTAACCTGGATTGATTTTTCGGCAAGGCTCGTTCGTGTACTGATGAAGTGCAGTATTCATTGTCAGATATGGTGCGGGTGGTATAATGGTAGTCAAATTGCTGGTAGGAATTGAATATAGGTGATAGTGTGAACATTTCGGGGTGTAGGAGAGGAAAGTGCAATATGAAAACAATTATGGAGTTTGAATAATATGCATCGACTGATATGATGTAATATTATTCCGATAAGTCGATATCATCCTTATATATCAACTGTTCCTCTTGATGATTTTGGAGCATCGAATGGATTTCAATTCGGTGGATCTGATTATACTATTATGTAGTGCGTTCATCCTTGCAAAGATGATAGCATTTTCCAAGTCTGTCAAAAGTTGTATTATCATTTGTAGTGATAGGCTTAATTGATCGAGAATATTTCTGGTTTGCATGTAGTCACTAAAGTTGAAAACGAGGGTATCGATTTTGGAATTGATTCTCTCAATTTCTTGGGCAATAACTTCCTGATTGTGCGTTATCAGAGTTATGGTTGTATTGAAGCTTTCAATCAGTTTTTTGGTGAGTGACATGTGTTGATTCAATCCCTTAATTACATTTATCTGGTTTTTCTGGAGACTGGATATAGCTTTGTCATATTTTTCTGCATCCTCGTGGTCTAGGTTGCCAGATATGGTCTTCACGATGCTTCCAAGGGCATTTATTAGTCCTCTCTTGGTTCGATGTGATGGATATATCGATTGGAATTTTCGGCGGGCTGCTCCCAATTGGTAATGAAGTCCTTGATTGAAATTAGAAAGGCTGATACAATAGGGGTGAGTCAATCCATTTTCTATTGCGGTGGTTACTGCTTCGTATTGGTTTTGAATTGCATCGATTTCTAGAGCTATTGGTGTGAGATTGTAATAATGGATGAAATCGTATGTACTAATTTGAATCCTTGCTGGTCCCGGTTTGTGGGGTAGGATCCCTGGATTCTCCTTCAGGTCTTGAATTTTGATCTCGAGACCCATGGCTAAAGTTCATCTGCAACACAGTGTCAGTATCAGTTTTCTTCTTTAATTTGCGCATGATGTTTTTCTTATGGCAAGTGGCCGTTACAGTTATTGGGTTATTTGTTTTCACTAGTCTTGTGGTGAATCTAGGAAGTAGCTTATTTCTTTTTTCGGTAGTCCTCGTATAAATTTTTGTGCTCGGTTTATATGTTATTGGTAGTTCTCTTTTTTCGTTTCGTTTTCCTATTGTTCTCTCTTTTATTTCAAGTTTGATTGAGTTCTTTATAGATTTCTTTGGTTTTCTCTCGATGTTGTTCGATATAGTTATTGATTCGATTGCGATGGATATCGATATCGAAAGGATCCTGAGAATCAAAATGTCCGTTTAGTACATCTATTGGTTTTTGTTTTGTTACAGTGTGGATAGAATTGTTGTATCCAAGAATGGCATATGGCATTTGCTCCTTAATATTGAAATTGTTCTTATTCTGTTTCAATATCCGAAGATGTTCGATTATAGTGGAATGGAAACGCTCTATCATACCATTGGACTGTAGACTTTCTGGTGTGGTGTAGTGGATGTGAATTTTGTGGGTATCTACAAATTATTGAATGAGTCCATTCTTGAATTCAGTTCCGCTGTCGGATACGATCATTTGTGGTAGTCCATGATGAGTTATAAATATCAAAAGAGAGTTCAATATATTGATTGCATTTGATCCGTCTATTGGGTATGCTTGTCCATATTTTGAGAACGCGTCTATGACAGTTAAAAATTTCTGTCCGTTAGCCTGAAATGTGTCGATGTGAATTATTTCGAGTGGTTTCCCTGGCGTTGGAGTGACCGTAAACTTTGGGTTCGGTGGATTTCTGTCATACTTGTTTATTTGGCAGGTTTCGCAGAGGTCGATGTATTCCTGAATGTCGTTTTTCAGAGAGGGCCAATAGTAACGTCTTCTTATCCTGGTTTCTGTTTCGTTGACACCACGATGATTGGTTTTTCCTTCATGGTAGTTTTTTATGACTTCCTTTTGATTATCGTGATTGCTGACATCTTCCAAAATGTGACTGCATTTAACTAGGTCATATGCGGTGTTTTTGAAAGTTTTTCGTAATAAATCACATGTGGGTTCATAATTATCTTCGGAAAGAAATAGGAGTGCATATTTTATTTTTGGAATTATATAGTCCCTGAAGAAATTAAATAAATTACCTCTTACGTCGTCGAGTCCTATTTGAACATGAAGTCGCTTTTTGTTAGGAAAGGCCTGTTCAATTACAACTCTGGTTGTAGTAATTTAGAGGTTTTTCGGAAATTGGAACGTTCATTGATATATTTTCATCATTAGAATGGATGGTTTGATTGGAGTTATTATCTGATGAATCTTCGTTATTCTCTCTTACTCGATACATTACAGGTCGCTCATCTGCAGTTTCGGTTTCCCGTGCGTTCTTATCTCGTTCTGGGAAATCGTTTCGCTCATCTGATCTGTTTTCATTTCTACGTTCGGGTAGGTCAGGTTTGTTGGAGGTCGTTACTTCGTCCGATGTTTCGCCATCTGATGCATTGTTGTACATTGATGCGTTGTCATCATTTTTGTTCGAAATTTCTTCATTGAAGTTTTCTACGTAATCTTTAAGGCTGAAAGTTTCCTTTGTGTTTATTTCTACTCTGGATAGGGCATCGGCGTTCGTATTTGCTTTGCCTTTTTTGTAGACTACTTCGTAGTCAAATTCTTCCAACTTGAGTCGCCTTCTTACAAGTTTTGAGTTGGCATCTTTGAGCGAAAATAGCCATTGGAGTGGTCGGTGATCTGACAGAATTTTAAAGGTTCTTCCGAACTGGTACGGCCTGAAATATTTTGTGGCCCACACTATGGCAAGCATTTCTTTTTCAATGGTCGAATAATTTTGTTCAGAGTCGTTGAGGGTGGTTTGTCATTTCCGATTGGTCCTTGGGACAGGATAGCTCCAATCGCGAAATTACTTGCATCCGTCGTCAAGTTGAATGGCCTGGTGAAATCTGGGTACTGGAAAAGTGGGTCATTGGTTAAAATATTTTTGCAAGTTTCAAAGCATTCTATGAATTTTGGTGTGTGTTCAATTTTTGCATCTTTTTTTAAACAAGAAGTCAAAGGCTTTGTTAATTTGGCAAAATCTTTGATAAACTTTCGGTAATAGCCCAGAAGTCCGAGAAATCCTTTTATTTCTTTCGTCGATCGTGGGATTGGAAATTTTGTGACTGCCTTGATTTTTTCGGGATTTGGTTTTATTCCCTCCGAGGTGATGTGTCCAAGGAATGCCACTTCTTTTTTCAAAAATTCAGATTTGTCCAGTTGTACTTTTAGGTTTGTTTCACGAAGTCTTTGGAATACTTTGTCGAGACTGATCATGTGTTCTTGGAGTGATGTCGAGTATACAGGGTTACGATAAAGTAATGCACAAAATTCATAAAACGTACAACGATCACATTTGAAAAAAATGCAAAAACACGTCAAACTGTTTTTTTTATTCCGCATCTTTTGACATAAGTTACAAAAATACCACGTCAAAGTTGTCAAAGTTATGACGTCATCAACAATTTTTTTTAATGGGAAGCTAAGAGTTTTATTACATTATGTGATAGAGCTTATGTTTTTACACAAGGGAAAAATAGTTGCAGTATGGCTCACATAAGAAAAACAACGAGAAAAGGGATAAAAAACGAAATAACAAAACCAATTATAAAAAGAGGTCAAACTTAAACTTATCTAGTAAGAACATGTGTTCTTATAATTTTTTTCAATTGTTTTACTAAAACAACGGTTTGTCAGTGTCAGTCGTATAATTAGTGTCACCACAGTTTTATTATTATGGCTCGTTTAACCGAAAGAGAAAGGATAGAAATTCTAATGATGGTAGGTTACGGCGATCGCCTTCGAAGTCATGAAGAAGCATGTGCTTTGTTTAACGCAACACATTTTGAAAGACCTCCAATTGCTAGAGCACAGTAAGCAGAGTTGTTGCAAAATTTGATGCAACGGGAAGCGTGAGGGATGCTCCAAAATCTGGACGACCAGGAATAAGCGACGATGTGAAGTTAGATATTTTGCTGTCAGTAGAAGAACACCCTCACGCAACTACAACCAAAATTGCCTTACAAGAAAATGTTAGTCAGTCGTTTGTAGTAAAGATGTTAAAAAAAGAAAAACTACACCCATACAAAGTTCATCTTGTTCACGAACTCTCAGAAGATGATCCGGACAGATATTTGGAATTTTGTGAAATCTTCATGCGGCATTGTGACGAAAATCCAAATTTTCTTAATAGTGTAGTATTTTCCGATGAGGCAACGTTTTGTCTAAGTAGTTCTGTAAATCGACACAATTCTCGCTACTGGGCTCGGGAAAATCCCCACTGGATGCAGACAAAACACACCCAGCGTCCCCAAAAAATTAATGTTTGGGTAGGAATCGTCCGGGGAAGATTTATTGGTCCTTATTACTTTCGCGGGAATTTAACAGCTGAACGATATTTGGAATATCTTCGTATGGCAGTGCTTCCGGACCTACTTGCGGCATTTCCGGATCCAAATAATGGGGACAACTTGGATCCCAGTATTTGGTTCCGACAAGATGGCGCACCACCACATTATGGTCAGACTGTTCGAAGGTTTCTGGATAACCAGTTTGAAGGACGGTGGATTGGAAGACGTGGACCAATGGAGTGGCCACCTAGGTCACCTGATTTAACCCCCCTTGATTTTTTTCTGTGGGGACATTTGAAAAGTCGGGTCTACTTTAACCGGCCAGACAATTTAGAAGACTTAATGGAAAGAATTACACACGAAATGACTCGTATAACTCCGCAGATGATCGAAAACTCTATGAATGCGGTCTATCATCGTCTTGGCCTATGTCAGTTAGTAAACGGGACACAGTTTGAACAATTCCTATAAGAAATAGTTTTGGTTTAATGGACTGTTTAGTTAATTGAAAAGTTTTTATGAAACTTACGTTTATTTCGTTTTTTATTCATTTTCTCCTTTTTTTTTATGTGAGCCCTACTGCAACTATTTTTCTCTTGTGTACAAACACAAGCTCTATCACATAATGTGATAAAAATCATAGCTTCCCATTAAAAAAATTTGTTGATGACGTCATAACTTTGACAACTTTGACGTGTTATTTTTGTAACTTATGTCAAATGATGCGGAATAAAAAAAACAGTTTGACTTGTTTTTGCATTTTTTTCAAAAGTGATCGTTGTACGTTTTATGAATTTTGTGCATTACCTTATCATAACCCTGTATAATGATGTCATCCATATATACAAGACAGATATGACCCTGTAGTCCCTTCAAAACATTATCCATGACACGCTGAAATGTGGCTGGAGCATTCTTAAGTCCAAACGGGATCCTGAGGTACTCGTAGTGCCCATGTTCCTCATTAAACGCCGTTTTGGGTATATACTCTTCGGCCATTTCTATTTGATGAAAGCCGCTGGCGAGGTCCAATGTTGTAAAGTATTGGCATCTACCCAATTTATCCAATACATCTGATATATTGGGAATGGGGTACTTATCATCTATGGTCTTCTCGTTTAGTTTCCTGTAGTCTACCACGGCTTTTTCGGGACTACCCAGATTGGTGAGGACCAAGGTGAATCGCTGGGCCTGATGATGTTTTGCTCAAGCATTGATGTAATCTGCTTCTGTACTTCGGCTTTATGCACATGTGGATACCTATATGATTTTGTGTGTAGACAGGAATTTCATCTTTTGTTTTTATTCGATGTTTGACTTGATTGGTGCAGGTCCGGGGCGTATTAGGCTGGTGAAAGATGTCTGAAAATTTCTTGCATAATTTTTCGATGCGTTGTTTCTCTTCTGTGGTCTTGAATGAAATTTTGGATATTGGTGTCATCTGAAGCTATCGGTTGAATATCCGCTGAATATATATGGAAGTTTTCTTCGATGAATTCCGATGTATCGATTGGTTCTGTCAAGGTAAGATGAATTTCTTCGTCACTATTATTGATTAGTTCCGCCCACGCCAGTTGATTGCATGGTTTGGTCAGAGTATTCCTCAAAATGGCACCTTGAAGATTTTGGAAAGGTAGAAAAATAGTTCCTTCGTTTTCTTTGACTGGAAGCCTGACTCGAGTGATTGTGTGAGGGTCCAGTTGAATCGAATAGAATTGGGTTTTGTTGGTTTCATAATACTCAATTGGAATTGTTGAATTTTGGGTGGTCAATTCGGAATTTGGAAAATTCAGATGGGCTTGTAATAATTTCAGGTTATCTAGTCCGATCAATCCATCAAATGTCTTATGGAATTTGAAGAGGTAGAATTTCAGTTCGAAGTTGCAATTGAATTCCTGGAAACTTGGAATTTCTGCACAATAGTCTTGTGAATAATTTTGAAAAATCGATGTCACTACGAATGGTTCATGTTTGATATATTTCTTGAAATATTTGATGGCAATTTCGGGGTTGAGAAATGACTTCGTTACACCGCTATCGATTAGCAATTTCAGTGGCGGTTCAGATATTTTTATATAGAGTAACTCTTTTTTATCTGTAAAAGTGTGGAGTTCCACTATATTTCTTGCGGTGGATCGCCGTCTTCGGGAAAATTTACATTTCGTTCTTCGGGGGCATATTCCACTTGTTCGTCGGGTATGTATCCTTCATAGGGCGTGTTTTCAGTATAACTGCCAAAATCTTCATAGTCTTGGGTCGAATCATCAAAATATTGACCATGTTCAATATTGAAGAGTTCTTCGGATATGAAGTTGGGTTTTTGCTGGGGTTGGCTCCTAAAATTTTGAAATGGTCTTCGATTTTGCGTTGGTTGAACCGTGTTCCTTGTTGATATACTCATTGGTGTTGGTTTTGGTTGCTGCGAGGTTCCTGAGCTATCCTGGGCACTTCTACTTGTCCAAACATTTTGGGGTTTTCCAAAAACTTGCTGATTTGTGAAGAAACGCTGCGGTGTTGGATTTGGCCTTGGTGGGACGTGGATTGGTCCTTGTGGAAACGGACGTGGTCCCATTGAATCGAAATTTTGGGTGCGCCAAGGCGTTACTTGTTGCCTGGGGAACTGCTGCGTTGGCATCGGTTTTCGGAGGTTTGCTTGTTGCGGAGGGGCATGGGTTCTCTGAAGATACCGAATATTGTTTTCCTCCTGAATGTACTGGATGGCTGTAGACAAATTTGCAGGTCTCATCGCCCTAATTGTTGCACCAAGTGGTTCCTTTAGTCCTGCTAAGAAGGTGGTCAGCGTCTGTTGCTGAAAAAATTCTTTCTTGCTTGCTTTCACAATTGGGTTGACGGTGTGAAGATCAATGAAGTTGGATATCCTGTCGAGGAGGCCCATACATTTTTCATAGAATTGGATGGCTGATTCATTTGGTAGTTGTCTCATGTTGACTAAATCACGGGTAAGGGAGTTTTCGTTCCTCTGGTCTCCAAAATTTTGGATGAGGGTATTCTTGATACTATTTCATGTGTCACATCCAAATATTGAAATAACTTCTTTGGCTCGCCCAGTGAGTTTGCTGATAATTCCTTGAAGGAGAAGGACGTTCTGAATGCATCCCACGTTGGCAGGGGTTGCATCGTAGTAGTGGTTGAGAAAAGTGGTTGCCACACTGATGAAGTTATAGAGGTCGTTCGGGTTTCCATCAAAATTTGGTAAAATGCATGAATTCTTGACATCAAAAGCTGCCATATCGATTTTATTGTTTATAGAAAGGTTGTCAGTAATTGGTTCACTTTCAATACTTAAATTTTGGAGAAGGTAACTTAAATCTAACTCTGCACTAGGTTCACTGAAAGGATTTGGAACAGAGGAGTCTGACATGAAATACTCACAGAAAAGTGGTGATGACTAGCGGCATTCCCTTCACTGCTTTCTCTTGGGTGTCCGGTCGTGGTTGGCTGCGATGCTGCACTCCCGGGGTGAGGTTCTTCTTTCTTGAGAATCGCGAATAAACGTTAAAAAACGACGAGGATCTTTACAAATAGACTCTTTCGCGATCCTACCGACTGCGCCAGTTAAATTTGAATCCTTGAGAATTTACTTTTTAAAAAGTTTTATTTCAAGATCAAAATAACAATTTTACAGAAAGAATAAAACTTATTCGTTTAACAATGTGAATCAGACTGAAAGAGATTCGAAGTCAACGGATGCTCTCACGCTGACGTCGCTCCAGGTGTCGGGTGTCGCTTAGTTCGGCTGACTCTGCGAAGCTCTGTGAGGTTATCCAACTATAACTTGCGCGAAACTTTAGGAATGATAAAAAATATTAACGATTGCACAAAACTCCCCATTGATAAGGCAGCTTACAACTGCTACAAGCAAGAGTACAGAAAGTCAATGATTCAAACAAAAAAAATGCGTATAGCAACTTCATTCAAAATTCGACTAATAAACCAAAAGACAGTTGAAAACTCATTAATTATGAAACGAATTCAGGTAAAAATAACTTCAAGACCATTTGTGTAAAACCGGACATAATCATAGATTTTTTGCCACCGCAGCTGACAATTTGTTCTATTCTCTTCCGCCTTCAGATATGGAAGTTACTGATTTCCTTAAACATGTACCACAAACAAACACAGGCTTCTTTCTAGAACCCGTGACCTCTTTTAAAGAGAGAAATGCAATCATTACTCCAAAAAACACTAGAAGCTTCGATATTTATGAACTAAACAGCGTAATAATTAAAGAGTCCATAGATTTTTCAATCACCCCTATGACAGTCTTGACAAATGCATGTTTCAGTGAAGGTTTGTTTCCTGAAGCTCTGAAAATTGTTACAGGTAATTTTTAAATGAGGCAAAAACCTATATTTTCACATGATAACGCAACCTACCTTGAGGTCAGAGATCCATGCCAGAGCGAAACCAATAAGCTACTCTCTAGAATTTTTGTTTACCCTGTTTAATGAGAATACCCCTCTTACTCTATTCAGTCCCATTCATATTTCAGAAAGCTAGGTGATTATATCCAACCAGCATTGTTTACAATAATATAACCTGCATTTTGCCTCGACAGACAGATGGATGTCAATGTCAGTCAGCTGTGCTGTTCATGACATTTGGACTTTGGTCACAAAAAGCTTAAGTCTTATCAGCTGAACATTTTCCGGAAAGATAAGAGATTTTATCCACCCCCTTTCGCGGATTTTATTGGGAAATTTGGTGAAAACTCAGTGAGTTCGGTAATTTTTCTTCAAGGAAGAATCTTCTCAATCACCTTTGTGGATTTGATTATTACTGAGTTTCATCACAGCATCGAAAAACGATATACCACTTTGAGGCCACACATCATCTCAGGTATGTTACAATTCGCTCTTTGCTCTTCGCTTTTCGCTCTTCGTCCTTCCCTCTCTTACGTTCTTACTCTTGTTTCTACTTCCTGTGTCTTGAGAGGCCTAACCGTTGACTGGAAGCAGCCCATCTGTAGCTACTACTACCTACTACCTGCATGACTTCTGCAGGCGCATCTTACAATTGGGGTACCTAGCCGAGTGCTACTGGATCACCACCACCAGCGGCCTATCCTCTCTCCAAGAGGTCCTTTTAAGAGGAGTCCGGGGCCCTAGGATATACTGAGCATTCTAGCTTGCTCGCTACAGCTAAGTGATAGTTCTAAGTGTACCTCTTGCTAGTTTGGTTTGCATACTACCCTACAATTGACTATAATTACATAACTTTCTCTATTAGTGTTCCATTCCGCTTACTGCATAGTTTAAGGGTCATAAAAGGTTTATTTCACACTGCTTGCTGGCTTTCTGCTTATTTGCTCTTCTGTGTTAACTTTAATTACCGTAGCTGACAGCTCTACCTATTGGTTGGTACATTTGTAATCTTATCCTGTAAACTATCAGTTTTTAAACACTGCTTCGGAGAGGTCAACTGTGGGAATTGCCGCTCTCTCCGAACAGAAAGTCTCTTACGACTGTTATCATACTGGTAGGTTCATTGTTTCCCTCTGACCTCATTTGTTGTGGTACTTGATTTGCAATTTGTTTAACCAACAAAACATAACCATCATTAATGAAATGACCTTCAGTTCCATTTGACTCAACAGTTCTTCTTCTTTCCAGCCAAAATACCGCCACCAGCTGATGGGCCTGGTCACTGCGTGCCATCGGCCAAGGTTCGACAAACCGCTTTGACACTTAATAAACCCACTACACTCTACCCAACTTTCGCTGAGCAATAACCGGCAACGCTGGAAGCAGCGTAGCAAATTGGTGCCCCTCAACGTGGTTTAAACTGTTGTGTCCCGATATTGGGTTTTGGTTGCTTGTGTGGATATTTCGACCCTAGGTGAGATGTTGCGATATCTACCTTATTTTTTATTTTTTGGGGGGGGCGGGGTTGTCCAAAAATAAACATAAAGCGATAAAGCGGATTGCATATAGATTAAGATACATTTTATTAACAGATATAATATTGAAAAGTACAGTTAGTTGAGTGGAACTTAGGTAACTATGGAACTGAATAGACTTTTGGGTGATGAGCTCACCTATGAATTATATGTGCGAGGGCTACTACCTATTGGTAACAAGTTTTGAAGCAGGAGAAACAGTCAAATGTGACAACCTTATGTAGGGCTTTTCTAGATTCTTCAGAAGAACTGAAGATCTGCTGTAAGAAACTCGATGAGTTAGAGAAAGATATTCGGGGTTTTGATTACAAAAATCGAGATTACGAATTCCGTCGAATTCACTCGAGGCTTTTGCATGTCTTTGGTACGTTGGAACGTTTCTCAGGCCAGGACGTAGATAGAGAAATCGATAGGCTTTCACAGGTTGTTCGATGTTCCCGAATGATTGGTGAAGGGCTTTCTCTCAGCTGTATGCCAATGACCACACGATTACTTTGGAGGAATCGAGGGGTAAAGTTGACCAACCTGCAAACGAAAGCCTAATTCTAAACAGTCCAAATCCTGACCTTGCTGGAGGCGTTATTAACCCAACGTCGTCAGTCACTGTCTCGCATGATCTTATCGACCTAGAGGTTCAGATGCCTAATCAAGTACCACCACCAGCAGAGGGATAGCAATCCAACCCGAGAGAGCTACAGAGCATTATGAATCAAGTTACTATGACCTAATATTAGGTGCCAGAAATAGAGGTTCATCTCCTTCATATCTTCCTTCAAACAGGCCAATTGTGGAACCATGTCAATCCATAGGACTAGATGATCTGTCCAGAAGAGCTTTGGCTAGTCAAACGCTCTACCAACCTAGTACAGATACTAACTTGACAAGCCAATTCGAACAAATTCAAATTTCATCCATACCCGGAACCAAATTCCAACTCGATTCATACGAACCGGATTTTAGGGACATGTCGAGGTGGAATTTAGTTTACAACAGCCGGACAAGCGTGAATGAGTTTTCAGATCGCTTGGACGAACTACGAGTTTCTCGAGGGATTTCGAAAGAGCGATTACTTCGCATTGCTCCTGAGCTCTTCCTTGACGAAGCTCTGCGATGGTATCGTACCAGTCGTTTCACGACATGGGATGAGCTGATATCACAGTTGAGAGGTGCGTTCCGACCATATGACTATGGGTACAGTCTATGGGAGGAAATTCGACGAAGAAAGTTCTTACGTTCATTGTCGCAGTAAAGAACGTGTTTCGCAGATTGGATCGTCCACCGAACGAATAGACACGTGTTATAAGACCAAGTTAAGAGGAACTGGAGAAAATGTTGACCGACGGAGTCATTGAGCCTTCAAGTTCACCATGGGCATCTCCGATTCTCCTTGTTAAAGAGAATGATGGCAAATACCGGTTCGCAGTTGATTTTCGTCAGCTGAACAAGGTGACTGTCAGGGATGCCTACCCCTTATCCTTCGTAAATGCCACCTTGGATAAGCTGAGGGATGCGCACTATATAACCACCCTCGACAAAAAATTTAAGCCTACTGGCAAATAACCTTGTCAAAGGAGTCGAAACCTTTAACGGCGTTTGTTGTGCCAAACAGGGGATTCTATCAGTTTAGGAGACTACCCATGGTTCTTCACAACGCTCCGGCTACGTGGCAGAGATTCATCGATCGTGTAGTGGGGATAGATTTGGAAAAACATGTGTTCGTATACCTTGACGGTGTAATCATCTGTACCACGACTTTCGAACAACATATCTAGCATATACATGCAAATGAAAAGTTCCGACCGTACCTGGAAGGGACCAAGTTCACGGTCGTTACGGATCACTGGGCACTGCAGTGGGTCAATTACATCAAGGATCCGGCAGGTAGGATTACCAGATGGGCGGTCAGACTTCAACAGAACGATTTCGATGTAGTACACCGCAAGGGAAAGGACCACGTGGTTCCTGACGCCCTGTCAAGATCAGAACCATTGTATACTTGTGCCGGAAAGTAGACCAGAATCCTGGAAAATACCAGCAGTGGCGACTTGAACGAGGATTACTCTTCAAGAGGGCAAAACTGGATTACCCAGAGCTATTTGAGGAATCGGATGGTTGGCTGGGCGTAGTTCCGAAAAAAAAGAGATGGAAACTTATCAAGATGAATCACGATCCTCCCACCTGCGGTCATCTTGGGATCTTCAAGACCTTTTCGCGGATTAGAGCCAACTACTATTGGCCTAAAATGAAGCAGGATGTCGGTAGATACATTAAGCATTGCAGGGTAATGTAGTAAAAAAATTATTCACTAAAACATTTAATTCACTATTTTATTTCTACAGTGTCATTCTCTATCCGCAAACTCTGGAACTATATTGGTTACTCTCTGACTATCCCATCTAATACCCAGTGGCTTATATACTTGTATTTACAATTCTCGACCATTCGAGCCTTTCGGGCGACTTCTTAGATGTCCCCAGAACCTTCGTTAGAAATTCGCGATTCTTCAACGTGATTTATGTGTCTGTCAGCGAAGAACTTGTTTACATTTCGAGTTAAATGGATGATCAGGGCCGGTCATGAGGCCGGTCTCGAAATCGTTACATTGCCCCCTTCTTAAAAATTTTTCGTCCCGAAATGTAGTTTTTTGAGTGTGGAGATATCTGCAAGATGGTTGCTGCATTCCAAAATCTTGACTCCGCTGAATCTGAATATTGTCTCCAACATGCTCCTTATAATTCTCCAGTCCAGCCCATCAATCCCACAAGCCAATTTTGGGATTGCCAGGTCCACAAGATTTTGGTCAAGCATCGTGTCTCTTAATGTGTTAAGGCTCTTCCAGACATCCTCATAGGACGGTTTATCTTGGAAATGCTTCTTGCTAACCAGATAATAGATGTTTCTCTGGCCCTTTCTCAGCTGCAGCACCCCTAAAACTTCTGGATTCTGTTCCCGCAGTTCCTGGAGTCGACCGAACTTCTTGCTATGCCTCTGGACATTCGGAGATCTTCTGCCACACAGTGAGCAAGAATTCGGCAAAGGTGATGGCTTCTCAGTTGGCAGGGCATAGGCTTCGGCCCACTTGCTGAATTAGTCCATCGCCATAAGGGTGTACTTATTCCCGTGACCAGATTGGGGAAACGAGCCAGCGATGTCAATGGCGGTCCTTTCAAATGGGCAGCCCTCATTGTACTGGCGCATCGTGGCCTTAGGTCTTGTTCGTGGCCCATTACTGGCAGCGCGTACAGCACATTTTCTGTATCAGTCTTTGATGTCGGTTTGACAATTGGCCCAGTAAAACCGTTGCCTGACTTTCTGGAGGATCTTCGTTACACCCAGATGTTCTCCGGTGACCCCATCATGGATTTCTCGGAGCACTTCTTATTTCCTGCTCCTGGAAACTACTATCTGACGCCTTTCCTTCCCGCCATCCTCCGACTCCACCACAAGTTTCAGGACTCCAAGGTAAGGGAGTTCCATTGGGACCAATAAGACTTGACGACTGGAGAACAACTGGCTATTTCTTGCCACGACGGTCTTCGATCACTCTTCTTCCAGCTGACGACTAAACCAAGATCTGGATCTTTCTTTTGGTCTTTCTGGATCTTGTTTTCTTCCCAGTTATCATCCACCGCCGTAGTTCAACAGAGCGTCGACTCTTTCTCCTCTGCTCGTCGGCAGTGCGAACAGTCTTCTGGGAATGGTCTTCGCGATAGGGCATCCGCATTCTTATGGCTGGTCCCCTTTCGATGTTCGATCTCAAAGTCAAATTCTTGGAGCCACTCGATCCAACGTGCCACTTGACCCTCGGGATTCTTGAACTGTAGGAGCCATTTGAGAGCTGCATGATCAGTTATCAGCAGGAATCTTCTCCCGTATACGTACTTGTAGAAGTGTTTTACTCCTTTGACAACAGCCAACAGTTCCCGTCTAGTGACACAGTAGTTCCGCTCCGGTTTACTAAGGGCCTTGCTGAAGTAACCTATGACCTTCTCTTGTCCTTCTTGGATCTGAGACAGGACAGCTCCAAGTCCCAGGTTACTGGCGTCCGTGTCCAAACTGAATTTTCCGTCTGGAACGGGATAGCTTATGATTGGTGCAATGATCAAAGCTCCTGTCAACTTCCTGAACGAATCTTGGCATTCATCTGACCACTGTAACTTTGTTTGTCTTTCCGTGAGCATGGTCAGTAGTTTTACGATGTTAGCAAATCCCAGCACATATCGGCGATAGTAAGTGCACAAGCCAGGAAAACTTAGAAGCTAGTAAATGTCTTTCAGAACGGGCCATTCTTTAAAAGCTTTGATTTTCTGCTCATCTACTGCCACTCCTTTTCCAGAGACAACGTGGCAGAGATATCGTACTTTTCCCTGGAACAGATTACATTTCTTGGGGCTCCATGTTTTTCACATGGTCGTTGAATGATCTGCCGATTACAATAATGTCGTCAAGATACACCAGACACGTCTTTCATGAGAATCCCTTCATAACCGTCTCCATCATTCTTTGGAATCCGTCCCATCCGTCTACTCCGTCCCATCCGTCCCATCCGTCCCCTCCGTCCCCTCCGTCCCCTCCGTCCCCTCCGTCCCCTCCGTCCCCTCCGTCCCCTCCGTCCCCTCCGTCCCCTCCGTCCCCTCCGTCCCCTCCGTCCCCTCCGTCCCATCCGTCCCATCCGTCCCATCCGTCCCATCCGTCCCATCCGTCCCATCCGTCCCATCCGTCCCATCCGTCCCATCCGTCCCATCCGTCCCATCCGTCCCATCCGTCCCATCCGTCCCATCCGTCCCATCCGTCCCATCCGTCCCATCCGTCCCATCCGTCCCATCCGTCCCACCCGTCCCATCCGTCCCATCCGTCCCATCCGTCCCATCCGTCCCATCCGTCCCATCCGTCCCATCCGTCCCATCCGTCCCATCCGTCCCATCCGTCCCATCCGTCCCATCCGTCCCATCCGTCCCATCCGTCCCATCCGTCCCATCCGTCCCATCCGTCCCATCCGTCCCATCCGTCCCATCCGTCCCATCCGTCCCATCCGTCCCATCCGTCCCATCCGTCCCATCCGTCCCATCCGTCCCATCCGTCCCATCCGTCCCATCCGTCCCATCCGTCCCATCCGTCCCATCCGTCCCATCCGTCCCATCCGTCCCATCCGTCCCATCCGTCCCATCCGTCCCATCCGTCCCATCCGTCCCATCCGTCCCATCCGTCCCATCCGTCCCATCCGTCCCATCCGTCCCATCCGTCCCATCCGTCCCATCCGTCCCATCCGTCCCATCCGTCCCATCCGTCCCATCCATCCCATCCATCCCATCCATCCCATCCATCCCATCCATCCCATCCATCCCATCCATCCCATCCATCCCATCCATCCCATCCATCCCATCCATCCCATCCATCCCATCCATCCCATCCATCCCATCCATCCCATCCATCCCATCCATCCCATCCATCCCATCCATCCCATCCATCCCATCCATCCCATCCATCCCATCCATCCCATCCATCCCATCCATCCCATCCATCCCATCCATCCCATCCATCCCATCCATCCCATCCATCCCATCCATCCCATCCATCCCATCCATCCCATCCATCCCATCCATCCCATCCATCCCATCCATCCCATCCATCCCATCCATCCCATCCATCCCATCCATCCCATCCATCCCATCCATCCCATCCATCCCATCCATCCCATCCATCCCATCCATCCCATCCATCCCATCCATCCCATCCATCCCATCCATCCCATCCATCCCATCCATCCCATCCATCCCATCCATCCCATCCATCCCATCCATCCCATCCATCCCATCCATCCCATCCATCCCATCCATCCCATCCATCCCATCCATCCCATCCATCCCATCCATCCCATCCATCCCATCCATCCCATCCATCCCATCCATCCCATCCATCCCATCCATCCCATCCATCCCATCCATCCCATCCATCCCATCCATCCCATCCATCCCATCCATCCCATCCATCCCATCCATCCCATCCATCCCATCCATCCCATCCATCCCATCCATCCCATCCATCCCATCCATCCCATCCATCCCATCCATCCCATCCATCCCATCCATCCCATCCATCCCATCCATCCCATCCATCCCATCCATCCCATCCATCCCATCCATCCCATCCATCCCATCCATCCCATCCATCCCATCCATCCCATCCATCCCATCCATCCCATCCATCCCATCCATCCCATCCATCCCATCCATCCCATCCATCCCATCCATCCCATCCATCCCATCCATCCCATCCATCCCATCCATCCCATCCATCCCATCCATCCCATCCATCCCATCCATCCCATCCATCCCATCCATCCCATCCATCCCATCCATCCCATCCATCCCATCCATCCCATCCATCCCATCCATCCCATCCATCCCATCCATCCCATCCATCCCATCCATCCCATCCATCCCATCCATCCCATCCATCCCATCCATCCCATCCATCCCATCCATCCCATCCATCCCATCCATCCCATCCATCCCATCCATCCCATCCATCCCATCCATCCCATCCATCCCATCCATCCCATCCATCCCATCCATCCCATCCATCCCATCCATCCCATCCATCCCATCCATCCCATCCATCCCATCCATCCCATCCATCCCATCCATCCCATCCATCCCATCCATCCCATCCATCCCATCCATCCCATCCATCCCATCCATCCCATCCATCCCATCCATCCCATCCATCCCATCCATCCCATCCATCCCATCCATCCCATCCATCCCATCCATCCCATCCATCCCATCCATCCCATCCATCCCATCCATCCCATCCATCCCATCCATCCCATCCATCCCATCCATCCCATCCATCCCATCCATCCCATCCATCCCATCCATCCCATCCATCCCATCCATCCCATCCATCCCATCCATCCCATCCATCCCATCCATCCCATCCATCCCATCCATCCCATCCATCCCATCCATCCCATCCATCCCATCCATCCCATCCATCCCATCCATCCCATCCATCCCATCCATCCCATCCATCCCATCCATCCCATCCATCCCATCCATCCCATCCATCCCATCCATCCCATCCATCCCATCCATCCCATCCATCCCATCCATCCCATCCATCCCATCCATCCCATCCATCCCATCCATCCCATCCATCCCATCCATCCCATCCATCCCATCCATCCCATCCATCCCATCCATCCCATCCATCCCATCCATCCCATCCATCCCATCCATCCCATCCATCCCATCCATCCCATCCATCCCATCCATCCCATCCATCCCATCCATCCCATCCATCCCATCCATCCCATCCATCCCATCCATCCCATCCATCCCATCCATCCCATCCATCCCATCCATCCCATCCATCCCATCCATCCCATCCATCCCATCCATCCCATCCATCCCATCCATCCCATCCATCCCATCCATCCCATCCATCCCATCCATCCCATCCATCCCATCCATCCCATCCATCCCATCCATCCCATCCATCCCATCCATCCCATCCATCCCATCCATCCCATCCATCCCATCCATCCCATCCATCCCATCCATCCCATCCATCCCATCCATCCCATCCATCCCATCCATCCCATCCATCCCATCCATCCCATCCATCCCATCCATCCCATCCATCCCATCCATCCCATCCATCCCATCCATCCCATCCATCCCATCCATCCCATCCATCCCATCCATCCCATCCATCCCATCCATCCCATCCATCCCATCCATCCCATCCATCCCATCCATCCCATCCATCCCATCCATCCCATCCATCCCATCCATCCCATCCATCCCATCCATCCCATCCATCCCATCCATCCCATCCATCCCATCCATCCCATCCATCCCATCCATCCCATCCATGGAAGTACTTGGAGTAAGGATAAACTCTTGTAAGACATTGACTTTAAACTCCCAGAGCAGGGAATATACAGCTAACTTTGAATACTACTAGTGAAAAATCTGTTGTTTTTGTAATAACATTTCAAGTTTTTGTGTAACGAAAAAACTCATTAACTATAATCGGTGCGCAAAAATTGTACGCGCCCAAGAACACGTCAAAAGGGCAAATTTGAGAATTTTTTTTATTGAAATATTCGGGCCATTCCTGAAAATCTGCCAAGTCGAAAAGACGGCACTTAAAAAAATTCGTATAATTTTCTATTTTCGGACTTAGCTGAAATTCGCTGTCGCATATCAGCGACTTGCGAAAATCAGATTCAGGCAGATAGAAAGAGAAACCATTCAAAGTAAAGGAAAGATCATAATAACAGGGAAAAAATGCAAAGAACACAGTATGGGGTAGACTGGAAATGGATACCTACTAGAGGAGAGGATCTATTGGAATGAGCCATCGCACAAGGTTTCTACATAAAAAACGATAGAAACAGCTAGGTGGATCCCACGATGACCAAGGACGTCGACATCGCAAATTGGGAAGTTAACGAGGAAGGAATCCTCAGTGATCACAAGTATATCACATACAGGACAGAGTACACACATCAAGAGAACATACAAGAAAGACAATATGATGTCAAAAAGCCAACTGAAATAAATTCAAAGAAATATTGAACAGATACGAAGGAGACAATGAGCTGAATATCGAACATAAATCCTAGAAATTCCAGGAAGCGGTCATGGAAGCATGCAAAAAAGCTATCCCAACAAAAAAATCAATAGGAGATTCACCCAGATCTGGAGGACTGAAGAACCGAACATACTCAGGAAGGAAACAAACAAACACAGAAGGTACTGGCAACAAGACAAACAAAATCATCAAAAAAGAACAAGATACGAAACAACAAGAACACGATAAAGCATACCAAGCAACTGTAGATAGGAAAATTCATCAGTGAACAAAGTCACTTCACTGAGGCGAAAACTGAAACCATGCACACACCGGTAACTAACACACGAAACCTACCACCCTCAATTCTCATGGACAGGAACACCCCGACAAGCAAAGAAAACCTGAGATGCCTGAGCATTATTATCGATAGAAGAATGCTCTAGATTGACCACGTTAAGTTAATAAGAAGGACGTAAGAGATGGCCAATAGACTCTTCATAGTTGCAGGTCGGGAATAGGGAGCTAGTAGGGACATCTTAAAGATCATATACGAGCGGGCAGTCAAACCACTAGTACTGTACAGAGCGGAAATATGGGGACAAAGATCGGACGACTCCAGGAACTTATGGAATATTTTGAAAGAATTGAGTGAGGTGGAAAAACCGCAAAACTTCAATGAAATACTCAACGATGATGGGGAACTATTGAAAGAAAGAGAAACCATTTCGGAAGCTTTTAATGATTATTATTCAGAAGTTGGTGAAACATATGCGAAGAAAATCCTCACACCCAACACTCCGCCTCCGAAGATAAGGCGGCTACAGAATTCATTCTACTTAGCACCTGTTGATGAGAAAGAAATTATTGACATAATCAAATCACTTAAAATTAAAAAAACACCGAGAATAGATTAGAACGGAAACAGTTAAAGCAGTAGCTGATGAGTTAGGACCTCTCTTAATTAGTCCCATCAATGATATATTCAAGAAAGGAAATTGCCCATCATATTTCGAAAGAGCAGTAATAATACGTATACATATAAAAGGACCAAAGAATACAATTTCGAATTATAGGCCAATCTCACTCATTAGAACTTTTGCAAAATGTTTCGAAAAATCCATAAAAATAAGGCTATCCAACTATCTAACTAGATATATTATTAACTATTAACTAACGATGCTATTTCTGCACTAACGGGAAAAATTTACAACCTTTTAGATGAAAGTATACCAACACTCTGGGTTTAGCAAAGGCCTTCGACACAGTGGATCATACACACCTGTTAAAGGTCTTTGAAAATACTGGAATACGGGAGAAATCACTTTATATTCTTCGGGATTACTTAAATGAAAGAGAACAAATAGTACGTATTGATAATCACCTAAGCACACCTAGAAATGTTGGATATGGTGTACCTCAAGTTACTGTACTTTGACCGCCGAAACATGGGATGATCTAAAGAAAATAACAGAAAACAAAACAAAAATAAATTACCATCTTACCAAACGTTAGATATGAACCAGAATACTAAAATAATTCAAATAAATAATAAATATAATATAAAATATCTAGGAGTAACAATTGATTCACATATGCGATGGAATATGCACATGAACGACGTCACAAGAAATATAAGACCATCGCTATATAAACTGAAATTTCTGAAAAATATACTGGATATAAGCCAGCTCAAAATATTATATCATGCACTGGTAGAATCACGCTTTAGATACGCCATACTGTCTTGGGGATCAGTGGCGAGGAAACACCTGGCAAAATTGGACGTTCCCAAAAAAAAATCCCAAAATCATTTATAATAAGCCCTATACATATTCTAGCAATGACTTATTCGAAGAAATAAGAGTATTTGACCTGCGACAAATGTATATATACAATGTGATTATTTATTTCTATGACAACAAACAAATTCTTCAGCAAATAGAACATACCTACAATACACGTATTAAATCAAGAGATATCGTGAAAATAAATCTAGCCAGAGTCTAGGACAAAAATCATATACTTACCTTAGCGTGAAAACGTACAATGCAGAAATGTACAAAATCTACGTCTATCGAATAAATTTCTTCGAACAAATGAAAAATTTAATAAAAAGCTACTTGCAAGTGACTGATAGACATAAAATACATGCACTGGTCGAAAATTGATTACTGCTGTCTATTTCTTCTGTAAATATATGGTGTTTATTCGTATTTGTGTGTAAATATATATTTTAATTTTATGATTATTTTAAATCTTTTAAAACGCTCTTTTTCAACTGTGATACATATAATTATTCCTCTGGCAAATATTATGTAAAAAACGAGAATAATGACCCATTGCACAACCATTTTGGTCCTGAATGGGTTTTCTCCGTTTATTCACAAATGACTTCCAAAATATTGTTCAATTATTGTGAACTTTTTGAGTGAATAAACTCATTATTATTATTATATTATCCCCACCCAGCAAAAGTGCACAGGCCCATAGCAGAGACATGACCACCGACAACCAGTACCAGATACATGCAGAATTAGCTGGACATAGGCAGAAGATTCACCGAAACGGAGCTCAAAGCTATTGAAACAGCAATACAGAGGAATGCTGAAAGACACACGCAAGACAAAAGAATCGAGGAGCACCCCAAAACCAAAAAAGATTTGAAACAATAGAAAACAGCACAGAAAATGATTGAATGACAAAGAAGGCGGGAAAACTCAGTTACAGGGAGGAAAACTTACAGCATCTTTCCAACGGCTGACAGAAATGGAATAAACCTAAGTTGGAAAACAACGCAACTGGTGACTGGACATGGCAACCTACAAGCATACTATCAAAGATTCCACTTGAGACCTACGGACGGGAGATGTTCATGCAGAAACTACACAGCAGACCAGGAACACGTTATAAACACCTGCACATTACCAGAGAGAATACAGGCAAGGGACGAACTGAGACACTTCCTGCAAGATTACAACTTGAGTTACTCGCCAAAGATTACAAACAACCATACAAATGCAGACATAAGGCTCATCTCCGCTAATTTTTGGACGCGAGGAAGATGGGATGGGTTCCCTTGCCAAGGGTTTTTCGCTAGACAGAGAAATAGCTACATGACCTCATGCCAAAAGGTGAGCAGGCCCTCCGACGTGACGCGTTAAACACGCCAAAAAACACGCGATTCTGTGTCCAAACAGAGAAGATGAAGTAGTTCAATTGCCCTCTGAGTTGTCAGAAAATTGAGAGATTACGTCACTCTATTACTAACAACAACCAAAATGAATTTTTAATAGTTAATTTGAGAACTGTGGCATCGATATGTCATCACATACTGAAATGATACAAAAGCTACCTCCAAGTGATGAACTCTTTTGAATTTCCAACTAGAAGGGAAGTAGTAAATTCTAAGTAATGCAATATTTCCAATGCCTAACTATCTTTCATTTCAGAACTATTCAAATTGGATTATGGCGTAAGTTCTGAAAAATTGTTATATTTCAATCTGATACTTGTAAATTATTTTAATAAACTGAGTATTAAAATTGGTTGTTACTACATTTTGTGGAACAGCAATAGTATATCCTTTTTTAATTCTGGTAAACTCAACTGACCCTTAAAAATATTCAAATCTTATACCTGGAAATTATTTAGTAAACTGAATAGTAGAATTGATTACTATCTTCTCTGGAATAGTTATCGTTTCTGAATTCTAATAAACTCAACTAACCCGTAACACTGCTGCAGGAAGAACCAATTCCTAATGAACTTAAAGGAAAAAACTTCGTATATCGTGCAAAAAATGTATTTATAAACTGGTAGCGAAGCGCTTTCGAGGGTTCTCATTATAAGCAAGTGATAAATTTGAAAAATTTTAAATTTACCTATTCGTCAGATCTATAAGACTCCATAAAAACACCCAAGACAACCATGTGATACGAGAAACATGTATACGTGACATCACATTGTGACGTGCGACATCTCATTTGTCACTAACGTATATCCAATACATCAAGGCGATGTGAAAATGCCCGCCCCAAAGAAAATCTTTGTGACGTTTTTGGACATGGGATGCGATGTCATATGAAACAAAAATAAAATTATTTGATCCGTGACAGGCAGAAGGATCGAACCCGGACTTGAATGATGGATAAATGAATAAATAAAAGTGTACTGCGTATAAATTCACATTAGCTGAAATGTATTGCATATACAGGTTGGGGCACCCCATACGACACGGTCCCTGCGAATCAATCCATCAATTTCTTCCGTAATTAATTTTTCTTTCATTTCATATTGGGGTTCCCTATACCTAACCTAAATAGTTTTTCAGATATTGGCTTTTTCAAATAGTAATTCATATTTCAATGCATTTTTTGAATCAAGATAGCTTTGGAACGACATTATTCAGTTTGTTGAAAGAATTCTTATTGACAGTTGTTGTGATTTATGTTATTCAAAACATTCACTGAATCATTACCATCGAAAATGAAAACTCAAACCAATCAAGAGCGGATAGATATAATTTTAGCGATTGGAGAGTGAGAAGAGAATTGCCTTTTGGCGTCGAGGGTGTATGCCCAAATATATCCAGACCGGAATCATCCAAACAAGTTGGTTTTCAAACGACTGCTACATGAATTTCATAGGACTGGAAGTGTAGCTTATGAAAAGGCAAATAGATCAAAACCTATCATTGGAAATGAGGAGAATAAATTCCTTATTATGGGATCTATTATAGAAAACCCTCATACGAGTCAACGTAAAATCGAGAAAGATACAGGGATACGCAGACGGAGCATTTCTAGCCTAATTAAAAAATACAAATTTCACCAACTGTATTCAGATGCACCAGGAGTTATATGAAATAGACTTCCATCGACGAATCGAGTTATGTCTATGGGTTATGGACATTTTTTGGATTCCATATCATTTTCTGATGAATCTACTTTTCATAACAATGGCTTAGTGAACAGACACAACTTCCATTAGTGATGTGAATCCTCATTTTTTCCGCACTCTAGATCACCAGAATAAATGGCCTGTTAACGTGTGGGGAGGAATTATAGGTACACAAGTTATAGGACCATACTTTTTGAATGGACACTTGAATGGTCAGAAATTTTTACAATTTTTACGAGATGATCTGCCTGAGCTTCTGGAGAATGTGCCGAGAATAAATGGATTGGTATGGGAGGACCATATAATTGGCCAGCGAGATCACCAGATTTGACTTGCCTCGATTCTTCTCTATAGGGATACTTGAAGAATGATGCTTACGACATTCCCTCTACGACATTGAAAAATATGAAGGAAATAATAAGAGCTGCTTTTCGAAGAGTGACGCCACAAATGCTATTGAATGTTAAGCAGTCTTTCAAAGAGAGAGGGGCTCTTTCAACAGGATGGTCATCATTTCGAGCACCTACTTCCAATTAAATACATTGGTGTTTCATATTTTGTTGTTGTTTCAGTTGAATAATAAAAAAAATTGTATGGTCTGTTTAATGAAATACTGTCAGAATATGAATGTAAATGACTTACCTAATTTTAGTGAACAGTAAGTAACTGTTTTCGATGAACAACCGTCAATATGTACTCTGTGAGTAAATCAAATAAATGTCGTTTCAAGGCTATCTTGATTAAAAAAATGCATTGAAATAGGAATTACTGTTTGAAAAAGCCAATATCTGAAAAACGTTTTAGGTTAGGTATAGGAAACCATAGTATGAAATGGAAGATAATCAAATTTTCTATTCCTCAGAGTAAAAAAATACAGGGGGTTCCATTAAAAAAAAAACAAAGTTTTCTTTGTCCGAAATTATATAAGATTAACAATAATTTTTGAACATTCTGTATAATATTGAGAAACGTGCTTTTTCAAAATTGATAGCCCGAAACTTCTTCCATGCTTGGTCAGAATTTGAAGGGATGATTTCTATACATTTCGATGTTATTTAGTTTCTGATTATATATCTAGCATTTTCATAAAAAAATCAATAAATCGGTAACGGTTATAGTTGGGTACATAGTACCTTTTATGAAATCATATTATTTTTCCCTGACCAATTCAAAATTGTAACAAAATACAGTGTGTTCCGTTAAAAAAACACAACTTTGATATGTCACACTTTTTTGAGCCACCCTGTAGACTACAAAAAACTTCCTTTTGTAGCCTTAATCAATATACATATATTAAAATGGAGAGATTCGGAAAAATGAATGATGTGGCATACAGGGACCGTGTCGTATGGGGTGCCCCACCCTGTATTAAGCACCTACACTTTTGGCTCTTCTCCCGTGGGTAGGAAGGAACAGGAGGAGGGACGGTATGCGTGCTCCACATCCTCCCGGACCTGTTGCCAATTTCAAGGAATGTGTAAGGTGCCAAGTTGATCCGAGGTCCTCGCGAGAGGGCACTGGCTACAACCTTCGCAGATGTTCGCGAATAAGTCTTATAACAATGAAATGACAGAGGTAACGGCAGTATCCACGCCTTCTGCATTGCTTATGTGTAGTTTTTATGGCGGATTATTGTGAGGTTATTCCGGAAAAGGCGATAAGCAAAAAACCCGATGCCTGAATTATAGCCGAATTCTCTACCAATAGGTGTTATACAAGTACGCATTTTATATCATCACAAATGTGTCGCACTGTGATATCATTTAGAGGCTACATTTAGGAGTATTGTGACAAATATATATATATAGTGAATCCAAAGTAAGGTTGTCCACAACGTTGATATCTGAAACGGTAAAAGATATTTATTTAAATCAATAAGCGATTCGTCCATATAATATAATGAATTGTTTCATATGCATGTCATAGTATCTATGTAGTAAATGAATAGTATAATCATGTCACATTTATCCATTTAGTTGTAGTATTTGTAGTATATAAATATATCTATTTTTTATCCGTTTGGAATTTTCCATACAGGCCCTGTCTCTGGAGCCCTAACACTACCAGAGGGTGCGCTAAATTATTTATCCCAACAACCACTCCCCAAGCCGTTGGGAAAGTGACTATTGGGCCCGAGAATCATTTGCCCTGAGCAGGCGAAGTGAACCAAGAATTACGGCCTTCTGCATTTGTCCGGCTGAGATTTCTGCCATATCACGGCAAGCCGGTATGATTTTCAACTTTGAGAAACAGTGTGTCCTTCATTTCACCAATGACTCCTATTATCAGAATCACCATCTTGGTTTGGGTAAAGCCTGCAGAATTCCTCTTTCCAGACAATGTTCGTTTCGCCAGGAGCTGAAAGCTCAATGACAAAAATCGTCCTACTTTGATTGTCCAGGAGTACTACATCAGACTTATTGGCTTGTATTTGCCTGAGGGTGGGAAATGAGTAGTTCCAATAGATTCGGCACTTCTCATTCTCCACAACGGACTCAATATCCCCCGGAACATAAGGCAACACCGATGTCTCATTTACACCGTACGAGAGTCGTAGATAACAGTGCGACACTCGTAGGGCAGGCCATTATGAATCTCTCGGTTTCTGACTCCAGCACATTTGACCTGAGAAAAGCGAAGGTCAGGTTTCTGGATAAGCCAAAGTCTTCAATGTTCTTGAAGAAGACCCCAAAAATTTTTTTTTTTCTATAGGGAATGTACCAGTTAGGCCCTATCTCCGGAACTCCGATACAACCAGAGGACGCACTGGTGTGTCATTCACCCCAGTAAACACTCCCTACGTCCGTAGGTTGAATGATTACTGGGTCCGAGAGAGAAGTTTTCTGCCGCATCATAGCAAGCCGGTATGATTTTCAAGTTTGAGAGCAGTGTGTCCATCATTCCACCATCTTGACAGAATGGTTTGAGTAAAGCCTGCAGAGTTCAAAGAGTAGATCTCGATATTTAGTCCGTTTTTCCTTCTTTTTTTGGACGATGTTCGTTTCGTCAGGAGCTGAAATCTCAATGACGAAAATCGTCCTACTTTGATGGTCGAGGAGGACTACATCAGGCTTATTGGCTTAAAAAATAAAATAAAATCTACAGTACATACTTGTATGTGATATGAAAATGTAACCTATAATATTCATTTCATAGATGTCCCAATGTGTTAACATGACTAGTAGCTTTGTTGACGTCGAGTTGACGTCGAATATGTGTAGTCTGATGAATGTTGCTGCCTTATCACGTTTCTTACTGTTTGTGATGTGGCTGTTACATCAAATATCCGCCGAATATAGGTAAAAAATTAACATCGCATTGGTGCAACATTGTTACATCACATAACCCTTCATGTCACATGATGTTTGGCTGGGACCTCATATCAAAGGGACAAAGTGAAGTTTTGAAAAATATACTCAGTTTTTAATGGATTTTTCCAAGGCCAGGATGGATTATGGGAGACTAGATCATATCTGGATGAACTTTTGAGTTCAAGCTAAATATAACATACATTGTGTGACAATATTGAAAATATTCTGCAATATTTCTTATTGTGTACCACCAGTAATTTTATTGAGGCCGACATAACTGATTCATACCTAACTAATATCATTCTATGAGGAAAGTTGAATTTCAAGAGCTCAAATACATACGTTCCATATGAACCAGAAAGCATCAAGCAATTGGATGATAAAGAAAAATGAACAGGTAGAATATATGAAAACAGTATATTATATTCAACTAGTCCTCAAAATGAGGATCTCACATCATTATATTATATATTTTCGAAGTTCGTTTCCCAAACAGTGAATCAAATGAATGATATTTATTTCATATGTCATTTCAGGCAGACCAAATACCATTTTACATCTGGGAATGCAACTGGATCGCAGCCGACACAGAATTCAAAAAATCAATGATTATAACTATGGCTAGAGCAAACAGACCTATTTATCTGACGGTTGGAAAGTTCGCCCCTCTCACGTTGGATACTTTTGTAGCGGTATTTATGAAAAATAATTATTTCCAAAAAAATACACTTTTATTTTTCAGATTATCAAAGTGGCCTACTCATTCGGTGCATTTTTGAAAAATACAAATTACTGAATGGCAATTAATTTTGGAACATTGTCAAGTTTGTCTTTTGTTTTTCCTGCTTTTAGAATAATTGATGAGGATCAAATTCACGCAAAATATTTTTCAGATATATCCAAGTGGATATCATTCACAAAATTAGTGGTTTTCATTTAACCTTCAAGTCAGTAGGATGAACTTTGACAAATTTAAGGTACTATCCTCCATCACAAAGTGGTTATCAAATCTGAACTCCCCCGAACCTATCAATGCATTTCACGAAATGCTTTTGCATGTTTTTCAAACCTGCTTTCATCTGCAGAAAATAAAGAATGAAAATAAAAAATCTTGGATATCTTCGAGAATAAAAAAATCTCCCACAAACTTAAGACACCACTAACGAATGGTTCTTGAATTATTTCTATATTTATAGGCGTACCATCAAATCTGTGATAGAAGCTGCTAATGAAAATTACTAGAAACACAGAATAGACAATACAAAAAACAAAATGCGCGAAAAGTACCTACCTTTTCTCTTATATGAATATTGAACCAAACATACTCCAAAATATACTGTGGCCAAATTGCAAAAACTGAGGTGAAGGTTTCAAACGAGAATGTAACTTCAATTCGTTATGTGCAAAAGTATCAAGCGCCTACTAGAATTCTGGCGACATCTATTGACTAATAATCCAAGTGACTTTGAAGGCAAATGCAGTTGCCCATTATAGAAAAAATCCAACATTACAATACCATTCATAGAATGTGATCAAAGTCTCTTGGTTCTTTTTCAATTATCATCATACAAATTTGACTAAAAATTATCTCAAAGATAAATTTATACTAAATAGTTTTTATTTATACGATACTGACAATAGTGAACTCAAATCGATTTTTAATGACTTGAAAAATAAAAAATCTTGTGGTTTGGATGAAATAATGATAACAATATTACAAAATTTGCCAGATGAAGCACTGCACTCCACTCTAGTGAAAGCAATTAACATTTCATTCATGACTGATAGATTTCCAACTTGCTCAAAAACTGCAATTCTAATACCCTTTCATTAAGGTGCCCAATTCGATGAACTCTCAAATTTTAGACCCATTGTTTTACTATCAACTCTCTCGAAAATAATTGAGAAGTTAGTTAAGAGAAGGCTTATAACATTCAAGAATCAACACAAAATATAATCGTCCTCATAATACGGGTTCCAAGCTAATAAAAGTACCAATGATGCAATCTTTGACCTCTAGGAGCGGTCTTTCGTGATTTATCCAAAGCATTTGATTGCGTAAATCGTAGAATACAGCTCCAAATGCTCGAATGTTATAGATTCAGAGGTGTAGCAAACAATTGGCTGCCATCATATCTCCACAATCAAAGTCAGATGGTCAATTATATCGACTGTAGAGTTCCCCAAGGTTCAGTACTGGGGTCAACTCTTTTTCTTATTTATTTCTCTGCAAAATCAAATTACTGGAAAATTCACTTTGTTTGCAGACGGCCCTACCATAATGTGGCAGGGAAATAATGTAAAAGAAAATATCGTTACTGAAACGATGATGTGACTCTAACTTACTCTGCTTCAACATAGATAAAACAAACATATTAACGTTCAAATTCAATTTTGATAACTTATCTCTAGGCAGCAAGAGAATAACTATAAACTACACCACATTTTTAGGTATATACCTAGATGACAAGCTGAGATTTGAAGCACGTATAAGAAACCTGATTAAAAAAATAGCCGCAGGCTGTTTTGCTGTTTGAATCATAATAAAAGAACTTGGCTTCAATACAGGCAGAATGGCCTACTTTTCTCTGGTAGTCACACCTAAGATACGGATTGTCTTCTGGGGTTTCTACAACAAGCAGTTGATGAACACAATATCGTTCTCCAAAAGAGAACAGTGAGGTAATTTTGCAATTGTCATCCAAGGGTACACTGTGAGCCTATTTTTATGGAACACCGAAGTTCAACCCTAACTTAGACTCATTACTTCCCGCCAACGCAATGATGGCGGTCAGCCTAAACCAACGACATCTCTTACGGAAAACTGCCTTTCATTCGAAAGCAAAAAAATATATAACCACCTACCTGGTCTCTATAAGAACAGTTTAAATCCGATACTATTTCGGAAAACTATTGAAAATGAGATTCTAAAAAGCATATCACAGCCTGCAGGAATACTACAATGATATTATGAGTCAGGTCAATTTGTACAACCAACCCTCAACTTCTTACTTTCAATTTTACATTTTATCTATAGCAATTATGTTGCCTTTTGTATTTGCTATACATTCAGAGAAAAATTTACTGTATATTGTTATTATTTTATTATATTTTTACTCATTTATGTGTCATGTTTGTGCATTGTCAGTGTTTGTTTTGACATGATTTGTACAAAATAGTAATTTCAGCTTGGTTTCAATCCTGTGACATGTTATAACCATATTTTTATTCATCCGGTAATTGTGACCTCAACTGTTCATACCTCTTTTTCATTTTAGTTATATACATATTTATATTCACTATATATTCACTAGCTTTGTCAATAAGAACCATGTTCTTCGATATTAAAGCATATTTTAATCTGATTTGATTTGTCTCTAACAACATTACTATTCAACCAGTTGATACGTCATTATCAGCATTTCCTCAGAAGAGCGTCTTGCATCTAAAGATTCAAACGTATATGACACGTGCCGAGATTGTTTCTAAATCTGACATCTGATAATGTCTTGATGACCATGATATGTAGAGGGTATAGAATGTACTGTAATAAAATTACACTGAACTCTTTCTATTTCTTTACTATATGGCTCATTTATTCCATATCAACTAATATTTACATAACTCTACTCGGTAATCAACTAAAAATACTGCCAATTCAACTATGCAACTGTGATGAACTGTAACTCCATCTCTGGTCAGGTACTCTGTATTTATATCTGCAGTAAACTTCCTCTGGAATATTTTCGATGCTTCAAGAGGTTACGAAAGGAGTCACTCTTATCATCATTTAGACCAACTTGAACGAATCGTTGACTCGCCTAGATAAATTCCAGATTAGTCGAGTTGCGGTGACACACAACATTCCATACGAATTGGAGCAAAGCAGACAGGTGTCGGTTTTAAAGAATGTCACGCGACAGGCCAGACTCCCGGCTCGTTAGAGTAAGGTAAGTAAGGAATCAATCAAAGCCCTCAAAGAGGATTATAACGGGAATATACAACTGTAAAATGTAGCAACATGAGTTGTAATACAGGATGGCCCGTACATTCCGAAAGCCACGCGGTCGACAATAGAAGTTCACATACGAATGAAAGACAACTAATTATTTGATAAGTATGAATTGAATTTCTAGAGGTTTAGTTGTGATTTGAATTAATGAAATTGAAGAAAAACTAATGTTTTATAGCGAACGTTTCGAACTATATTTATTTCATCATCGGGGCACCGTTACAATAGGTTTTTTGAAAATTTATATCAATTGCAACAATCTTGACTATAATAATAGTTTGCATATTCAGGAGGACTTACCAAAAATTAGTTTCCCTGTGTTTAAACTGCTGTAAATGATTTTAAATAGACATTTTTTATACATCGAACATTTGAAACAGTAACAAATAAAAGACGAAAACTGGGATTGGAATGGGGAAATTTTTTGCAAGCCAAGTATAAATGTTTTTTCCCAAAAAAATTTATGAAACTGGCCAAAAAAGAGGAGAAATGAAAAACAAACTAGAATAGATGATTAACTTGGAATCTGCTCAATCAAATAAAAACTAATGTGTTTGAACTTAATTTTTTTTGCATGAATATAACAATAACTCCTAAATGTAAGCTGATAGGGTGTTGGTGAGAAACATAGTACATACAAATTCCGCTACTTACTGCAGTAGTTCTGTCCCATTTGTTACCAGTATGCTCAATTACATGCTCTTTCCTCGGTCTATAATTGAAAGTGCTGTAAAGTGTTGACTCATCCTAATTCACTACATCACCAGGCAGAATTTCCGTGGAAAGCCTCCTTGCCTTTCCATCTGAAAGAGCCCTTCGAGAAGACGACAGATACATTGGTAAGGCGTTATTGGGCATCAGAGATATGCCCAATTTGATTTTTTCTACTTATTGTCTAATATGTTTTTACTCGGATGGAGTCTATATACAGGGTTATGATAAAGTAATGCACAAAATTCATAAAACGTACAACGATCACTTTTGAAAAAAATGCAAAAACACGTCAAACTGTTTTTTTTATTCCGCATCTTTTGACATAAGTTACAAAAATATCACGTCAAAGTTGTCAAAGTTATGACGTCATCAACAATTTTTTTTTAATGGGAAGCTAAGAGTTTTATTACATTATGTGATAGAGCTTGTGTTTGTACACAAGGGAAAAATAGTTGCAGTAGGGCTCACATAAGAAAAAAAACGAGAAAAGGGATAAAAAACGAAATAACAAAACCAATTATAAAAAGAGGTCAAACTTAAACTTATCTAGTAAGAACATGTGTTCTTATAAATTTTTTCAATTGTTCTACTAAAACAACGGTTTGTCAGTGTCAGTCGTACAATTAGTGTCACCACAGTTTTATTATTATGGCTCGTTTAACCGAAAGAGAAAGGACAGAAATTCTAATGATGGTAGGTTACGGCGATCGCCTTCGAAGTCATGAAGAAGCATGTGCTTTATTTAACGCAACACATTTTGAAAGACCTCCAATTGCTAGAAGCACAGTAAGCAGAATTGTTGCAAAATTTGATGCAACGGGAAGCGTGAGGGATGCTCCAAAATCTGGACGACCAGGAATAAGCGACGATGTGAAGTTAGATATTTTGCTGTCAGTAGAAGAACACCCTCACGCAACTACAACAGAAATTGCCTTACAAAAAAATGTTAGTCAGTCGTTTGTAGTAAAGATGTTAAAAAAAGAAAAACTACACCCATACAAAGTTCATCTTGTTCACGAACTCTCAGAAGATGATCCGGACAGACGTTTGGAATTTTGTGAAATCTCCATGCGACATTGTGACGAAACTCCAAATTTTCTTAATAGTGTAGTATTTTCCGATGAGGCAACGTTTTGTCTAAGTGGTTCTGTAAATCGACACAATTCTCGCTACTGGGCTCGGGAAAATCCCCACTGAATGCAGACAAAACACAACCAGCGTCCCCAAAAAATTTATGTTTGGGTAGGAATCGTCCGGGGAAGATTTATTGGTCCTTATTACTTTCGCGGGAATTTAACAGCTGAACGATATTTGGAACATCTTCGTATGGCAGTGCTTCCGGACCTACTTGCGGCATTTCCGGATCCAAATAATGGGGACAACTTGGATCCCAGTATTTGGTTCCAACAAGATGGCGCACCACCACATTATAGTCATACTGTTCGAAGGTTTCTGGATAACCAGTTTGAAGGACGGTGGATTGGAAGACGTGGACCAATGGAGTGGCCACCTAGGTCACCTGATTTAACCCCCCTTGATTTTTTTCTGCGGGGACATTTGCAAAGTCGGGTCTACATCAACCGGCCAGACAATTTAGAAGACTTAATGGAAAGAATTAGACACGAAATGACTCGTATAACTCCGCAGATGATCGAAAACTCTATAAATGCGGTCTACCATCGTCTTGGCCTATGTCAGTTAGTAAACGGGACACAGTTTGAACAATTCCTATAAGAAATAGTTTTGGTTTAATGGACTGTTCAGTTAACTGAAAAGTTATTATGAAACTTACGTTTATTTCGTTTTTTATTAATTTTCTCGTTTTTTTTCTTATGTGAGCCCTACTGCAACTATTTTTCCCTTGTGTACAAACACAAGCTCTATCACATAATGTGATAAAAATATTAGCTTCCCAATAAAAAAATTTTTTGATGACGTCATAACTTTGACAACTTTGACGTGTTATTTTTGTAACTTATGTCAAAAGATGCGGAATAAAAAAAAACAGTTTGACGTGTTTTTGCATTTTTTTCAAAAGTGATCGTTGTACGTTTTATGAATTTTGTGCATTACTTTATCATAACCCTGTATAATTCTAACCACTCAGACTATTGTATTAAAACCATTGGTCTTTCGAGTCGGACGACTCAGACGATTACCTTACATTCTACCTAATGGCGTCATAGATTTTTTTCCAAATAAAAAAAAATAATTTTACAAAACTGGGATTTCCCCTGTTTCAAAACTTCTTTCACAATGAATATACAATGAAACAATATTATGATCACTCAAATCACGCAATACATCAAAATTATAATCTTCATTTATTTGACTCTGCCCGTTTCATTTTGTCTCTGCCGTTTTGATATATTCACTATATATTGTCAATAAGAACAAACGCGGAGAACTATCGAAACAGCATAGTTCAATATTATCTACACTCCTGGCGGCGGCTGATAGAGAAGTGAACGAAGACAAAGTTCGAAAAGATTTTCTTGCTGATAATTATTACATAAAAAGTGTTTACAGCGAACTCTCTGAATCTTTCAACACTATGACAACACCGAGTTTGAACTGAACTCTTGCATTATTTGATGGGGACTGTAAGGAAGGGTTTTTTGGAAGCTGAGGTCTCAACAAGTAAAATCTAGGTAATGCCAACTCGCGAATTCAGGTAAATGAAGGATTGCGAACACGAAAGGATAAATATATAGTATAGCAACCTGAAGAATCCCGAGCATGTGTTATGGGCAAATGTTTTCCACAAGAGACCTCTCAAGGTAAAATCAGCTGTACACACGGGACTTTCTCCACTTCCTAGTTTTTTTCAAGTTACTTCTATCTCCGGAGATTCCGTAGCGACAGTCATGGAAATGGAAACCACTTTGAATTCTTCCCGATACGATGTATCCAAAAACTGTATTTATTACGTCTGGTCAGTTCATCAATATTTCTGAAAATTTAACCAATCAAAATTACTAAAAAAAAATTCTGCGCCCAAAAGAACGTCCACAGCCCCCGAAATATAAAATTTTCGATCTGCGAGTTTCAAAGATGATTAAAGTTTTTACGGTTTTTGGGAAATAGAATTATTACATTAGAGAAGAACTGAGGGTAGTCCTCCACTGCAGGTTCTATTGTGAGGGTAACTTGTACACTTCTCGAATGAGATTGATATATTGTGCCTATTTCTTCATTTTCGATAGTGAGTCCACTCTTGGGCAATCCCAATTGGTGAACAGCGCGATGATTGACGAAAATCAATGACACAACGATTATAATAATAATTTTATTTGCCATCATCTTTTACAAGAAAGTAGATCAAACAAATGATTTGGGAAGCAGCAAATGATGTGAAAGAGAACCCATTGAAGGTAAAACCTTGTGCAAGGGGTATTGTGTTCCTAGAATTAAATAAATATAATGAATATAATGTAACTAATATACAGTGTCTTTCAAAAACGGCCCTGAGAAAATTTATGAAAATTTTGACAGGTTGGTTTTTGATTTAATGGTGATATTGGCAATGTTGTCAAATTAACAGTTTTTCAGATATTGAGGGTTACTCAATTTTTTCAAATGGAATACCCCATTTGTTTTCGTTGCAATCAATTCAGTGACGCCTCATTAATTATGTCACCAAATATCAGATTTTAAATTGTTGTAGTTTTTGAAATATGACAAGGCTTTCTCGTTCAAAAGTCCGGGAACGTTCCAATATTTTCAATACGGTTCAAGAAAAATTCGTGAAATTTCATACAATACCGTTTTTGATGATGCCTGATTCAATGGTGACGTCGGCAATGTTGCCAAATCAACATTTTTTCAGATATTCAAGTCAACTCAATTTGTTCAAATGGCACACCCTATTTGTTTTCATTGCAATCAATTCAGCGGTGCCTTATTACTTTTGTTTCCAAATATGAGATTTTAAATTAATGCACTTTTCGAAATATGACAACATGGCTTTTTCATTCAAAAGTCTGAGAACAGTTTTCTAGACATTGAGAGTAACTCAATTTTTTCAAATAGAACACTCTATTTGTTTTCATTGCAATCAATTCAACGACGCCTCATTACTCATGTCTCCAAATATCAGATTTTAAATTAATGCAGTTTTCCAAATATGACAACATGGCTTTTTCGTTCAATAGTCTGGGAACATCCCAATATTTTCAATGCAGTTCAAGAAAAGTTCGTGAAATTTCATACATGCTGGTTTTCGATGATGTCCGACAATACTTCAATGTTGTCAAATCAACAGTTTTTTAGATATTGAGGATAACTCAATTTATTCATATGGAACACCCAATTTGTTTTCATTGCAATAAATTTAGCGACGCCTCATTATATATGTCTCCAAATATCAGATTTAAAGTTGATGTAGTTTGAGCAACCAGCAAATTTAGAAATCTTAAAAACTAAAATATATCAGGCAGCTCTTTCAATCACGCCTCAAATGCTAACTTATACCTTGAGGGAATTTTATGATGGCTTGGGCTATTGTTTAGCAAATGATGGCAAACATTTTGAGCACTTGGTCAGATAGTTATCAATTTCTGTTATTTGATTCAGAACTCTATTGGAAAAGAATTCAATCATTAAAAAGTTCTTTTAACAAAAACCATTTTTTATGAAATTTTATGATATATTCTCGAGTCCTTTTAAAAATATTGGACCGTCCGCAGACATTCCAACGAAACATGTTCTCTTATTTCAAAAACCACATTAATTCACAATCTAGTATTTGGAAATACAGGTAACGACGGGGCGCTGAATTGATTGCAATGAAAATAAATAGGGTTTTCCACATAAAGAAGTGGAGTTATTCTCAATATCTGAAAAGCTGTTGATTTGGCAACATTGCCGATATCACCATTGAATCGGGCATCATCAAAAACCAGCATGTATAATACTTCATAAAATTTCTTGAACCGTATGGAAAATATTGGGACGTTCACAAACTTTTGTATGAAAAAGCCATGTTGTCATATGTCGAAAACTGCATTAATTTGAAATCTGATATTTGGAGACGTAAGTAATGAGGCGTCGCTGAATTGATTGCAATGAAAACAAATAGAGTGTTCCATATGAAAAAATTGCGTTGACCTCAATATCCGAAAAACTGTTGATTTGGCAACATTGCCGATATTACCATTGAATCGGGCATCATCAAAAACCAGCATGTATAATACTTCACAAATTTTTCTAGAACCGTATTGAAAATATTGGAACGTTTCCAGACTTTTGAACGAAAAAGCCATGTTGTCATATTTCAAAAAATCACAATAATTTGAAATATAGTATATGGAGACATAAGTAATGAGCCGTCGCTGAATTGATTGCAATAAAAACAAATAGGGTGTTTCATTTGAAAAAATTGAATTACCCTCAATATCTGAAAAACTGTTGATTTGGCAACATTGCCGATATCACCATTGAATCGGGCATTATCAAAAACCAACCTGTCGGAATTTTCATAAATTTTCTCAGAGCCGTTTCTAAAATATGAGACCGTTCTGATACTTTTGAAAGACACTGTATATTAGATACATTATATTCATTATATTTATTTAATTCTAGGAACACAATAACCCTTGCACAAGGTTTTACCTTCAGTGGGTTCTCTTTCACATCATTTGCTGCCCCCCAAATCATTTGTTTGATCTACTTTCTTGTAAAAGATGATGGCAATCAAAATTATTATTATCATCGTTGTGTCATTGATAGTGGAAATATAAGTTTTTTCGTCAATCATCGTGAAGATCGACTCCTGAATAAACCAACAGTGAAGCTGAAGACCTCCGGAATCAGTGACCTGTGTATTCGGCGAAAAGGGCTAACTTTAAAAAAGCAGCGGTTGTTTTGCACATATTCCCGAAATTATGGATACCCACTGGTTGCTTTGTACATTTGATATTTCTAAATGAGAAAACGAGAAATTTCGGCATCAGGTGGTTTCATTGCTACATAGGTCCAAACAAGCTGAACCATATTTATTCCTTCGATATCACCAGGCGTTACGAAACATTCTCGGCAAACTCTGGTTATCATACTGGGTATGAAAATTCTAAAAACAGCCCCCTCATCCTGGACATCTTCTTTCCTTAAGTTTTTTAACTCATCTCTTCGGCATGCTCCACTAATAACTATTACCATTGGCACTTTTAAAAGCAAGTATGTTTCGTTGTCTGCCTCTTGTAAAAACTTTGCAATATTTTCTTTATTCAAAATCCTGGAATTTGACTAAAGAAAATCCTGGATGGAAAATACAGTATGATAACCAAAGTTTACCGAGAATGTTTCGTAACGCCTGGGGATATCGAAGGAATAAATATAGTTCCGCTTGTTTGGACCTATGTAGCAATGAAACCACCTGATGCCGAAATTTCTCGTTTTCTCATTTAGAAATAACAAATGTACAAAGCTACCAGTGGGTATCCATAATTTCGGAAATATGTGCAAAACAACCGCTGCTTTTTTAAAGTTAGCCCTTTTCGCCGAATACACAGGTCACTGATTCCGGAGGTCTTCAGCTTCACTGTTGGCTTATTCAGGAGTCGATATTCACACTATTGAACGCCATGGTGTCTGGAAAAGTGATACAGTTGCTGAAGGATATATAGAAAATTCTCGCAAAAATAAAAAAACTCAGCAGACATTCTCGGGAAGAAATCATCATCGAGTGTTTCATCGACTGTCGTTTCCTCAGAAGGAACAGAAACCATACAAATCAACAATCACAACATTGCCACAATTCCGACTCCTATGTCCAACATCAACTTAACGAATTGTAATAATATTAATTTTAATTTTAATCGTTGAAGTTTGTTTTAAATAAATTTTTGAGGTTTCGTGTCTATATTTTTTTCATTATAGTCCTAAGTATTCTAATGAACCATTAAAGTACTCAGTCCTATAAAGTATGTCATCTTGATACTAAAAATGAAATCAATAATAATGTCATTATGACACGTCGGAATATAAAAGTATTAATGATATTCAACATAGTCCCCCCGTTGAAAGGCTGTTGTACTCCTTTCAAAATGGTAAACACAAATTGAGAAAACTAAATATCACAATCAAAACTAAATTCATCAGGTGTCATTTATCCACACCACAGTATTACACTTGGCCGGTGCAACAGTATGTTTTGTGGGCCTTTTTTTGAACAATATACAGGGTAAATCATGACTTTTTCAGAGTTATGAAAAATGAAAATAATTTCAGAATGAAACATCAATGCCATGTATACGTGTATCTGTTATATATTCTTTGGAATACGTGATTTGATCAATTCAGTGCACCAGTTATATAAGCCTTGTGGCCACTTGACAGAACGTAAATTATGAATATTTTACAGTGTGACTCAAGTATACACGAGACGTATAATGAGAAAAGTTATAGAAATACCGTATAAAGAAAACGGGGTGGTTAATTTTCCTGATTTTTTCTCGTTTAACAGAGGATATATCATACGAATTTTTGTGAAAAAATACAGAATTTTTCTATATACAGGGTGTTCCTAATTAAGTCAGCACCATTGCCAACTCCGTTATTATTGATGCTACGAATTTGGTTAAATGGGCAAACTAATCGCATTTTCAATGGCCTTCTCGATGCCGAAAACAAAAATAAATTGTCAGTCGCGTTTTCAGAATACTTCATAAGATGATATTTCTTTCTATGGAACACCCTATATTTTTTCTTGCAATTCGATTTGTAATAGCATTCTCAACAACAAATCTCATTAGACTTTTCTTCGTAAAGGTGAAAATAAGACAGTTTTATCAATAGGAAACATTTATAACAAACGGATTTTATATAGCTCTATAAAATATCGAGTAGATGTTCAAAAACACCGCCTTTTTGTTGAACACATATTTAGGCCCTTCTATTGACACTACGTGTGGCATTCAACACAGTTCGGCCATCAATTCTATCAATTATAGTTTCAATATAATTTTTCAGTTCATCTACTTTATCATGTTTCATATTGTACACTTCATTTTTCATAAATCCCCAAAAACTAAAATCTAGAGATGTCATGTCTGGTGAACAAGGGGGCCACTTAACAGGACCGTTTGTAGCAATCCATCTGTTTTCAAAACAGCCTCGCAGCTTTTTTTTCACGCCACTAACATTATGTGCTGGTGCTCCATCTTGCTGAAACTAAACTATCTGACGAGCCTCCAGATCAAGACCATCGAAAACTCTTTCAACACTCTTGTTGATAAACTAATGTTACGGGGTCCGTTCAAAGAACCATGGTAGACAAATGGACCGATAATTCTGCCTCTGAATAAACCACACCAAACATTAATACTAAATCGTCTTTGCGGATTGTGGGGATGGACTATGTGATGCACTGGAGATAGGAATAGGATTGATTGTCAAGATGACAGTGACGCAATAAAGTTATATTCAATTACTCGTTCTTTCTTAACATAACAAGGCGCAGTCGTTACATTGGAACCCTTATAACAATTCACAAGTATTGTCAAAATCAAAAAAATCAAATAGGAGATCAGCTGGAGTCGACAACTTATTGCAGCCCTTGGAAGAGTCTACCACTTCCACTCAGAATGCAATGAAAAATTTAGAAACACGAACATCAGAATCGTTCAAGAATATTGAATCCCATTTCACTCAGCAAATGGCAGATCTCAAGACTGCTTTAGTTCAACTCATGAGTAAGTATAATACTGAGAAATGACCAATGATTCAGTGGAGTCGAGAGGAGTGATCCATCCTAATGATATATTACAAGACGTTTCACAATCAAATATAGTGGATATAAATATTCGTATATCAAGTGGAATACCTCGCCCAGAAAAATTGTGCGATAATTGAACATTAGGAACATTTAAAGATTGGCGACAGAAATTTGAGAACTATCTGCTACGCCAAGGTCTAAACACTGAAAATACCTTTTGGCATCCTATTTTAACCAAGATATATCGGACGTAGTTCGACTTGTCCTGAATATTCATGATTTGAATATTTTGAAGGTATGCGACATTTCGAATAAATTGGAGGAATACTTCAAGAAAAAAGAAAATGAACGGATACGAAGAAGCCAATTCATGAACAGGAAACAAGAAGAAGGAGAGCTATTCCTGAATTTCTATACTACTAAAACTAAACTAAAACTTTTTCAACTCACTGATCCTTGTTGTCACTGCTATAATAAGTGTTTATCGGATCATTTAATTGAATCTCTTTACGATTCGGATTTGAGAAAAAAGTGCCGAATTCTTCCAGATTCAGCTGGTATAGAAGAAATTATAAAATATGCGAATCTGAAGAAACAGCGAATAGACAAGAATGTCACTATAACAAAGATATCCTAAAAATCCAAAGGAGAAATATTTCTCAGAAGAAATGTCCAAAGTGTGAAAACCGCAGTGGTCATGATGGTAGAGCGCTAGTCTATCAATCCGAGGACGTGGGTTCGATTCCCCGCATAGTCACTGGTCTCGTGCTAGGAATCACACGTTAAAAGGTAAGACCTCGTTAATCCTTAGCTCGCACAAGTTTCGACTTCTGAAGGCTGTCGTTCGTAGGGGGATGACAGTCGGTTAACGGAAAAAAACAATTTTAAACAAACAAAACAAACAAACAAACAATTTGGCATAGGACTCTCAGTGAATGCCCAGCAAAAAATTTCGTATGTAAAAAATGCAAGCTCAAAGGGCATTTTACACAGTTTTGCTGAACGGAAAATATTCAGCAAGTGGAATATCCCGATATAGATCAATTGAGCGAATCTTCGAAAATAGGATTTCTGACAATAAATTCATTGAAAGAAAAATCACAATTGGTGTCAAATTGCTAGACTCCAATAATCCGGATATCATCACCTACAAGGCTATTCCAGATACAGGAATAGAGGTGACAGTTCCTTGTGAAGACTTCCTGAAGATGTTGTTGGCAAATTCATCTCGTTTACATTTACTTGGATTTTTAAATTGTGAAATATCTTATGATGGACTCTCTACCACGACAAAGGTCTGTAAAGGTGTGAATGAGTTATTAATCTACAGAAATTCAATAACAAACTTAGTCATCATTCACAAAGAGTTTCCGAAACCTCTAACAAGATATTTAACAGCAAATATATCTAGAACCTATGAATTTCTGGATCAACCAACTGAAGCACAATGTGAGAAAATTCGAAAATATCTTATTGAAGAATACAAAGATGTCCTTGATGACCAAATCCTGAAACCAATGGGTGGTCCACCTATAGTCTAGTTCCTAAATAAAATTTTAGATAGTGACTCATCGTACATTTTCTGTTTTTTACGGGATTTGAAAGTGCGGAGGGGATGTACGAAAGTGGCAAAGTAAAACTTCATTCGAAGCCAAAGTACCTAGCTTATTTCTGTTCTATTTCTTGACCTGCTTTATGTGAATTATGAACCGTACAACCAATGAGTCACTATCTACAATTTAGGAGCTGGAGCTGAAGCTGGAGAAGTGACGCTGTTCCTTTTGCAATTACATGTCCAAGAAAAATTCCATTCGCGTGAGGGCAACAAGTGAAAGATGAATTAGATGAAATGACTCAAAAAGGCATCGTAAAACCTGTTGAAGACGGACCCACTGATTTTGTCAGTCCCCTAGTAGTTGTACAAAAATCAAACGGAAAAATGAGAATTTGTGTAGATATTTACAAAGCTCAATTAATATGTTTCAAGGCCCATTCACCCTTTCAATTCTCCTTGGGAGGCAGTTTCCAACATAAACAAAAATTCTAAATATTTTTCCTCATTAGATGCAACAAGTGGATATTGGCAGTTGAAGCTAGATGAAGAGAGCAAAAACTCACAACATTTCTCACACCATGGGGAAGATATCTCTTCTTGAGAGCTCCAATGGAATTGGTTAGCTCGGGAGATGAATTTTGTAGACGCGGTGATCGAGCTTTACAAAATATCGGGAATTTCGAAAAAGTTGTTGATGATATCCTAATATATGATGAAACTTTTAGCAAACACTACGAACGAATCATTGGATTATTGGAATGTTGTAAAGAAAACTCAATCACACTCAATCCAAATAAATTTTTCATTGCTAAAGAAGAAACTCCCTTTTTTGGCTATATCGTTGAATGTGATGGTATAAAAGCTGATTCAAAGAAGGTAGAAGCAATACAACACTCCTCATCACCAAGGACTTAGATCATTTTTGAGTTTGGTTAACCAATTAACTCGTTTTCGGCTGACGTAAGTGAAGAGGCCGGTCCACTGAGGAGTCTTCTGAAAGTAAAAAATCATTTTGTACTCAATACCACCAAAAACTATATGAAAAAGTGAAGAACGCTCTGATAAAGCCACCAGTTCTAGCCCAACTCGACCCAAGCAAACCAACCGATCTTCAAACAGATGCTTCCCGATTGAATGGTTTGGGTTATGCATTATTGCAGAAACATGAAGGCTGGAAGTTAATTCAATGTAGATCACGTTTTTTATCAGAAACAGAAACACGATATGCTACGATAGAACTTGATTTTCTGGCTATCACCTGGGCCGTCATGAAATGTCATTTATATTTATTGGAAATCGACTGCTTCACTATCATGACGGATCATCAGCCCCTTATTCCTCTTTTGAATGAGCAAACACTTGATATTATAGAAAATCCCCGATTAAAGCGTTTGAAACAAAAATTAGCTGGTTATCGTTTCATCGCCGAATGGAAAAAGGGTAAAGAACATATGATTCCTGATGCATTGTCACAGTCACCCACTCAAGTACCGATAAAGGAGGATTTATTAGGAGAAGATGCAACACTTCACATTGAATCATTTATTGTTCATCAAATATCTATCGCAGAAAATACCGAAAAAGGCGCCAAAATGTCCCATTTGCAAGATCCACTTCTCAATCTAATAAAAGAAATAGCTAAACAGGATCATGAATATCAACTACTCATAACACAAATTAAAGCAGGATTTACGAATCGTCAGCACCTTGAACCAGAGATGCAGCCATATTGGAATGTTAGAGAAAATTTGAGTTGCAATGTATTAGTAATGAAGGGATGTCAAATTGTGATTCCAAGAAAGGCTCGAAAATGGATTTTACAGCGTCTTCATGATGCACATCAAGGAATAGAGAGAACAAAAGCACGAGCTCGACAAACTGTTTTTTGGCCTGGACTATATAGCGATATTAAATATACTATAGAATCATGTCATTTGTGTCAAAAATCAAGATCCTCACTTCCAAAAAGCAATGGGCAGTGATCCAGTACGTCCATTTCAAGACGTTTCAGCAGATTTATTTTTTTGCTCTGGCAAACAGTTCATGTTGTATGCAGATCGTCTTTCTGGATGGCCAATAGTTTACCAATTCGGAAATGATAGCCCAAAATGAAATTATAAATTGTTTGAGAAAAATATTTTCTGATACAGGTGTTCCTGTCAGATTTCGTTCAGATTGTGGTCCCCAGTTCAATTCGCGTGAAATAAAAGTATGTTTGAAGAATTGGAACGTGATGTCTTCACCTTCAACTCCCTATTACCCCCAAAGTCATGGTCACGCCGAGGCAGGAGTTGAACCTATGAAGAGTCTCATTCTAAAATATATGATTGACGGAAATTTGAATAAATATCACGGTGGTTTATTAGAATGGAGAAATACGGCAAAAGCTGATGGTTTTTCACATGCACAAGTATTATATGGTCGTTCTCTCAGATCGTTGATTCCAACACATGCAAATTCATTCACAAGTAAATGGAAAATTGAGGCAAATACAGTGTCACACATAAAGTTCGCGACATATAGAAGTTTTTTTTATTAATGGATATAAAGAAAATTTGACTTCACAGTTAGTTTGTGCTTGAAAAATTAGTAAAATACAGCATCTTTTTAATGTTATACATTTGCTCCAGATTTGGACTCTCTACTGTCACTTCGACTTTTTTCCATTTTTTTCAGTTTTTCGATTCTTTCGCTCTATCGATTCGAACGAAATATGATTCAAATTCCTTAATTTTGATGAATACCTACGAGACTAATATTCAAACAGTAGTTGACAGTTATTATAATTCATGACATTGTCATGATGTACTTGGGAATATTTGACAAATAGTATTTCAACAAAGATTCAAGGCAACTTGATTGCTCATAATAATTATGTTTTATCGAATAAAACACAGTTTTTCCAACCACATTCATATGATCTATTTTATTTTCGGAAATAAAACTCGTATTTCCGTAACTGAAATGTCTATATTCAATTTAAAATAACAACGGGCAAATTCGACACACAGAAATCTGATCTGCCTCGAGTGTGTTGTTTTTTATACATTCCAAGAAACTCCGGTCTACAGGGTCGGCCTAGGCTGAATATATTACATCATTCTTTCCTTCACCTGAGCCCTCAACAAGATGAGAATTTTTTGGGTTTCCGAATAATCTCTCTCGGTCTCAGCCTTGTTGAATTCTCGGTCGAATTTTTAGGAAGCCCTAGTGATCCTTGTATAGTACCCACTGAATCACATGCAGAATGTTCTGAAGACAAAATTTCATCTGAAGAATTAACTTTAAATATTTTCGTCTCATTCGATTTATCTTCATCCTCTGTACATGTGATTTCACTTCCTTGTCATTCCTTCTAACAAATTCGTTTGACAAAATTTTGTCAATACGTCTTTTGATTTTTCACAATGAAATTTCGATTTCCCAATATTTCTTTTATTATCGCTGGTATCCAACAAGGTTTTTGTCCTACATGATAAAATTTCTCTCAATATATAAATTGTTGCCTTAGTTATGATATTTTGCATTCGGAAACATTCTATCCATTTTGATGTGGAATCTTCCACTACAAAAAAATTGCTATTGAAAATATCTAAATGTAACCGGGACTTGTTCATTATATTTCCATGGTTTCAATTCCGATTTTTTCGGATTTGCTCGATACTTTTGGCACGCTACACATTTTTTTACGAGATTTTCCAAATCCTTGTTTATTGAAGGCTACCAAATGAAGAACGAGCTGACGATTTAGTTTGCACTATACCTTGGTGACTTTCATGCAGCTCATCCAGAATCATATTTCGGAATTTATTTGGGACAACTACTCTGTAGCCCCACATCAGACATCCCTGTTCTACCGTAAGCTCATTCTTTCGTCTGACAAAAGGTGAATATTTTTCAGAAAGTTTATCATTTGGCCAGCCCTCAAGTACAAAATTAATTACCTTACTTAGAGACGGATTCCTGCTACTTTCCAATTGTATTTCTCGGAAACTAATTGTCAAAAATTCTTGGGCGTAGTGACAATACGAAAATTCATTTGCAGTGTCTATTTCAGTTTTTCGTAACGCCAACCTGGACAGTCCGTCCACAATATTTTCAGCTGACTTCACATACCCTAAATTGAAATCATAAGCTGAGAGGAAATGGGCCCATCTTTGTAACCTTTTTTCTGCGATTACTGGAATACCCTTTTTTGGTCCAAGAATAATCAATAATGGTTTAGGATCCCTACATATAGTGAAATGTCTTCCAAAAACATACTGGTGAAATTTACTCACCCCTCATTCGATTGCTAAAGCTTTCTTATCTAATTGCGAGTGATTCCTTTCCGCCTGATAATAATATTCTAGAGGCAAAATCAATAGGCATTTGAGCTCCATTTTCGCTAGGATAGCTCAAAACCGCTGCCAAGCCATACTCACTGGCATCCACCGTTAAGTTAACCTCCTTTTTTGAATCGAAATGAATCAATATTTTTCCCAACAACAATTCGTTTTTAATATCTTCAAATGCTAATTTACATTTCTGGTCCCATTTAAATGACACTTCCTTTTTCAATAAGTTAACAGGGGATGTAAAATTGTAGCTGCATGAGGAATGAATTCTAAATAAAAATTCACCATTCCCAAAAAAGCTCTAAATTCTTTGACATTTGTCGGAGGAGGAGCTAACTTAATTACTTTTGTATTCTTTACGATGTGTGCAAATCCTATTCATCAATGGTATGTCCCAAAAATTCAAAAATTTGCGTTTGAAAAAATTTACATTTTTCTTTTCGGACTCTCAAAAACTCATTCGAGCCGCTTGATATGTTCCTCTTCGGATTTAGGAAGACGTGTATAACAAAAGAGTCCCCTCTGGGTAGATATAGTGAGCAATTTTCGAGTTTCCTCTGTGACAGCCAACTGTTGTTATACTTTACTCAAATCAATTTTGGAAAAGTACTTTCTCCCTTGAAGATTTGTAAACAGTTGCTCGACTTCTGGAATCAGGTAACTGATATTCACCAAATTTGGATTTAAAGTAACTGAAAAATCTCCGCATATGTGAATATCCATTTTGTTGGATTTTATAACAGGGACTATAGATGTTGCCCACTCTGAATACTCTATAGGCAATAAAATACCTTCTTTGACGAGTCTATCTATTTCTGCTTCGACTTTTGGTTTTAAAGCAAATGCCGAAGATCGATGTTTTATAAATTTTGGTACCGCCCGTTTTTCAACTGCAGATTTAATTTAAAGTTTTTTAGTAACCCTAACTCATTTTTTAAAATATCTGAAAAATTTCCTAGGAGATTTTTCAATTTATTTTCGACTTCTAAAAAATTTATTGCTACAATCGCCATATTTAATTTTTGTAAACCTCTCCCAAGTAGCGGTGGTCCGCCGTTTTTAATTACAAAGGTTTCTAGAAGAGCATGTACTTTATTGTAAATGAAATTTAAAAAGACTTTTCCATGAGGACAAAAAAAATGTCCTATATAATCTTTCAATTTCAGATTAGAGCTGAGTAAGTTTTTATTTCTGAAATAGATATTGTAGAGTTCTTCAGAAATTGCCGTGTATGCAAAACCAGTATCTATTTCAAACGACATATTTTCACCTTCCGCAGTTACTGCAATTTTGGTTGGATTTTGGTTTATGTTAATAATGCTTTTACATACGTTCAGATGAAAAAAGTTTTCTGAATAGTCTGCTACCTCCGTATCCATGTCTACTTTGATGTCTACAAAATGGTTTTTCTGAAATGATTTCTTTGGTTGTCGGCAAACAGCTGCGTTATGGCCTTTTGCCCTACACTGGTGACAAGCACTATCACGAAAAAAACACTGATCACTATCATGATTGGCTTTTCCGCAAACTTCACGCCTTACACGCCTTTGCTTCGAGAATCCACTCGTTCCTTGATTTCCTCTGGTAGTTTGTACACCTCTATATTATGATGTACTCGGAGTCAACTGATGCACTGGATTCGGCTCCTCTTTAATCTGGTGAGGTTGCAAGAGTTCCACTTTTTCTCTCTGGGATGATTTTCGTCCCTGTGCAATTTCTAACAGGGATAACAAAGTGGAATTTGACTTTTCCTCTAATAGTCTGTCGAAGATGGATCCTGGACCTTGAGTTCGTCTCCAAAATCGCAGTTTGCCGCCAGCCCCTTCAACCTGGTCGCCAAATCATTAACTGATTCCATTTCTTGCTTCTTGGCACCGTAGAATTAATTCCATTGTTTCGCCAAAAAATGATTTAACTGGTTTAAAATGTTCCGTTAGTAAGGTCACCAAGTCATCAAACATTTTATTTACTGGATCCTCTGGTACACATAACTTCCTTAGTACCTACCTTGAAAGTTCCTTCCATTAAAAAATTCAGTAACAAAGCTGCTTTTTTATCATCATTATCGATTCAGGGTCAAAAACTGTTTCAACTGAACACAAAAAATTGTCCAATCTGAATTTTCGTAGTCAAACTTATTCAAATGCCCCATGAATGTAGTCGGCGTCAGATCGTGATCACTAATGTAGTTGTAGTACACTCACTGTTTCACTGACTTATTAATTTTCGGTGCAGCTATTATTTATTCAACCCTACTGACTGGATTCGATCAAAATACTCGTCGCCAATGTTTTATTTTCGGAATGGCTTTAATATGGAAATTATCGTTTTGTACATTAATACCAAATAGCTCAGTGGTGTCAGTTGAGTGGTGCGACATGATGATCTTATTTTGCTATTAATAACAAAATATTTTCATTCGTATAAATACCAAATTTGGGTGTTTGGCCAATCATGAGGTTTTATTCGCCAAAACAAAGAAATGTTTTGTACTAGTGAAAGAAAGGAATATTTCCACATAAGTCACTCATTTTCCACTTCAGGAAGAAAGGTGATATGATCTTTGTTGTTGAGAATGTTTTTACGAATCGAAATGCATGAAAAAATATAGGGTGTTCCTTTGAAAGAAATAACATTTTATGAAATATTCTGAAAACGCGACTGTCAAATTCTTTTTTGTTTCCGGCATCAAGAAGGCCATTAAAAATGCTACTAGTTTGCCCATTTAACCGAATTCGTAGCATCAATAATAACGGAGTTGACAATGGTGCAGACTTAATTTGGAACACCCTGTATAGTTTTCGTTCAACATAAAAAATAATACCTTCCAGTTTATGTTTCAAATACCAATAAACTTTTTTCGAATCTATTGAAATGTTCAATAACAAAAAGGTGATATGTTAAAGAGAGCTTTTTCCAATAATTTAGGTGTAAGAACTCTCCCCGTGTTACTGTTCGCATCAATCAATATGTTTATATTGATGGCAGACTTCACATATCCACATCGTTATTTCATTGAGTACGGTCTAATCCCGTATTTTGAACTAATTCCGCATATCCATAATCCGAGAGCACTCGCAGCAAGAAGAAAATGTGGGGTTATTTTGTTAGGCATCAGATATGCTTCAGAACAATAATAAACGATATTTCAGCATCTTCATCTTCAAACAAAAATCAGAGAGAAAAATTCTGTATTCGATGCATAAGTTCATATTATATCTTCTCTATTGAATGAAAAAATTCAGAAAATAACCCCTCAGTTTTTTTAAACAGAATATCTTTTTAATTTATAGTATATTGGTTTGGTATATTTTTGAGTCACGCTGTATACTACTCGAAACTCAAGTTTTCTTATAATCGCTTCATGGTACATATAATCGGTGATCTGAATTGATTGAATCACATAATCCGAAGCGAATATAACGGAGACAAATATACTTTCAATCCCCTCTGTATATAAAATGAGTTTTCAATTATTATGAGTTCAACCGTTCTTATAAAATATATGTAACCCAGGAACATCAATTTTGATATGAACTGGTAAGATATCCATTTTTTCATGTTAAACGAAAAGTAGACAAAAAATTTCTGTAGTTCCCACAAAAGTTCATGTGATATATCCTCTGTAAAATGAGAAGAAATCAGGAAAATTAACCGGCCCGTTGTCTTTATACGGGGATGTTGGAAGTTTTGAAATTGATTTGGTTGTTATTGAAATATTCGACCATTTTGAGAAATTGGCATAGGTTGAACATTTGGAGGGTTTCTGTTAAAGTTAAGATTGAAATTTATTGGTTGTTGGTAATTTCTTTGGGTTTGTGAACTATTTGGGCGTACAGTAGTTTGCATTTTCCTCTGTTGATTATTGAAACTATTCACTAAATTCACTAAATAAGTGTTGATTGTGCCGCTTTTTGTAATTGGTTCGAATTCGATTTCTGAATATACGAGAGCATTTTTGCGTTGTGGGTTTGTAGTCTAGAAAAGAATGTAAGAGCTTTTTCTCCGTTTACTTGTTTGAGTCTTTGCAGATCTTTAATAAGTGATGTTAAATCTCTGGTGTCACCAAAATGAGCATTTAGAAGAGTTTTGATTTTATCATATGTATCTGAATTTCGTGAATTAATCAATTGGGAAGCTCTCGATTTCAATTTATTTTTGATATGAGCGGTCAATAGAACCTTTCGTTGACCTACTGCCATTTGTTGGGCAGCATCGCAAGCATTCAAAAATGTATTCAAATTGATTGGATCTCCATCATATTCAGGAATGATTGAGAATATTTCAGACAATTTATAGGGTTCTAATTCTGGCGGAACATCAGTATGTTCTCGTTCATTGTTCAAATTTTCTTCGGTTGATGACATCTTTGAGTTGTTTTTCCTTAAGATGGTCAACGAAAAATTGGGTAAATTGTCAAAATCGGTTAAAGGACAGTTTCAAGTTGAAACTTCAAAAACAGAAATTTCAAATTTTGAAATCTCGTAGTTTGAATATTTACAATACTTATAATCTAATGACTACGATGATTCAATGTTACTTACACTAGTTCTTACAGCTACATTGGTGTCTTCTTGTTGGTTTCTTCGGGCTGACGGAAGATGAAATCCTTTCTACTGTGTGAGGCTAGCGCTACCCTGGGATGAGCAACGTTATACGACTTCCGCGTGTTTCTCGGTGCCTTCTTTGACAAAAAGATGATCAGCGTACAGCGACTTACGCGTGATTCTCAGAGCCACAGAGACCGTCTTCTCGTCTATCCGTTAGGTTCTTCTCCCTTGAAGGTTTGGTAACCACCACCGTTGTGTAGGGATTTCTTCTTTTTTGTTTCTTCTTCGTTTGATGGGGCCCTTCCCTCTGCTAATTATTCTTCTTTTCCGTGTTGAGGGATCCTACCGACTGCGCCAATTTGTTAGATTGGAATCCACTCAAACCCGTTTTTAAAAAATAACTTTATTTTACAAATTAATAATATACTTTCAAAAAACAATTTTACGCGAACTTGCACGAACTAACGCTTAAAGCAGTAAAGTGATGCGTCGATTCCTGGAGGCTTCATTTATATTCTTGGAGATGCTGACTGGGCATCTTCTGGCTTCTACATCTCCAATAAACAACTTGAATTGCGCTGCAGAATAATCTTGATAGTCGGCGACATCCTGGCACCATTGGGATCAACTGCATAGATAACTGCGCAATTTGGAATAAAGGTCCATTCTATTTTTTCATATAACATGTATATAGCCTGATAACCAAATGTACACTGAAACAAAGTGTTAAAGTGTTTTTCCCATTAACGTAAACACTAAATATGGTATTTTGATTTTTTCTTTGGCGTTTGCAAGATTGCACCCTAGTTCGGTGAAATATTGAACAAATTGCTCAGCTATAAAGCAATGATCCGAGAAAAGGTTTCAGTTTGAAGGGACAAATTGATGGTGATCGATACAAGCTTATGATCTCAAACCCTTCTATTTCTGCTTCCAAACTGATTGCTTTGGAATTTCGTATTTTTGACTATTTCATGCACAAATTTCATAAAATTTTTATATTAGGTATACAGCCATCGTTTTGGTTTGGGTCTCCCTTATTATAAATAATGTCATAATCAGGTAAGATGAGTTGAAAGAGATCGTCAATTATCCACGTTTCTGTCAGAACTATCATATCAAAGTCATTTTTGAAATGATAGTTGTATTGGTGTGAAACTTTTTAAAGTCTCCATTTCCATTTTCTCTAGTGTTTTCATACAGAAAAATGTAACATTCTTTATTTATAGGTATGTTTTGAAAATATTATCCTCCAATTTATCTAAAGTAAATTCCCTAATATGGGGATCTATTTTTCCGTACTTCACTCATTGTTGAATTCCCCAAGTGAAAAACAACAAGATGAAATGAACCTTTCAACTTTGTGGTTCCAAATAACGATTTTTATGAGTTTTCAGCTTTCTATTTTTATTGACAACCTTTCTTTCTTTTGACAACTTGTCTAAAACAAAATCTTATTCCTTGTATACAGGGTAATTGAAAACAACAGAATTGAAACATAAAAAAATCAACATTGTATATTTCTTGAAATGAATCAAATGGAAATGGGAAACGAGATGGGAAAAGAATGATCTAGGTATCTAACAATACAAGAATTTCCTTAAGTTAAGATGATATATGTTTTTCCAGGCGTAAACTCCCACGACATTCCTGTTTTTTTATGTTTTTTCCTCGCAATACTCATGAACATCTAAAGGTATGACATTCAAATTTAATCTGGTCCATATGCTGATCCCTTCTTCCCTACGGATATTACTACAGAAGTGGTTAATCAAACTAAAATTTGGAAAATTGTAGTTACCTTCATTATCAAAAACATATCATGTTTCAGTCAGGCAGAAAAATTTCAAGTCAAAACTAAATAATCTATAATGATATTGTCCAACTTTTCTTGTGTCAAGCGAATATTCAGTAGTAAGAGTTCAAATTTTTCAGTGCCTACGGTATCATCCAAAGCTACACTTCCTGAGTTGATCTCACCCTTTTCTGAAAAAACTTCCTTACACAAGCTCCTACAGGCCATATCTGTGGGTTCAATGCGGTTTTAAAATTTTTCTCCTAAATGATAATTTTGAAAGATGGTGAGGAATCTGTAAGTGAATTCACTAGAAACATGGAGATTTATATTTTTTGGGACGCTCTTTATGTTTGATTCCTTATTTTCTCCAACAATTATTCTTCTTCTAGGCCGTTCACTCCTGTATTTGGCTGTTTGCCATTGATCGTCATATCGTTCAGATATTCTGTCGTAATTCTTTCCAGTGAGAATCACATCTTCAGATGTACCCTGCTGATCTCGAAGCAGAGTTGTATTAGTACCCGGTTGCTGCACTGGAGAAGCAGCATTCGTCAAATTGATTATTTCAGCGCACTTCATTTTGGTGTGAGCTTCTAATGAATCTTTCGATAGTTTTTTTATCAATTGTGAGGGAATACCCTGTTTTTTATTGTTGTTTTCTGCCAATAGCTTCGTATCCGTTGTTTGGGAATTCCCTGATGTTTTATCGTCGTCTTCGGTTTCTTTTTGGACATTCCAGACCGTTATTATGGCTTCCATCTGCATTTCTTTCGATTAAAATTGCGATTCATGCACATTAAATTCATTCTGGAGTTTGATTTGATAGTTAAGTAGGTTAATCTTATCGCGATAAGTAACTTTATTGATACGCAGAAAAAAACTAAAAAAAATAATAGGATTTGGTCACGATTCATCTCACCAAAATGTTTAATGTCCCGACTTGTCAGACTTCTTCTCAACCAAAACTTATAAACCAAATCAATTTATTTTTAAGAAAAACAGAAGAAACTCAATTGGCACGCAGGAAAAAAATTAAAAAGAATCATAGGATGGGAAAAAAATTACCAAATTTTTTTTTACTAAATAATATGGTAACTATTTTCTCTCCAAAATTTTTAATGTCCCGACTTTCCCAGACTTGTTGTTGTCCAGACATTTCAGAAAAAAGTCTCTTCTTTTGTATTTTTTTCTAAACATCTAACCAAAATTATGAACCAAAATAACAACTTTCACAAATCAATTTTTCAAGAAGAACATAAGAACTCAATTGATCTGCAAAAAAATTAAAAAAGAGTCATAGGATGAGAAATATACTTAACGGAAAATAAAAAGAAATGGTCACTATTTATCTCGCCAAAATTTTCAGTGTCCCGACTTGCTAGACTTGTCCCGACTTGTCCAGACATTTTGGAAAATAGTCACTTCTTTTGGATTTTTCTTCTATACGTCTAACCAAAATTATGAACCAAAATAACAACTTTCACAAACCAATTTATCTTTGAGAACAAAAGTGACACAATTGATACGCGGAAAATAATTTTTTAAAAATCATAGGATGAGAAAAAAATTCATAGAAAAAATATTTTTTTCCGAAAAGAATTGGTCACAATTCATCTCGCCAAAATTTTTAATGTACCGAGTTGTCCAGACTTGTCCCGACTTGTCGTGACCTGACCCGACTTGACCTGACTTGTCCGACATGTCCCGACTTGTTTCGACTTGTCTCGACTCTTTCGATTGGTTTTGATTTGCACCGACTTGACGAGTCGGATCATCCGTACTCTTTCTGTTTACCCATATTTCTTAACCGGCTGTTCTACCCGGGCTTATCACACGGAAATTTTACCCATTCTTTCAACCCGGACTTTTTACCACGACTTTCCACCCAGACTATTTGAACGTACTTTCTACCCAACTTCTTACCCAGATGTTTTACCTTGATTTTTCACCCAGGCATCTTACCTGAAATTTTTAATTCAAAATATGAATTATTATTAGATGAATCACAGGAATTTTTTATAAAAAAAAATTAACAAACACTTTTTAAAATTGAAATATTTTTCTCAAAATTGTCAGTCAGAATTCATTGGACAAAAAACAATATTTTCGGAAAATAGTCTCTTCTTTTGGATATTTTTTCTAATGATCTAACCAAAATTATGATCACAAATTACAACTTCCACACACCAATTTCTTTTCGAGAAGAACAAACGTAACTCAATTGATAGGAAGGAAAAAATTTGAAAAAATCATTGTATGAGAAAAATATTCATCAAAAATCATTTTTTTTTTTCAACAAAAATTTGGTCACGATTCATCTTGCCAAAATTTTTAATGTTCCGACTTGTCTGAATTGTCCCGACTTGTCCAGATTTGCCCCGACTTGTCGTGACCTGTACCGTCTTGTCCTGACTTGTCCCAACTTGTCCCAACTTGTCACGATTAGTCTTGACGTGTCTCGACTTGTCCGACTTCTCCCATATGTCCCGATTTGTTACGACTTGTCTCGACTTTTTCGATTGGTTTTGATTTGTCCTGACTTGACGAGTCGGATCATCCACAGTACTTTATCTTTTTACCTGGACGTCTTAACCGGACGCCCTACCAAGGCTTATCACACGGACATTTTACCCATTTTTTAAATCGGGATTTTGAACGTATTTTTTACCCAATTTCTTACCCAAATTTTTTACCCTGATTTCTCACCCAGGCGTCTTATCTGAAATTTTTATTTGAAAATATAAGATATTTTAGTTGAATCAAAAGAATTCATTGAAGAAACAGATAATGAAATAGGTTTTAAAATTATAACATATTTCTCAAAATTTTCAGTCTCAACTCATTGGGCAAAAAAAAATTATTGCAAAATAGTCTCTTCTGGATATTTTTTCTAAAGATCCAACCAAAATTATGATCGATAATAACAAGTTCACAAACCAATTTCTTTTTGAGAAGAACAAAAAATTCAAAACATTATTTTTTCACAGAAAAATGTTAGTCAAGATCCATCTCGCCAAAATTTTGAATATCGTGACTCGCCAGACTTGTCCCGACTTGTCCAGACATTTCGGAAAATAGTCTCTTCTTTTGGATATTTTTTCAAAACATCTAAATAAAATTAAGAACGTAATTTACAACTTCCACAATCCAATTTCTCTTTGGGAAGAACAATAATAAATCAATTGATACGCAAGAAAAAAATTAAAAATAATGATAGGATGAGAAAAAAAACATAATTAAAAAATTACTTTTTCCAAAGTTCCAAAGTTCGTTGACGGATAAATTTTGAAATACGTTCAAGTTAAAAATCAGTACTTTTTATGTAATAATTTTCTCGGGATTTGAAAGTGCCAACTGCATTTTTATTCGCTCTTATCATTAACGTACCTTCATATTACTAAATATCATTCAGATGGTGCAGATTATATCATTATGTACAGAGTGAAAAATAAAAACATTTTAATAATGTCTGAAAATTCGATGTAACAATGAAATATTGATATAATGATTTTGACATGCAACGTAGTATTCTCATTACATCATTATTCACAATTCATACATTTGGTTCAGGGTGATTTGAAAAATTGGTGAAATATATGGCCAGTTCTTTCGTACACATCCTATATATTAAAGTGAATTATCATCTTCCAAAAATAGCTGATCCCGTATAAACATGATTTCGTTGGGATATATAGGGTGATCATGAAAATTTTTAATGATAAAAATGACAAAATATCAACGTTTCAGAAATCACCCTGTTATTCACGATACGCTCGGTGAAATTCCTTTATTATTATTCAATATATTTAACATTCTCTCCTCAACACTGTCCAAAAAATTCGGTTTCCTACTATGACTAGTTTCATAGTAATTAATTGAGAAACTTATTACCATTTGTATGACGAGTTGAGGGAACTTGTTTACGCGTACAGTCCACTAGTGGTCAAGGTTTTTCACAAATAGTGAAACGTGAGAATGTGGAGATCAAAATAAATGTAAAAGAGGGTAACTATCACATTAGATATATGAATTTAATAATATAAGGTACAGATAGTTAAGTGAATTTTGTTGGTTTAAGCTTTGTCGGAATAAAAAACGAACTATCTGGGAAAAGTGAAAATTATTGATAGAACCATGTTTCATATTTATTTTGATCTCAACATTCTCACGTTTCACTATTTGTGAAAAATCTTGGCCACTAGTAGAATGTACGCTTAAATAAGTTCCTTCAACCCGTCATGCCAATGGTAATATAACTATGATGAAATAAGTCAGCAGGACACTGAAATTTTGGGACAGTGTTGAGGAGAGAATGATGAATATATTAAATAATAATAAAGGAATTTCACCGATTTAGTCGTGAATTACAGGGTGATTTCTAAAACGTTGATATTTTGTCATTTTTATCATAAAAAATGTTCATGATCACCCTATATATCCCATCGAAATCATGTTTATACGGTATCAGCTATCTTCGGAGGATAATAATTCGCTTGAATATACAGAATGTGTACGAAAGAACCGGCCCGTGCTAGGAATCGCACGTTAAACGGTAATAACTCGTTAATCCTTAGCTCGCACAAGTTTCGACTTCTGAGGGCTATCGTTCGTAGGGGAATGACAGCTGGTTAATGGAAAAAACAATTTTAAACATTTTTTTCAATTTTAAACAATATATTTCACCAATTTTTCAAATCACCCTGTACCAAATGTATGAATTATGAATAATGATGGAATGAGAATAGTATATTGCATGTCAAAATATCTTGATCAATATTCCATTATTAAACATTAACATTACTAAAATGATTTTATTTGTCACTCTGTACATAATGATATAATCTGCACCATCTGAATGATATTTAGTATTATGAAGGTACGTTGATAAAAGTGAAAAAAATGCAGTTGGCACTTTCAAATCCCGAGAAAATGATTAAATAAAAATTACTGATTTTTAACTTGAATCTCAAAATCTATCCATCAACGAACTTTGCGATTATGCACGTTCAATGAGTACATCGAATACTACAATATACTATAAATTCAGACGATTTCACCGAGAACCATTTTACTTATAAAAAGTGCGGGGTCCTTTGGTCACGTTTCATCCCGCCAAAATTTTTAATGTACCGACTTGCTCAAATTGTCCCGACTTGTCGTTTACCTGTCCCGACTTGTCCCGACCTGTCCCGACATGTCCCGACTTGTCAAGGCTTGTCTTGACATGTCTCGACTTGTCCGACATGTCCCGACTTGTTCCAACTTGTCTCCAATTTTTCGATTGGTTCTGATTTGTCCCGACTTATCCGTACTTTTTCTTTTCACCCGGACTTCTTAACCAGACGTTCTACCCGGACTTATCACACGGACTTTCAACCCGGCTCTTTACCAGGACTTTCCACCCCGACTTTTTGAACTTACTTTTTACCCAACTTCTTATCCAGATTTTTTTCCCTGATATCTTAGCCAAGCGTCCTACCTGAAATTTTTATATGAAATTATGAATTATTATTAGTTGATGTAAAGGAATTCTTTCAACAGATAATTTAAGAAATATTTTTCAAAATGGGAAAAATTTTCTCAAAATTTTCAGTCAAAATTCATTAGAAGAAAAATATTTTTTTTTGAAAATAGTTCCTTTCCTTCGGATATATATTCTAAAGATCTAACCAAAATTATGATCTGAAATAACAAGTTTCACAAACCAATTTCTTTTTGAGAAAAACGAACGTAACAATTGATACGCAGAAAAAAATTTAATAAGAATCACAAGAAGGGGGAAAAATTCATAAAAAAAAATTTACACAGAAAAATATTGGTCGCGATTCATCTCGCCAAAATTTTGAATGTCATGACTTTCCAGACTTGTCCCAACTAGCCAGACTAGCCAGACTTGTCCCGACTTGTCAAGACATTACTGAAAATAGTCTGTTCTTTTGGATTTTTTTCATAAACATCTAACCAAAATTGTGAACCAAAATAACAACTTTCATGTTAGGGGTTAGGTGTGCAAGCGGAAGTATACACGTGATTGCTAAAACTTTAATGAAGCAAAAGTAACATAAAATGGTATGCGAACAAATACACAAGAAATATCGTAATTATTCTTAACGAGAGTTTTCACGAAGTGTGTTGACCTGTCTAGTTCGAGTAACGCAACAATACTGACTGCAACTGGTTTGAGTGGTTTGTGCGCAGGCAGTGAGCGGGCGGCGAAAGCGTGTTGGTTGCCATGGATATCATGGTCACGGACCTCGGACCGTTTGGATCGCTCACAAACAACAGCTGTAGGAACACTGAAGGTCAAGTTCACGCGATAAATTCCAACACTTCCCCTCTAGACAAACCGGGACGCACAATGAAACTTTTGAGTCCCAACAGTCTCACACAATTATTATGTTTTTCGCGTGTCAATCTCTATGTTAGAATGTCCGCTAACATTTCACTGGTTATCAAATGGCATATCGAAAACATATTATTTTCCAGAGCTTTGCGTATGAAGTGATATCTGATATCTATGTGCTTGCTCCGGGCATGGAAAACAGGATTTTCAGCCAGCTTCAGAGCACTCAGGTTGTCGTTGTACAATTCCACATCAGCAAGGTGCTTGAGGTTCAATTCTGTTAAGAAATATTTCCAGTATATCGCTTCTTTGGCCGCATCTGTGATCCCCATGTACTCTGCCTCTGTCGATGATAGGGCAACAGTTCTCTGCTTTTTGGATTCCCATGATATTGGACTACTGGACAGGATGAATAAATAGCCAGTATGGGAACGTCTGTCATCGATGCTATGGTCCCAGTCAGCATCTACGTAGCCTCTGATACCTTTGATGTCACCTCTATAGACAATTCCCAAATTGATGGTTCCTTCGAGGTAACGAAGGATACGTTTTGAGCCGGTGTATATTTCTGTAGCAATTGTTGAACTGAGTCAATAAACTGACCGCAAAGCTTGGGTCAGGTCGGGTAGCCATAGCCAAGTAAGTCAGGGCACCGATCAATTCACGATAAGGTAGTCGTTCTTCATCTTCTGTAGCTTCTTCTGTAGGTTTACAGAGTTTGATGTTCGGATCTATAGGTATGGATACTGGATTCACGTTAGTCATACCAAAACGATACAGAATTTCAGAAATGTATCCTTTCTGATGTATTACTATTTTGGGACCTTCGCGAATAAACTCTATTCCTACACAACATTTCACATCCCCAAGATCTCGGATTTCGACCAGTTGGGATATTTTCTGCTTCAAGTCGGTGACTATTTTGGCATTCTTCGAAGCGATGAGAATATTGTCAACATATACAACGATTAGCTTTAGATTTTTGCCTTCCAACATACGATACAGGCAAGGATCGTCTTTTGTAGGAGTAATTTCTTAAAATATCGTCGAGCTTAGCATACCAAGCCCTACCTTGACAAAGTCCGTATAAAGACGTGTGGAGTAGGCAAACTTTATCACCACGTTATAGATCTGACAATAAATTTGATGCCTTCTTCCTCACTTCACTTGTCTGAGAGCTTTTTAGTATCTCAAGAATTTCTGGTAATTGTTTGGGAATTTCCATCTATATAGTTTCCTGCAATTCGCCATTTAAATAAGCGCATGCTACGTCAAGTTGTTGAATGTTCATTTTGTAATGAGCGGCTAGCGCTACGACCAAACGAATCGTGTTCAGTCGTGCAACAGTTAGGTTGAGCTTCCAGCAGAGGTGGTTCGTCAGAAACCCTTCCGTGGTTTGAGATAGCTTTGTACTCATTCATATTCAACCTCCACACAAAAGAATATTCTGTTCTTTATATGTGTTTTAATCAAACGTATAGCTGGTATAAAACTGACCTAGCGTCAACAAATTCATATTGTTTTTATAGTAAAGCAAAACAATAGTCTTTGTACTCCACTAAATGAAGTACGGTAAAAAGATGAAAGAGATAACTTATGGGAATAATTAAAAATAAGTGAAATATGATATACATGTTAAATCAGTCTTCTTTGGTTTGAGTTTTTAAAAACAGACTTTATTCACATTTATTACAATATGGAAATATTGAACTTTACATGCGAAATTATAATGGTTTAAAACTCGTTTTGATTCAAATCTACTAAACTACTTGGTTTGAAGACTGGAAAGACTTGAACGACTTGAATCCTGTCTCCTCGACTTTTATAGGTTCGGGAATGCTGACTGGATACTGCGTAGTTTCTATTATTCCACGAAGATCTTCAAATGTGCTGAGGAATATTCTCTATCTTCTGCGTAGTAGATGATGCAATGTTTATAGTGTATGACGCAATTCCGGGACAAAGGGCTCATTCAGGAATCGGATATAACAACTCCCCCCTTGAAAAGAAAGTTGATGCGGTGCTGCAACTTTCACATCAAGCTAATGATTTATTGGAGTTCAATTCTATACTTTCTTCTTCTCTTTCATCTAAGTGGATACTTGGTCTTCTTTTTGAAGGTAACAATCTTCGAAGGGATGCAAGAGTTCTTCCTATTCTTGGAGGTGGTGGAGGTGGATCATTTCTTGATGTCATAATTCCAATTTTCACTGAACGTCTATTTTTGCATTTACAAAATATGTAAAGTAAAATTACAAAGACAATTATTACAATTGTGAGAATCGTAAACCATGAAACATGTTTCCTCACAAAGGATTCATTAATAATTTGATCAAGTTGGTCAAAATATTGATTTAATTTATGTTGAGCAATGTTTAAATTATCAACATTTAATTTGCTCAATTTCAAAGGCTTTAAGTTTGGAAGATTTTCTTTATTTGGTACATCACTGCAACATTGATATGGAATCAAAATTGAATAACTTTTATAGGTAATATTCTTTGCTTGAGTAACAAAGTATTTTGCATATACTCTTGTAATTCCAATACATGAATTACAATTAGGTTCCAGTTTCAAAATTGAATTCGTTTTAATTATTTTTGTGACAATATCTTGTTTTTGACAATTAATTGTAACAGCCAAAGGATCTGATACAGTTATTAACCAAGTATTCTCTTGAATTTCAAATACATTATAATCTTTTGCAAAAAGTAAGGAAGTTGAACACATTCTAGGAAGTTCTAGTAATGGTCTCAAAATTTGAGCTTCACAAATTGCATTGGATTGGATTGGATTGGATTGGATAAGAAATAACATTTTCACATATATGAAAATTATAAAAAAGTATCTTACACTGATCTAAATTTTGAAAAGCAGTGTACATCATAGAATCATCATCTTTTGCAATATAATTTTTATTTGTTGGTGAAATATGATGTAACCCTGTTCTGTTATCTAGGATAGGAATGGGGTACAATCGGTAAACAGTATAGATTTCAGGTTCAACTAAGGGAATTTTCAATACAAAAATTATCTTTGAATCTGCTTGAAAAGCTTGTAATTCAATAATATCTAAGTATTTAGATACTGATGAAAGTTTCGCGGGTAAAGGTAAATAATTTTTTTGAATTGTTTGTGTTATTTCTTGAAGAGATGATACTAAGTCATTGGGTTTAATTATTGAAGTATGGATAATATGTAGTCTAGCAAACGTAATTGCATTGAGAATGTCATTCAAATAATTTTCCAAAAATGTATAACTTTCCAATAGTTGTTCACAGATTTCGATGGTTTTCAACTTTGCATCAACCATTCCTAAATGGTCTGAAAGATCATAAATTGAAGTTTCAATTTGTTTTATATCTTCATTAAATGTTTTTTCATCTACTTGCAATTGTTGAATGGTACTATTAAATTCTTTTATTACAGAAGTTGTAACTGAAATTTGGTTTTTGAGTAAATTTTCAATTTGGTGTTCATCCCTGTATATTTTGTAAATACAATTGTTAAAGTATTCACCGTCACTGGCATCTAAATTTCCGGTAAGGGCTTTCCAAATTGATCCAGTGCCATTTATTAAACCTCTTTTATATCTTTTGTTATAATCATTCGAATCAACTTGAGATTCGTAATACTTTTCCTCTACTTGCTAAGCAATTTTATTCAACAGACTAATATGCGTACTAATTTCTCCATTAAAATATTTCATTCTCGGGTTGTTGGTTTCTATAAGTTCAATCAAGTCATTTAATATTCTTGCATTATGATCAATAGCTTCTTTTACTTGTGCCATATCTTTTACTACTAATAAAGTCCATTTTTCATTTGAAATTTTAATATCACCTTGTTCATGGTAATATACTCCTACTGAGTTATTAATAGGTGTTAACTTATACTGAGCGTTAACAATGTGGATGACTGCTAACAGGAGAAGAATCATTCTTGATCTGAATTTTCTTTTTCTAGATTTTCCTGATCTGAAACAAAACATGGTTTCAGTCTATCAAAATTTACTTTTGAATTTTGATTTGTTTCAGGATTCTTAAGCATGGCTGAATTTTGAAACACTTCGATAATTTCGAAAGGTCCATTAAATTTATTTTCTAATTTATTCTTTATTTGAGATTCTTCTTTGAGAAGTCGCTGGTCTATAATGCAGCCAAAATATACAACCACCTTCCAACATGTTTCAAAGATATCCAATCACACGATAAGTTCAGAAAGTCTGTAAAGCAAGTACTAATTGAACAGGTATTTTATAGTGTTCAAGACTACTTCGATAAAGATATGGTTACTATGACTTGAAGTTGATTCTTGCTACATGTTCATCTATTAGTTCCCTGCAGTGGATATGGTTTTCAACTAGTATAGTTTGGATTTATGTTTTAATTATTTAATCTCTCATTTTTCTGTTAACGTGTGACGTTGCCTCACCTTGGATATGCATATGTATATATGCTTTATTTTATTTAAAATTATTTTACTTCTGTTCAATGTTGAATGATAGAGATATTTTTATATGTATTTGATGATGTGTTTGTTCGTCGATAGTACCTACGTTTGTGTTTTTATATTTATTTACTATGACTTTGTCTACAAGATACTCATCTTTCGACAATGAAGTATAAATTGATTTGATTTGACTAGATACTCAGATAGGAATATCAGCATAAAATTTTAAAGTGTGACTATTTATAATATATTTTATATGTATGATATGTCTTATATGTTTTGTTTTTTGTGTTAATTAACCTTTGATTTGATTTATTTACCTTTAAGTACTCGCTTTGTCAACAAAAAATAATTTTTTTCCGACAATAAAGCATATTTTGATTTGATTTGATTTAACAAAGACTTTATCTCCAATTTCAAAAGATCGAGTTTCGTGATGGATATTTTCGTCAAATCGTTTTTTCGCATTTTGTTTTCTCCTTTCAGTATTTTCACGAGCTACTTTATAATAATATTCCATTCTATTATTAAGATCTCTTATATATTTGGTTAAAAGATCTTTTTGATTATATGTAGTTTCAGGGGGTCTACCTGAAGTGTGTCCAAATATCAACTCATAAGGACTGAATCCATGAGTTTTATTTTTACTGTTGTTATAAGCAATAACAGCAAGGGGTAAGATTGACAAGGGATGTTCATTAGGATTTTCTATCTTATGAACTCGTAACATTTCGACAAGGGTGGTATGAAATCTCTCTAGTGAACCATTCGATTGTGGATGGTCTACACTAGAAATTGTAATCTTTATGTCGTATAGTGTACAAAGGTCTTTTACGATGTGATTATTAAACTCTTTACCTGAATCTACGTGTATTCTAAGTGGAGTTCCATAATGTTGGAAAAATACTTGTAAAGTATTAGCGACTGATTTTGCGGTTTTGTCAGGTATTGGATATGCTTGGGTGAATTTAGTTAATTCGCATCTCAGTGTGAGAATATAATTTTGCACTGGAATTTCTAAAAAATCAACATTTACTCTTTCAAAAGCTGTTTTGGGAGTTTCTGTTATAACAAGAAGATTCTGTAAATTTTGTCGACATATTTTCGCTTTTTGACAAATTTCACAAGCTTTTATGAAATTTTCAACATCTTTTGTGATGCCTGTCCAATTATATTTATCTCTTATTCTTCTCAAAGTTTCATTTATTCCACGATGCAAATTCTTTTTACCATTGTGGTATTGATCTAATATTATTGGTATTTCATTTTCGTTGGGGGTTCGAACTACGTCTTGACATATTTCGAATTTAATATTCTCTTTATCTGCTAAGATATATGAAAGCATTTCTTGAATAGGTAGATCGACATTATTTTCGACATAATACGTTTTTGAGGGTTGAAATGTGTCTTGGCATCGATATAAGGAACTGAAAATGTATTCAATTGCATTTTCAGGTTCAAAAGGTACTAATATCAAATAATATTTCCGATCTTTTACAGTTCTACTGGAAACAATATTTATTTTATTTGGATAAAAATCTATATCTTCTTCAAATATATCGTCAAGTATTTTATCATGTAATGTTGTTAATTTTCTGTGTTGTGGAAAAATAACAATGTCTTTATGACTTTTGTCTAGTAATTGATCATTGATGAATTTAAATTTTGAGTAATCAATTAATGATTTGATTTTAAAAAGTCTAGAAAAGTTGATATTTTAAAATTAGCTGGGCTAATTAAATAATACAAATCGCTACAATTGGATGTTATAGAAATTGCTGATCTGTCTTGAGGTCGTTCATAGTGGGTATTGATTTCTCTGGCTTGAATTCGCGAGTTTTGATTAGCGCTGCGAGATTCGCTTTCATTTCGATTGCAGCAGGAATCTATTGGGTTGGACATTGTTGTTCTATAATTAAATTGTCTGCATATAGGGTTTGTCGAGATTGGGGATTGGTATTCATTAATTGTGTCGTACATGGATTGGTAGTTGTACTGATAGGTGGGTTGTCTAGTGACAGAAAATTGTGAAAATTTAATTTGTAAACTCCTGATTAAATTGTGGGACTTGCCCTAAAGTATATGTAGGCCAGACCGGGAGATCTTTTAAAAACCGCCTACGTGAACATCACACGAGTTATTTAAAAAAGAAAACAAGTTCAACATATGCAAATCATATTTTAGAAGAAGATCATCACTTTGATGAAAACTTCGAAATTCTACATGTGGAAAATAAAGGTGTCAAACTTAATTATTTAGAATGTCTAGAAATAAATAAATTGAAGAAGTCTAATTGTCTACTCAATGACCAATTGGAATTGAACAATTCTCCTTTGTTGAACCTTTTTTCTTAGTAACTTCGATTGTTTCCCCGGCATATCTTGTTTTCGTTGTTTGTGGATAACATTAATGAGGAAGATAAGAATTGGGATAGGTTAGGTTACTTAACATAACAATTCTAGGTAATGTTGGTATAGTTATGTTAATTAGTCTTCTTTATTTAGATATTTAAGTAAAGCCTAACGAAGAGGATTTTAGTAAACCATTATCGCTTGATAAAACTACAGTGTAGTGAAACATGTCGCGAATTTAATAGTTTTGTGGAAATTTAATCGTTTACCTTAGTACTTTATACTATGGATTTCCATCAAGTAACGACCAATTCAATCCAAAAAATAATGAATCGTACTCATGATCTAATAAATGGGTTTTATTCGCATTTAAATTCCATTGAAGGTTGATTTCCCATGTAAAAGATTATTTACGATGGAAAAGATAAAGTTCGATATACATTCAAAGTCCGCACTTCTCGAATCATATCTTCTTATAGTCAGCCTTCTCACCGGATCTTATCTTCTAGTTGAATGATGACCCAGGGGCGGCTTGGCAAATATGTAACTCCTCCCTGCCTTAGTCGAAACCTAGGGTTGGCATGGCTGGCTACGTTGAGGATAAGGTATATTGGTATCCATCATCGTATTTCTTGATCGCAGGTTAGTCAGAAGGTCAAGTGGACAGCATGTCTTGTAGTAAAATGCTACTTCAATGGATACAATAAAGCATATCAGAATGCATAATGTAATTATCAACCAAATTGGTAGCGATGGCTGAACTGATGTTGATATCTCTGGTAAGTGTAGTGCAGGATGGGGATTCATTTTTGTCGTCAAATGGTGAATTTCTTCCAAATCCATCATGACTAACTTCACGTTAATAGGTTGTGTAGACAGTTGGGAAATATTCAAGACGGCAATTGAATAGTCCTTGCTGGAGGAAGGTCTTCATTGCCATGAACGAACTTTTCTCCATCAATTAGGTAATAACATCCTTCTGGAATTATGACATGGTAGCTTCCTGGTTGGAGTTCATTATGTTTCTCAACTAGATAACTTTCAGTAATAATCACGTTTAAAGAGGTTGAGAATAATATATGCTGGGGTGTAACTTGATTGGCGATAGAGTGCTCCAAATGAACAGGTATAGTGGTGCAATTAACGACACTATTGCGTAATAAAATTGTGATAATGCAATCTTCTTCAGTCTGCATATGGTTTTTGCAATAATGAATATCTTCAAACTCCGCACATAAATCATCCATGTACTGGTACAGGCCATGTCTCTCATTCAGGTCAAGGTAAGGTTTGTATGGTAATTATATTTTATCGAGGATTGGAATGGGATAGAGAAACTAAGTTTTGAATGGAAAAGGCATAAGGAAGATTACTCTCTCATCAGTAAACGATAACTGAATACTCAACGCTGAGTGATATCAGTGTTGGTTTTGAAAATGCATAATTTGATCTGAAGAATATAAAGTATCCATTTTATTTATGACAGACTGTATATTTTCCAAAGACAGAAACGTTGGATGTACCTTATGAAATGAAGCAAATGTTATTGCATTAATAATTTGATTCAATTGCACTTGTAGAGTTATAAGGGAATCGATAATCAAATGTAAAATGTTTATTTCATTTATTTGTGTTTGAAAATGATGAATAACATCAAGAGTAGTAAAAATATTGGTTTTAATTTGAAACAAAGTATAATTTGTTCTTGTCATAAATTCTTTAGCCATAGAAATTTGTTCATAATTTCTTCTTGTAATAAATTATCATTAGATTGTGAATGTTCTAGGATTTTATTGATCCTTTCATCGTCCTCACCATCTAGAGTGCCAAATAGCCATTAGACGCTCTACCTCCGAGGTTGATGAACCCCCGTTTTGATATAACATGTCGTTTAATAGTTTGCAACAGATGTTCTGTTTGCTTTAATAATGTATTTACTTCCTCTAATAATAAATCTGATTGTTTACTATGATTCTTCTGTTCTGATATGAAATTCAATTGATATGCCAATTGAAACTGCATCACTTGAAATTCAGAGATGTTCATATAAGTTACAAACGTATTTTTACTAAATATGATTTCACTTGGTTCGAGATTTATTGGTAAAATAGGATAAGATAATTTTTGAATTGATCCTTCAATTGGAAAATGCTATAGGAAGAATGAGAATAAACACAGCAATCTCATCTGGAAAGGAAATAAAATCTAAAATTAGTATTTCTTGAATTTCTTCAAGTTATGTTTGGAGTACTCTGATATTTGTATTTTCACCTTGTTTATTGTCTGAGCTACGCTATCAATTTTCAAAAATAGTGGTTACATTTTATCTCTAGTTTGTTGTTTATGATAAATTTGATAATTTTTCACAATTATCATAGGGTCCGTTCTATTGCTGTTCACTTCCTCAATTTGTTCGGATTTCTTTTCATTTAAATCTACATTCATTTTCTAATACTGTCTTTTTAAGTTTTCTTTGTGATCATGGACATACTCAGAAATAATATCTTTTTCTACTATGTCAACATTGTCAACGGGGTCTTTGGAATGGAAGTGTCCTGTTATGATTTCTGAAGGGGTATAATCAGTGGATGAGTGGATTGAATTATTGTAGTGCATTAACGAGTATCTTACCAAAGTATGAAGAGATTCTGCTGGAGTTTGACGTGTTTGAATTCTAACTTGCTCTAAGATTGTAGAATGAAATCTTTCTATGTAACTATTGAAGTTAGGATTCTTTGGTGTTGTAAAGTGGATATTGATTCTGATCCACCATCACAAACAATCATATGAGGTACTCCATAATGGGAGATACAGTTAAGTAAACCGTCAAGGACATTTTAACACCTGGAAGAGGATATACTTGAGCAAATTTAGAAAACGTGTTAATGGTTGTAAGAAATTTTTCTTAACATATTGAGAGTGTATCGATATGAATTCTCTTAAATGGACGTATTCCTATTGGAATTGGTTGAAATTGAAAATGATTTGGTTGTTGCTCATATTTAAAAATTTGACAAGTGTTACAGCTATTTATATAATTAGTAATGTCTTTAACCATGCTGGGCCAATAATAATTCCGTTTCATAGATTTAATTGTTGTTGTTATGTCCCTATGTCCCGTTTTATGAATATAATGATAATTAACATATCTTGTTTATAATTTTCTGTTAAAATATCGGTAATTTTTGTTAAACACATTATTAATTTTGAATTAATATTGATCATTTTATCTTGAATTACTTTCAAGAAATACTGTTCATGTTCTTTATTTGGGAAGTATGAGTAATACACAGTATCATTATGCAGGTTTGCTATAAATTCTTTCAAACCTTCTTCAATATGTCTTTTCCTTTTCCTGAGATTAATATAATACCTATTATTTTCAAAAACTTTTTCATTGATATATAATGGTACGGGTGATGCTTCAGAAATTTTTATTATCATTTGATGTTTGAATCACTCAATTGGTTTATTAGAATATGGAAATGTAAGTATTGGCATTACATTTGCAGAATGAATTGTTGCAACATGGTTTTCATTTTCTTCAAAATTTTCTCGTATAGTCTCATCAAAATCGCCTGACTCGTTTATTATTGAAATATTGTCAAGTGGAATTCTTGATAATGCATCTGCCACGACGTTCTCTTTACCGCTGGTGTAGTCTATTGCATCGTCATATTCAGTTAATAGTAATTTCCATCGTATTAATTTTAAATTTGGTTCCTTTAGATTATCCAACAATTTCAGTGGTTTGTGATCTGATCTATTCTGAAAATGTCGACCAAACAAATATAGCCTAAAATATTTCACCGACCATACTATAGCTAGTAACTCTTTTTCAATAACTGAATAATTGATTTCATTTGGGTTAAGAGTACGACTAGCGTAACATACTGGTTTGCCCTCTTGGCATAATACAGCTTCTATAGTGAATTTCCTCGCATCAGTAGTTAAAGTGAAAGTTTTAGAAGAGTCTGGATGTTCTCAGAATTGATTCATTACATACATTTTTTTTACAAAGATTAAAAGCTTCAACGAATTGTTTTGTATGTTTTACCTTTTTTCTTTTTTTTAAACAAGCTGTAAGGTGTTTTGTTATGTTTGACAAATTATTAATACATTTTCTATAATAGCCTACCATTCCTAGGAAACTTTAAATCTGTTTATGTGTTTTGAGAATGGGAAAATTGACTATTGTATCAATTTTATTAGGACTAGGTTTGATTCCTGTTTCTGTGATAACGTGCCCTAAAAATTCAACTTCCTGTTTCAAAAACTCACTCTTATCTAGTTGTATTTTCAAATTATTTTGCTTGCGTCTTGTTTTTTAGGTACAATCTATATCGGACTTGACCAAGGACTAGTGCTATTTCGTATTATACCATCTGATAACATTTTTGAAATTTGATTTTGAACCTCATCCTTATGTATATCAGGATATCTATATGATTTAACATATATTGGTTCCTCATCAGTAGTCCTTATCATATGGGTCGTTTCAGTTGTTGCTGATAGGGGTTGGTCAGGGTATTGAAAACTCCTATAAAACTGTCTACATAATTTCAATAATTTCGATTTTCCTCTTCATTTAAATGATCGAGTCTTAATAAACTATCAACTTCTATCAGGATATGGTTGTAAATTTTTTGCTTCAGCATTACAAATTTCGTAGTTTTGTACTGAAAATACTTCAATAGGTCTTGTTAAGTCAAAATAAGTATCTTCATCATTAACATTATGTATTTCAACTAGAGCTTGTCCCTTTGTAACTGTATTAATGCCGTCTGGAATGGAGCAATGTGAATTAATTTGTTGAAAAGGAATGTAATAGGTTCCATCAATTGAAGCATTTGTTGGAAGTTTCGTTGTCAAGATTTCATTTTCATTTATCGTGACATAATAACAATCATACTCTGAGGGAGAACATTGTTTGACTGGAATTCGAACATCATTCCTATACAAATATCCTTCCTGTAGATCCTAATTGAAATCCATATTCCTAAGATGTCGGAAACTAATTAGCCCGTCAAAAAAAGGATGATAATCAAAAAGTGTAAAAACTACTTATATTTTGTTCAGATTGCAATTCATCTAATGCAGAAATATGCGCTTTATATTTAGCTGTTTGTTGACCACACGATATTTTAATGACATTGGGTTTTATAATCATAAATTTAGAAAAATGTTTTTCTGCCAATTCTGGATTTAAAAGTGAAATCTGACTTCCAGAATCAATTAACAAATTTAATGGTTTATGAATTCCTTTAATTGTTATAAAAGGAAGTTTTCTTTGATCTGGACTATTTATTTCTGAGTAATTTTCTTTCCAGAGGCTGGTGGAATAAAATTTTCTTTTCGATTTTCAGGGTTCAGTTCAACATTTTGTTCATCTATTGGTTCTTCTGTTTCAACTGTGTCTTGTTGAAATTTATTTGGGAATGAGTTTTCATATTGTTGTCCATTAGAACAAGGAAAAACTTCGCCATTGTCCATTATAAAATTTGAAGGTTCAGGGTCATAAAATGTATCATATGTGGGATATGATTCCATTACATGGTGTGATTCTTCACTACGGAATCTTGGTGGTGACTGCGGTTGGGAATCATTTTTGTGGGGTATTGTATTTTTTGAAATTGTCGACATCGGTGTCGGTTTATAAGTTGGAACTTGATTTTTGGGTTTCCAAACATTCACGTTGGCTTGTTTTGGTTTGCCAAATACTTGCTGGTTAGTAAATACCCTTTGTGGTGGTATTTGTCTGGGTATTACCTGAATAGGTTGACTCGGAAATGGTTCAGAAACTTGATTAACAGGTTGTTGTTGATTGAAATTTCTAAAATAATTTGGTGTTTGTGAAATTTTTTTAAAATTATATTGATATTGTGCCTGAAATAGTTTTTGTTCAGTCGGCAATCTCATGTTAGGTGAAGGTATTTGTTGGTTTGTATTTCTTTTAGTATCACTGACCAGAGATAAAAAGTTTTCTTCTTCAATAATAAATTTCATTGCTGCCTCCAAGCAATCTGGGTTCCTGAGTCGAACACCTGTTTGAATAATTGGAGGTAAGTATTTTAGAAAAATGATCTAAATTAATTTTTCAAGTTTCTCTTCAGGAGAGAGTGTACTATCGTTATTAATTGAGGAAAAAATTTGACTTCTGTTTTACTGGCATATAACACCAAAATTGTATAGATTTTCTTTCACTTGTGGTTTAAAGCTATGCAACTCTTGCAACAAACAAGTGAAGGATCGTTGGTCTGAAAATGAAATTTGTAAAATTTCTTTTAATTGAGCCCAAGTCTTCAACTCAATTCTACTTGCCACTAGAGGTAACGCTTTTCCTTTTAATTTACTCAAAATAGTTTTTTTTATAAATGCAGGACCATTTTCATATAGTTCAAAAGCTTCTTCGCACCCAGCAATAAAATTATTTAGCTCACAAGGGTCCCCATTAAAGTTTCTAATTATGTCTAAGAAGAGTCTTAGTTGTTGATAATTTATCTCAGATTGAGCCATGTCATTTGTATTTTGACTTGATTGATCTAAACTCAAAGTTGATAAACCTCGAGTTACAATTTCCAAATCGGTATCCAAATTCTCAGTTTCTGAATCAGATTCAGAATTCTCTTCTATAATACGAGTTCTCAGTTGTTGCCTAAACTCTTTATTCTGCCTAGCTAAATCTTTGATATTACGAAACATAACATAAAATGTGAGAAAATAATTTCACTACTTCACTTTCTTGAATAAAAATAGGTGAGGTTACAAGGAAAGCAAGACGAGAGACTTACGTTGATTCTGCTCATCGCCTTCTTTTCTTCTGTTGCTTTTTGCCTTCTTTTCTTCTTTCTTCTCTCTTTTCTTCTTTTGGAACTCTCCAGAGATATTCAGTCCTCCAGACAGTTGTTAGCTTCTTCTTGGATATTCAGTCCAGGATTAGAGCCCCGCGAATCGAAAAAGAATATTCAGTTCTCTTTGCGAAACACTATTATTTTCTGTTGGATGCACCAGTCTGTTTGTTGAAACACTTTCTTCTTGAGGCACTTTGTTTAAATAATTCTTGGCGATCATCCTACCGACTGCGCGAGTTACGTTGAGCTTCCAGCAGTGGTGGTTCGTCAAAAGCCCCTCCGTGGTTTGAGATAGCTTTGTACTCATACACATTCAACTTCCACACAAAATAAAGAATATTCTGTTCTTTATATGTGTTTTAATCAACGTATAGCTGGTATAAAACTGACCTAGCGTCAACAAATTCATATTGTTTTTATAGTATAGTCTTTGTACTCTACTAACTAAAGTACGGTAAAAAGTCATTGTAATGAAAGAGATAACTTACGGGAATAATTAAAAATAAGTGAAATATGATATACATATAAACAAGATAATTTCCCATGTGAAAGATTATTTACGATGTGAAAGATAAAGTACGATATAAATTCAAAGTCAGCACTTCTCGAATCTTATCTTATTATAGTCAGCCTTCTCACCGGATCTTACCTTCTATTTGGATGACGACCCAGGTGTGGCTCGGCAAATATGTAACTCAACGGGAGCAAAGTCTGGTTAAATTGAATGCCTGTTTGTTGGCTAAAACCTTGTGCAACCAGTCGTGCCTCCCTTCTTTCCAAAGTAACATCTGCGCTGAACTCGTTTCGTAGAACAATTCTGCTCCCAACAACTTCTTTGTCTTATGGGCGTTCAATTAGTGTGAACGTGTCGTTTTTGATAACTGAAGATATTTCTTCTCTCATAGCGTCGAACCATTCTTTTGAATCGGGTCCATTCAAAGCCTGTTTCATTAGAAATTCTGATAAAAATGCGTATTCTATTTCTTGTATGGTGTTAGCATGATGAACGTTATTGAACGTTATACATTTTTCGAGGTCTTCCCCTTGATCCTGTTCTCAATATTCGTGGATGACCACGTCCTCTTTCAAAAATGGATGGTTGTTCTGGAACATCGTCTTTTACCAAACTACCGTTCTGATCGTATTCTTGTTCATCATTGAAAACTGGAGTGGAAAAGTGTACATCGATGGTTTTAACTTCCGTCTCAAATTCCTTCCCCGTTGAGCTTTTGGGATAGAAATTGTATTTAGGTCTTTACGGATTCATTAGGTATTTTCACGATTGTATTTTCAACGAACTTCACATCCCTTGTGCTTATAACCTTCTTCTTTGTTAGCCAAACTCTAAATCCTTTAGTTTGTTCTAAATAACCTAGGAAAATTCCCTCCTTGGAACGTGGGAGTAGATATACAACCTGTGTTCTACGCCACTTCGGTGGCTCCACACGGTGTATCTTTCGATGGCCGCGTCCATCGAGTTCTTGCCGTTGGTGAAGGGTTGGGGCTGAAGAAGATGACGTGTTCGCCGAAGAGTTTTGGGGGTGGGGGGTTCAAAACGTTTCACCCTAAGTGGCGCGAGTGTTTTCTGCAAAAAAAACATGGCGGCGATGGAGCGGAAGACGAAAAAACATGGCGGCGATGGTGGAAGTTATGAAAAAACCTTCCCTCACGTGATTCGCTGAGAGCAATTGGCTGGAAGAGAAAAAAATAACGTTACGTGATTCGCTGTGTAGAAAAATAATGGCCGCCGCCTTAATTGACAAAACGAAAAAATTAAATATGAAAAATGTCTACTGTCTAGAACACACACAACAGAAAAATTATGATGGACTTATTATTAATTCACTCGCTCTCGAATGAAATTCCAAAAGAAAAAAAATACGTCTCCGCCGCCGTGAAATAGCAATAAGGCACGTTTCGTGCATGTTTACCGTCTGCTTCAGTTGAATAAAATTCTCAGAAAACACGATGATCCATTTTTGACCTTGAATTTGTTTTTCAGAGTTAATCGCAGAGTTTTATCTCACACATCTGGTGTTTTGTTTACGCTGCTCGAGCTAAATTGACCTTGGAGTTGTTTACTGTCTCGATCTTGAATTTGCACACATCAGCTGCCGTTGTGTGACTCACGACAGTCAGATGTTGTTTTTCCAGGAAAATGATGAGTCAGCAGAGATAAGAGAGTTTAGTTTGAAGCCAAATTGCTCGATTCAAGGCATTTAAAGTGTCTCACTCTAACCAATGGCATTGTTGTCTGTCTTTGATTGTTTGCATTTATTGAAAGGAATAACGTCAGTTCGAGAAAAATACATTAATTTTTCACATAAAAAATTACACTTCAGTACCAGTGGCGTAGTATGAAGATACATTATCGTTATCGATTAAAAATTATTTTTGATGCATGGATTTAATAAACCTATATATGGATTCGGATATTTGAACACTCAGAACCATTGACATGAAAAACATAAACCAATCGTGCAGTGTCGGCGGCGGCGGCTCACATTTGGAATCCTTACTCTCTCGATCAGCAGCAGGGGCTTGCATCTTGACGTCCACGGGTTGGATAGTTGGGTGGGACAACTACGACGACGACCATGACGACGATGGCCTCGAAGTGCTGCTAGAGGGGCAAGACATCTTCAGCGGAAGCCACTGCGTATCGCTATCGGTGTGATTTGTATAAATCTTCCGCAGTCTGTACGATGAGGTGTTCATCGGGATTTCGGCTCTCAACACAGGCAAATATCCATCATTGGCTAGCGCCTGAGTCATTTTTGTCCAGTTCGAAGTACTCGAATCATCGTCTTGCAAATACGATACCAATACCTCGCCGTACACATATGGCGGGCTGATGTACAGTACGTTCGAAAGAACGGCTGCTAGAATTATATAATTTGTTTTAATCGTGACGACAGCTCAATGTACACTGAGAAACAGCGTATATGTAACTCAAATATATACACTGAGAGGAACACACATACACCATTGCTCAATGTACATGACTCGTATTTCTTTCAGTGTCTCTCTCTCTCTCTCATTCATTCGATCAGCAAAATAAATCGAGCAAAATTGGTTTCATACATCTATTAATACATAATAATAAAAATAATACAATATGAATAATAATATTTCTTGTGTTTTCTGCTAGTCTTGGTGTGGCTGACGTCATGGTCTTGTTGCTGGCGGCGACGGCGGCGGAACGTGGTGGATCGGTGAATGCTAGTAGCTATTGCGTTACTTGAGACGACCCCCTCCACTACCACTTTGAGTTCAGTCGGTGGTTAATCTCGTTCTCTCTGTGTGTGTCTCAGTTAATCACAGCAGTGAATAAGTTCAATCAGCAAAGAAACAACAAGATGAAGCTCGTAGCCTGTGACATTCAGGGTTTTACTGTGAGCGGAGATTTCCAACCCTAAGAGCTCGCCATCACCGACCGGCATCGCATAAACCACTTTTTATTCAAAGCCGGAGTGCCATTCCATGACCTGAGCGAAGCAGATAAACGGCAAGTACGATATTTGGAGAGAAATATCCATGGCATTCCATTCTCTGATGGCTATGTCGAATTCAACGAGATCCAGGACGTGCTGCACCCCATCATCGAGGCTGATGTGGTATACGTGAAGGGTAATCAAAAATTCGATTTTTTGGTGAAGTGTGTGCTCGATCTGCCTAGGAGGCCACACATCGTCGATATTGCGGCTACTACAAGTACAGTCGTCACCACGCCTCCACCGACACTCGAGAAGCAAAGCCCGCTCTGTTTGAATCACATAGCATCCGGAAAATTAGAAGTGCATTGTGCCGTGAGACACTGTTTCGAAATCTGGCAATGGATATCGTCACACCTGATATGGTGAGGCCCCACGGTGATCACGACGACGACCACGACACTCCTATCAATCGGCACTTGCAAAATTTGCGCGAGCTCAAGGCGCACATAGCAGAGTACGAGCACAAGCTGTGTATTTTCAAACGCTTCCAAAATATGCAAATTAACGATGCTAAATGGATGGGGCAGCAGCAGCAGCAGCATTAGTAGCTATGGCGTCGCTTGAGACGACCCCCTCCACTACCACTTTGAGTTGTGAGAGGCCGTCCTACGCGGGAGACTAAATATTGAACCTGAAAAGAAAAAAAATTAGCGCTGCGGAGAATCGAACTCGCGCCGGCTGGATTACCAGGCGGAGATAAATAAATAAAATAAATAAATAAAGGTTTATTGTTTCATAGTTGTTATAGAAATACACATCATTTGATATACTGAAACTCCGTCCTAAGCTCAATTCTTCGCCCAAGAGGGACCACGAGAAAGGAAGGGTCGAGAGGACGCACTGAGAGCCGCCTCCCTTCCTCCACAGACATTGCTGGCTGCAGAGCAAGGGAGCGCTTGTGCCAAGAGGCACATAGGGTCCCGGTCAGGGACGCTAGTGTCTATCTCCGCTGGTGTTAGCGGTTGGCCGAGTATTACAAACGATAGTGGTTGTAGTACGTATGATACATGCCTCCTGCAAAGCTTATGCATGTCGTCGGTCGGTAGCATTCAATGTAGATACTGCTTTGTAGTCTAGTTTGATCAGAGACGGTTGTTTCGTGCTAACCCCGGAAAAAGCTGATGCAAAAAACCGGGTAGGCGGAGATCTAAACCACTAGACTGCGGATGATATTGATTATAATCGGTTAATAGGATGTAACTATGACAGCGGCGGCAGGAGGATCATGATAGGTTTTTTTTGTGTGTAATAAAATTTGGCGGCCGGATATCCACTAGGCCATCGATTGATTAGTGAATAGGGTAATCGGCTGTTAACCGTCTGAATGATTGGTTGTTGGGATATATTGGAAAAGTAAAAATAAAAATGAGAGCTCTTGGAATGGTTGTGAGTGAAACGTTTGCAATGAATATTTGCCCTGTCTCAATCCACTTAACTTTACGACGAACATCATCAGACTCACCACTTTTATGCGAGGAAAAACATTTTACAAAAATAAATTATGTAAAATCTGTAAAACTTTTGGTGGTTATTCGAATCGACTTTTCGAGCAAAAATCTAATATCAACTATTTACTTGCTAATCTAGAATGCGTAATTACTCAGAAATTGCTTACCGTTTGCGATTGAGTACATCATCCGGAAATTCCAGAATGATACTCGTTTCAAACCGTTGCATACATAGGTAATGAATCTTCTTAGAAATTGCATATGAAATGCATACATTTTGCTATTGGATCTCAGACATCTCAGAAGAAACAGAAGTGTGATCTGGGAGAAACTTTCTTTTCGTAGAATTTGGTCTGTAGTTTTTAGAAATATTTTTGGTTATTGCATCATGCTCCTGTGTTCGCCGGATTTGTTGCGACAGTATACTTATAGGTTCTGAAGGACGTAAAACCATTTCTTTAATTTTTTCAAAATTTATAGTCTCCAGTGTCTGGAGGGTCAGGGAAATACCCTTAATTTTGCAAACCACTTCTTCATTCTGATGTTTTTCATTCTAAAATTTATAAGCGTAATTTTTTGGACCTCCTGATACGAACTCCGTTATATATGAACCAGAGCCTAATTCATCTGTCATATCACCGATAAATTCTCCAGTAGGAATATTGTAATCTTCAGGTCTGGATATATAAATCACAGAATCCGTATCGTAATACAAAACTCTTTCATTGAGTTTTTCAAGGTAGCTGTAAAGTTTCAGTCGAGAAAGAGCTGTGACATAGACAGCCAATACAACATTTACAGTCGGTAGAGGGGCGAAACAATCGTCTTTATACTCCCAATTAACGATAATAGTTTCTTCGTTCACAGGAAGTATGGTGTGGACGAAAATTGAAGGATCGGAAAGCATAGCAAAGAATTCATGGGGTTGATTGATGATAGCTGTTTTTGACTGTTTTTCACGTTGACCAAATTTACCCCAGAACGAATTGAGCATAAGTTTAGCTAGGGATCTCAAACCTGGGTTACTGCAGATTTTAGAAAGCTCTAGTTGTATGTCTTCTCGTTGTAGAAAATTTTCAATATATTCATCTTTTTCTTTCTGTGTCCGACAATGCGAAGGCCAATCTGATTCCTCTTGCTTGATCTTAAGGAACTTATTCATCATCATGCTCGTGAATAGGCCCGAGTGCCCTCTGTCAAACTGAATGGAGTCATAGCTCCAAATTTCAAAAATTTCCAAGAGTTCATAAACCACATCCACAGCTTTCACAATCTCCTCTACCACCCATGTCCCTGTAAGAGCGCGTTCGTCATCTGAGTGATGACAGTTTCCTGTGTTGAATGTTTCACCACAGAAACGGCATAATACAAACATCAATTTATCATTAATTTTCTGTGGAAGAACTGGATGGAATAGAAATGTAGGGGGCAGAACTTTACATTTAATCACTCCTGTAATCGAAGAAAGATCCAACGATGAACACTCGGAACCAACAAAAACTTAAGGATGACCAAGGGGAAATTTTCCATATTTACATACCCAGGGGTAGAGGGAGCAAATGTCAGTATACTTGATTGTTTCTCCTTCTTTGGTTTTGTAATATCCAAACACATTTCCTGTACGACCACCATAGAAAGTATCACGAGTTTGAAGAGGGAGTTGAGTCAAAAAGGTGTGTGATTTGGTGTAGTTCTTCAGTTCGCTATTTGTAGATAGTTTTTTCCGAAATTCGCACTCCCATATTTCGATTACGTCAAATTCCAGTTACCTTAGTCTTTCGAGTTTGGCTTGAGTAGCCTCATAACGGTTATTCAGAGTCTCAGAAGGATTATCTTTGATAGGTGTATCTCTCTGAAATATTAAACACTTACAACCGTGGAAATAACAACCCTGAAACTCGAAGATTTGGTTCGTTTCTTGACAGAAACCATCGACTTTTAACGCCACCAACTAAAGCCTCGGACCCTTTGGCTGCATGTTGTATACTAATATTCCTCTCCCTCTCTTCCCATAGTAACCATTGAATAGCAACTTTTGACTGTTTATCTTTGTTCCTGTAGCCGCCTTTGGGATGATGCCAATAGTTTGCGGTTTAAGGAAATTTCGCCAGAAGACTTTATTACATTAAGATGCGATAGTGCTGGCCTCCATGAAGGGGCAAACATTTGTCTCTTCGAGCATTATACAACGAAATCTGAGACAGGCCTGTGTCATAATGAGTTCCGGTTTCAAATCAGTTTTTGTTAAAATATAATTGTGAACAAACTGATGATCGAAGCCGCCGCCATTGTGGGCAATAACTACAACATTTTTGAACATTTTACGTATAGTTAAAACATGATGAACGAACGGAGAAATTGGATCGTTACATTTGAGAATTTGTAAACGAAGGCCACATTTCTTACAAATTTGAGAGTCTGAGGATATACAAATATCACAACACTGTCGAAAAACACAAAGATTTGGTTCGTGTAGAAGAGAACCGTCATCTCTAACCTTTTCCTGCATTGTTTCGAGGTCGTAGAACACATAAAGGTAATTTTTAGTTGGAGGTTTGCGTGTGTCCGGTTGAATGTAACATAAATGACCAGAAGGCTGATGTTCATTGCAAATTCCACAAAATATTTCTCCACAAGTGTGTCTTCGATCTATCTTGATTAATTTGAAAAATTCCTCACAACGGCGCATCTGAGTACAGATACCATGTTGTAGGTGTTTTTCAAAACAGGCTTGTCCACGGAATGTTCTATTGCATGACTGGCACTTCACGGATAACTCATCATTAGAGCAAGAAGGAGATTGTCTACATGCACGGCATGTTTTTCCATAATGATGCTTTTGATTATTATCATACATTCTGCACAAAAATAAATGCAACAAAATGCTGCAGTGAGAGATGTTATGACATTGTAATGCCCCTTACTGAAGAGAAGATTCAAATGGGGTCCATTATCATCACCCTTAAAAATAAGGTCACGTCCCTTGCTTCCGTATGCATAGACCACGATTTTATAATTCAAGAGATAATTTTGAAACAGCTGAAGTTCAGCTATACCACACCCCTCCGAGGGAACGGATACGCCGGCAGTCTTCGTCAAGTGCTTGGGTATCCGGCCACTTGACTGCATAAACTGCAAAAGGGCGGGGGTAAGTGAAAGAAGACATCCGGCGATAGACCCGAAATGCCCGGTATATATGAGGAGGGTAGAGCTTAGCAGAAGGCGGACAGAGTATTAAAGTCCTGCAATTCAACGCAGGACGGGGCAGGGAGGCCACACACCTCATAAGAGGTATGGCAGAGGAAAAAGGGGCGGATATAGTATGTTTACAGGAACCGTGGCAGAGAGAGGGGAACTGGGAAGGGTGGCATAAACATGACGGGGGTAAAGGTACCAAGGTCAGAACATGGATAAGGACAAAGATAGACAGCTCTGCCCTCATGGCAGTGAGGAGCATAAATGGGGTCGGAGTGATATTAAGGATGCAAGATGGGCAGGATGTCAAGATAATGAATGTGTATGAGGAACCTGGAAGGAGGAGGAATGATGAATGGAAAAAGGTGAGAAGGAATTTTGATAAATGGGCAGGCGGGAAGATCATCCTAGGGGACTTCAACGCCAAGCATGTCGCATGGGGAGGAATGGTGACGGATGAAAGAGGAGAGGATATACTGGACTGGATAGTGGAGAAGGGTTATCAGATTGAGAATGATGCGAACAGCCTGGCGACGTTCTCTAGTGGAAGAGGCGAGAGCTGGATTGACCTAACCATTTGCAGCAAGAACTGGGTGAGAGACTGGGAGGTAAGCGAGGATGAGTCACTGAGCGATCATCGAGTGATACGTTTCCTAATAGCCGGAGAGCCGACAACGCGAAAAAGGACCTTTTTGAATGTGGGAAGGACAAATTGGGCCGTGGTGGAGGAGATAGTCTCGACATATGATATGGGGAAAATAGATAGCAGTGAGGAGGTAGAAGCAGAAGCGGGGAAACTCCAGTCCTTGATTGTTCGGGCGTGTCGCAAGGCAATACCCAGGAGTACAAAAGAGGAGCAAGAGGAGAGAGAATGGTGGAATGATGAGTTGGGTAGGATGAGAAGAAGAGTGAGGAAACTCAGGAGGGAGTACCAGGCAGAAAGAATAGAGGATGAAAGAATCAGAAAACAGGGGATATTTAGGAGAGAGAGGAATGAGTACAAGAGGGGGATTGCAAGGGCAAGAATCGAGTGGCTGAAAGAAAGGGTCGAGAGGTTGCAATCGGAGAAACCGTGGAACAGAGTGTTTGGGCTCCTGAGGAAAGAAAGGGCAGAGGAAATACCGGGCACGGCTAAGAGGGAGGATGGAACATACACCGAGGGAAAGCACGAAACCAGCAGATACCTGCTGGACAAGTACTTCCCGAACGATGACAGGGGAAAAGACACCATGGGTAGACGCTGCATTAGGGAGGACGGAGATGAAGGATGGGGACCGGAGCAGCCCAACTTCACGGTGAGGGAGGTACAAGAGGTAATGGAAGGATTAAAAGACAACAAAGCGACGGGAACAGACGGCATACCTAATGAGGTGATGAAACACGTGGCGAACCTAATAAGCGAAGATCTTACGGATATACTCAACGCATGCCTTAGGCTGAGGTATTTCCCTGCAGTATGGAAGGTGATGAAGGTTGTGTGGATTCCTAAGAAGGATAGTAGCCTAAGGCCGATCAGCTTGCTGACCGCGTTAGGGCGAACTTTCGACCGGCTTCTCAGCGGAAGAGTACAGGTGTGGTGTGAAAGAGGACAGAAGTTCTCGCCCTGCCAATTTGGCTTCAGGGCGGGATTGGACACATCGACTGCTGTTGAGAATATGGTGGAGAGAATAAAGAGAAGTAAGAACGAGGGTATGCATAGCATGGTGATGGCGCTGGATTTGTCGAACGCTTTCAACACGGCATGGGGACCTGCGATAGGATGGAATATGAGGAAGATGGGGCTACCGGAGAACATTGGCAAGGTGTGCATGGAATTTGTAGGCGAAAGAAGAGTCAAGAGTGGAGGCGTGGAAGCGATCGTGGACAGGGGGTGCCCGCAGGGATCCAGCCTGGGACCCACGCTATGGCTTATGGTCATGGAAGCGTGGTTCGAGAGGATGAGGGCAGTAAACGAAAAGGAATATGACAGGATAAATGAAGGGGTGCCAGCAGCGCACAGAGTAAGTGGTGGGACGAAGGTGTGGGCCCAGGCCTACGCCGACGACCAACTGATAGTGGTGGTTGGCCCGTCGGTAAAGAAAATAGAAAGGATGTGGAAGGAGGTGTGGAAAGAATGTCAAGAATGGGAGGATGAAATGTGGCTGAGGTATAACGAAAACAAGACCGAATGCATGTTTGTCCCGGCCAGGAAACTGGACAAGGAACCGGTGGTTAGGGTGAGAGAGCAACGGATTGAGTGCGGCGGTAACATCACATACTTGGGCATGATAGTAGACAAGGGCCTACTGTACATTGATCATCTTAAGGAGGTAAGAAGGAGAACGGCTATAGTTGCAGGAAAACTAAGAAGATGGACGGGCCGTGACGTAAGGCTAAGGAGAGGATGTGTCAGACTGATTTTCGAAAGAGTGGTTAAGCCGGCGGTGATGTATGGCGTCCAAGTGTGGGGAGCAAGAGCGAAGGACTCTAGGGTGATCAGACAATTGGGGGCGATACAGAGACCGTTTACGCTATCGGCCAGCGGGGCATATAGAACGGCGCCGTCAGCCGCGTTATGCGTGCTGACTGGGATAGCGCCTCTATACATAGAGGCAGCAACGAGGTATGAAGAATGGAAGGCGCACGGAAAAGAAAAAGTAAGAGGACGGATAAACGGGTGCGACAGAATATACCCATGGATGATCGGAACAATTCTGGAGAACCGAGAAGGGCTAAAAGAGGTATTTGTGGACGCGGTTAAGAGAGAGGATGGACGAGTGGGTATAGGATGGGCGCATAAGGAGGGGAGCGAGTGGAGAATGGGTCGGGAAAGAATCAGTGAGCTGGGAAACGTACAGGAAGCCGAAATGGTGGCTATAGGTAAAGGGGTACTGATGGGTGGAGAGATGGACATAAGAATAATAAGTGACTCGCCTGGAGCAGTGGAGACCATTAGGAATGCGAGGACGAAGAGCAAAAGGGCAGCTCGTATTAGGAGAATTCTTGAAAACAGAAGGGTAGCGGGATTGGTGACGGAAATTGAGTGGAGGAAAGGGCATGTTAGGGAGAATGAGGGTAACAGAAGAGCAGATGAAGAGAGTAGAAGAGGTGCGGAACTGCAAGAGATCACATGGCAAATAGACTTGGGACATAGCAGAATGGAGGAGAGGGAAAGGATTAGGAGAATGGTGATGGAAAAATGGCAGGGTGAATGGGACAGCGGCAGGACCGACAGAAGCGTACATGGTATGTGCAACAGGGTAGGGATGGGGTGTATACCATTAGCAAGGAAGGCAGTGCAACTGGTCACAGGGCATGGGAACTTTCGGGGTTACCTGGCAAGGTTCGGAATTGCACAAGAGACCCCATGCCAGTGTGGAACTGGCGGGACTGACACGGCGGAGCACATCAGGAACGATTGCATGCGGAGAGAAAGGGTAGAATGGAGAAGGAGGATCGAGGAAGAGGAGGATAGACTTGGAGCGTTACAGCTAAGGGATACAAATGGTGTGAAGGATGAATGGGTAAGGATATTGAATGAATGGGCGGGGGCTGTGGTCGAGGATGAAGAAGTATGAGAACCAACATAGTGTCAATGCGACGGTAATAGTGGCCTGGCTTCGGGATAAACGAGCGTCGAAAGTAAATCGGGAGAGCAGGCGCTCGGATAGAATAAGACTGCCGACCAGGGAGGGCGCTGTTTGAATGTGGAGGATGAGCGGAATAAAGAAGGAAGGATCTTCCCCGCTGATTGCCCGCCCGGTATTCGGTGGGTCACGACCCAACGGTGGTGGGGGGGTGTGGCGGGGCGGAGGAGCGAGGGATATCGTGACGTGGACGTTGGAATGGGATGTAGGTGCAGCTTTATGGCCTAACGGCTTGGCAAGTGCAGCACACCTGGGGTGGTTTTAGTCAGTAAGAGTCTGACACTACTGATACGCGATGGACACCGAGCGATCAGAGTCCATGAGGATTTCCACCCCACTGAAAAAAAAAAAAAAAAAAAGTCTTTGTCAATTCATGAGCTCTTATACTTTGAAGTTTTCCTATATCACGTCGTACCTTCACAACTTCTGGGTCTTTATCGGCGTAGGCTTTGGCAACTACCAGTGCACGCGGTAGACACATATTATCCTTGTTGTCAATAACTACTATGCCTCTCCGTTTGCTGCAGTCTTCGGTGAATGTATTGTCGGAACGGCCTCGACCTTTACCCGTAGGCATTTTTACCAAGGTAACACCTAAACAGAAAGTTTCAGTATTCAGGCCTGTTGAATTGGATTGATAAATAGACGAAATTTCATCGCTGGTTACTTCAGACGCCAGTCTGAAACTCATCCACCCCTGTCCTCGCGAAAATTCGTTGGAACAAAAGTTGAAACCGACGTAATCAGTTGATCTCAGACCACTCGTATCTTTCAATACTATCTGAGTTATGGCGTCTCTCACCCAACTCACAGGTTCTGCACCTTTGGGTATTGGTGCGATTCTGAATTCCAAAGTTCTACCTTGAAGTACAAAACGGCGAATCATTTTGGTTGAGTCTTTGATTATTAAAAAATTTTTCATTTTGAAAAAATATTCAAATTAAAATTCCAAAATTTTCACTAGAAAACACAAAATCTGAGGTCAAAATCAAAAACCTATCAGGAGCAGTTAAAACACGTCTCAACACTTCACGAATTGGCTAGATAATGACGTGTAGCGCGCAGTCGTTACATAGTAGTTTCTCCTATAACTTGAACTATAAAAATATTGGCGGGGGTGACCTAATAAAATCCACGAAAACAGCTGTCATGATAGAGTGTAATTTTACTATTGCAAATATTATTTTTATGAGTTCGACTGTTCATACACTTTATGAATAATCAACAGACAGACTTGCAGACGTACACCAAATTTATAATAACTCAAGGTCTAGGTAAATTCTAGAGCTAGTGAACCATGCAATAGGCAAATGTATGTCGCCAATGCTGTCTCCAACAGATGAAATGTGAAGAATATGATGAATATTTAAGCTCAGCGTCCTGCTTGTTTGAGTGGCATGAGTATTCTTGTAAGAAATGTCAAGATGTGTTACTGAAAAATCAATAAAGGTACCTACTCGATAGGAACAACATTCTGTATATTATGTATATGCAGTAGTTGTATTTTCTTCTTGTTTAACGCATCACCATAAAAGTCATTTTCTCTGGGTACTCAATTAATCTGCTCAGGGTATTTAATTTTCGGACCGAATGAATACCCCCACTATTGTTTGTAAGAAATCCTAAAATATTGGATCATGTTGAGAATCTTCAAGAGACTAAGTCCTTACAAGTGGGGAACATCTATTATTATTATTATTTGTATAAATATTGGATCATATTGAGAAACCTCAAGAGACTAAGTCCTTACAAGTGGGGAACAACTATTATTATTATTATTTGTCGTGGCACTAATTATTATTGATTAATGTTAGTGTATATACTATGTCAACTGTAGGTGTACATAAGCTCAATCGTGGTGCCTTATTTCATAATACCAAATAACAAATATCGACCCAAGTCGTCTTGAAATAACACCAAAGTCTGAATCACCATCAAGTTTCGTTCAAGAACTAAACCATCAGACACCTAAATCTTTCTTCAGTTTTTCTCTAAACCAGTATAATTATTTCCAAGTTTTCTGTTTAAAACCTTAAATTTATTATCAGTTGTCAATGAGTTTCTGACCGTGTTGTCCTCACATACCTCAATTGTTTTAGTCACTTTCATGTTTTGAATTTTTTCTTTTTTCCAACTTTTCTCCCTAATGTGTATCCCTTTTTCTGTTAATCTAAATTTCAAATGAACTATACCGTCTTCAATTCCTTAGATTTACAACTCACTCTGTATAAAAATTATGTAATTGATAGTGAGTGTAATTTTTTTTCTTATATCAACCCATTACGGCCTTTCATTTAGCATTTTTCTGCAACTTTACTAGGTATGTGTTCATGTAGTATACCTAAATCACATTCGAACTTTCGTATCATATACTCATACTTGAAATTAATTCTTTTTGGTCGTGTTTTTCAAGTAACAATATATTCTATATATTTTCAATAATTAAGCCTCTGTATATAGCCACATATGTAATATTCTTGATTTTTTCATTCACTTTCATGTTTTCAAACTCGTTTGATTCCCCATCTTCACCCTCTATACACGTAATTTTTTATCATACCCCATTTTCAATCAACTCTACCGTCTTCTATTTCTTAGATTTACTACTCAATCTGTTTGAATATTTGATTAATAGTATGTATGTTTTCTTCTCCTATCAACCCATAAAGCCTTTTATTTGATTTGTTGTTTTCTCAACGAGTTCACGACTTCTTCAATCTGTACCTACCTACTCATCGAATATAACAAAATAGTCTCTTATTTATAATGTTTTGATACTATTTAATCATCTCCCAGTTACTACCAGAGGAATGATCTCTCCAGTTATATTCAGGAGATCTGTGAAAAGTATTATTATCAATGAAACCATACTACAGTGTTCAAGAGAATCTAGACCAAGATTGGAATTGCTCTAACTTATCTTAATCTCAGACACTCGTATACTCGTATAAAGAGAAGAGAATGCTCTTTTTATGACATGCGCTTCTTCGCGTAATCCAATTTTGACTACATGTTATATTATTTTACACATGAGCAAAACTGATCCCTATGTTATTGTTTATTAATTATTTCATCATTATTGTGCAATGTATGTAGCATTATTTTCTTCAATGATAGGTACGCTTTTACATCGTACTATTATATTTTATGGTGATATTCTATGATGAACCTGTTCTTCTGTCTTTTGACGACTCGTGTTTTTATCAACACTTATTTACGCTTACCAGTGTTATATTTCTTTACGTCTCTATTTTTATATGTATAAAAGCTTTGCCAATGAGAATTAATTCTTCAGACAATAAAGTATATTTTGATTTGATTTGATTCGCCTATGCATAGAACTTTTCTATCATGAACGCTTGAAATACATTTTCGATCGCGTATTTCATAGTTAGACACAATTCACTTGATACATCCCTATACCATACATTTGCGATAATCAAGCAAGCCTCTGTATATATTCACATATGTCACATCCTTACTTTTCATGTAGGTATTCGAATTTTTCAATCTCCTTTTTACTCTTTATATAGGTATTATGCTAACAAAATATGTGTTCAAAATTTGTTCTTACCAATCAACCATGTTTTTCGAAGAGAACTCCTCAAAAGTTGAAAAAAGATGGAATCAATCAATGCGCATTCGAGAAAGGCGATGGACATATTTTGTCGCATGCGACAAAGGGTAATAGACATTTGAGAATCGGACCCCTGAAGAGTTTATTCATCGGATAGTTAGTTGAAAATAATATTTGGGAATGGATTCAAGAAAATATCAGATAATACAAAGTGAAAAGAAAATCAAATAAAAATTATACTTGGGAATGGTTTCAAGAAAATATCAAATAGTAGGTACAGGGTGAACAGAAAATTGATTAAATTGCAAATAGGAACATGATCGAACAAAATATTCAGTACATGACTAGAGTCAATTATAAAAATACAAACGATAGCTTTTCGAAAAATAGGTATACGGGTGAATTGAAAATGAAGACATCGTGATTTCACAGTAAAATGATAAATGAAAGGTCTAATTGGGGTTGAAGTGCCATTAAGGTCAAATGCCTATATTGAAAAACTAGACAACTTCTAAGAAACATACGAAGGTTAACTGAAATCAAATGGATTGAAAATGTAGAGTAAATTTGAAGAAATGAAAAACATGTTCGCTCGATGAGACATGCATATAGAGGGTCATTTGAAATCGAAGCCAATGTAAAATTTTCTTTAATCACAGTGAACTTTCAAAAGAAAGGTATAATTGGGGTTGAAGTGAGAACAAAATATATACACTGATTAAGTAGAATATATAGGGAAGTGGTTGTGGTGTTGGAGCATTTGCCTCTCACCCAGGTGATTTGGGTTCAATCCGTACCGCATGCCACTGAGCTAAAGTGGTTCGGAATCCCCTTGTTCATTACCTCTAGGTCCCGGATCTTCCTTGTTCGCACAAGCTCTGCTTTTGAGGAGTTCTCTCCGAAAAACATGGTTGATTGGTAAGAACAAATTTTGAACACTTTTATTTTGTTAGCATAATACCTATATAAAGAGTAAAAAGGAGATTGAAAAATTCGAATACCAACATGAAAAGTGATTAGAAAATTTAAGGATGTGACATATGTGAATATATACAGAGGCTTGCTTGATTATCGCAAATGTATGGTATAGGGATGTATCAAGTGAATTGTGTCTAACTATGAAATACGCGATCGGAAATTTATTTCAAGCGTTCATGATAGAAAAGTTCTATTCATAGGCGAATCAAATCAAATCAAAATATACTTTATTGTCTGAAGAATTAATTCTCATTGGCAAAGCTTTTATACATATAAAAATAGAGACGTAAAGAAATATAAAAATGGTAAGCGTAAATAAGTGTTGATAAAAACACGAGTCGTCAAAAGACGGAAGAACAGGTTCATCATAGAATATCACCATAAAATATAATAGTACGATGTAAAAGCGTACCTATCATAGAAGAAAATAATGCTACATACATTGTACAATAATGATGAAATAATTAATAAAAAATAACATAGGGATCAGTTTTGCTCATGTGTAAAATAATATAACATGTAGTCAAAATTGGATTACGCGAAGAAGCGCATGTCATAAAAAGAGAACAGAATGAGTATACGAGTGTCTGAGATTAAGATAAGTTAGAGCAATTCCAATCTTTGTCTAGATACTCTTGAACACTGTAGTATGGTTTCATTGATAATAATACTTTTCACAGATCTCCTGAATATAACTGGAGAGATCATTCCTCTGGTAGTAACTGGGAGATGATTAAATAGTATCAAAACATTATAAATAAGAGACTATTTTGTTATATTCGATGAGTAGGTAGGTACAGATTGAAGAAGTCGTGAACTCGTTGAGAAAACAACAAATCAAATAAAAGGCTTTATGGGTTGATAGGAGAAGAAAACATACATACTATTAATCAAATATTCAAACAGATTGAGTAGTAAATCTAAGAAATAGAAGACGGTAGAGTTGATTGAAAATGGGGTATGATAAAAAAATAACGTGTATAGAGGGTGAAGATGGGGAATCAAACGAGTTTGAAAACATGAAAGTGAATGAAAAACGAAACTTCATTCTTGGAGTGTGAAGATATCTGCAAGATTCTCCATGTCTGCACCTGGACGTTCGATGGAAGTAGCACTCCACAGTCTTCAAGTTGGGTCGAGGAAGATGGTTGCAGCACACCAGAATTTTGATGCCGCTGGATCTGAATATTGTCTCCAACATGCTTCTTATAACTCTTCAGTCCAGCCCATCAAGCCCACAGGCCAATTTTGAGATTGCCAGGTCTACAATATTCTGGTCCAGCATCGTGTCTCTCAATCTCGTAAGGCTCTTCCAAACATCTTCATAAGACGGCTTATCTCGCGAACGCTTCTTGGTGACCAGATAGTAGATGTTTCTCTGGCATTTCCTCAGCTGTAACACCCCTCCAACTTCCGGGTTCTGTTCTCTCAGTTCCTGGATTCGACCGAACTTCTTGGAGAAAACTACTTCAATGCCTCTGGCAGGCACCTTGAAAAGATCTCGTGACTCCTCTCGGGTTACCCCATATTGAACTTTCTGTCCGTTCGAGTACAGGGACATGAACCTCTGAAACGTCATTTTGTCCTCCGGTGATCTGACGGTGCGGACTTGATCGTGGTTTCCGGCGTAAGGGGACAACCTATTGAAGTGGACTACCCTAGGTTTTCCTCATGGTGGCTTATATATGCGGTAGACGAGGTCGTTTATCCTTTTCATGATCTTATATGGACCTTCCCACGAGTTCCGAACTTTCGGTGATAGTCCACGGCGACGTTTAGGGTTGTATAGCCAGACAAGGTCACCTGTCTGATATCCACCAGCATCCGCCTTGATGTCGTAGGTCTCCTTCATTCTGTCGCTGGCACTCTGGATGTTCAAACGGACCCGTTCATGGATGTCGTCCATTCTCTGTCGCAGTTTGCTGACGTAGTCATCTCCCGCAGTGTCTCGTCCTGGTGGCGTCCCAAACTTCAGGTCACATGGAAGTCGCAGCTCTCGGGCCATAATAACACTTGCAGGGGTTTGGCCGTTTGACTCATGAACTGCGGAACGATACGCCATCAGGAACAGATGGAGGTACTGGTCCCAATCCTTCTGGTGGTCAGAGACTACCTTGGACAGGTGGCGGTTTATCGTCTTATTCATCCGCTCCACCATTCCATCGGACTGTGGATGTAGAGCTGTGGTCCTCGAATGATCTGCCAACCACAATAATGTCGTCGAGATACACCAGACACGTCTTCCATGATGGTCCTTTCAAAACTGTCTCCATCGATCTTTCGAACGTGGCTGGAGCATTGCAGAGGCCGTATGGCATAACTGTAAACTGCCATAATCCGGAGCCGATGGTAAAAGCTGTCTTTTCTCGATCTTCCTGGGCCAGTTCTACCTGCAAGTATCCGCTCTTCAAATCTAATGTCGAGAAAATCGTAGATCCAGCCAGCGTGTCTAGCGTGTCGTCTATCCTTGGGAGAGGGTAGCTGTCCTTTTTCGTCACGTTGTTTAGTTGACGGTAGTCTACGCAAAACCGTGTTGATCCATCTTTCTTCTTCACCAACACGACTGGAGAGGACCAGGGACTGTCGGATGGCTCGATGACTCCGTCTTTCTCCATGTCGCAGACTATTTTGTCAGCCTCCTCCTCTTTGGTGAGAGGAAGTTTTCCGACTGATTGTCTGATTGGTCGGCCATTTCCAGTATCTATCTTGAGCCACCTTTGTTCCACCGCCTCTGCCTACTCCGGTATCGAAGATGTCCTGATACTTCCTGACTAGTTCTCTCAGTTTAGGCTTCTGTGCTAGCCCCATGTCCTTGGACGAGATATCAACCAACTTCTCCAATTCTGCTGGCATGTAACTGGCTTGACTAACAGTGCCGCGTACACTCCTTATCTCAGAGGAAATTGACGAGCAGTGCCCCAGAATTGTTCCTTTCTTCAAAGTCACAGGGTAATAATTGACATTCATTACCCTTACCGGCACAAATGTATCAACTCGCAATAAGGTCTTCCCTAGTGCGATTCCTCGTCCAATTTTCTCATCATGGAGCTTGGGCTCGAACATCACCACATTTCCACTGCTCGCACCTCCATTCAGGCGAGCCTCCAAAATGGTTTCAGCCCTCTCCGGTACGCTTACGTCTTCAGCCAGCAGAACTCGAACCATTTCTTCATTTCTCCCATGAAGTACCAGCTCTTCTCCGTTCACACGAAGGACGCCGTCTTTAAAATTCAGCTCGAATCCTCTGGAATTCATGATGTCCATTCCGAAAATTACCTCGTCCTCGATATCCGCTACTAGAGCCCGGTGTTTCACTGTAGTGCTGCCCAAAGTCAGTTCGATTGGAAGTTCACCATACACAGTTGCCGGCTCTCCTGTTGCTGTGCGTAGCTTCCTATTCGACGATTCAATTCTTGCCGGTGTTTTGGCAAATGTAGGTCCAAGGATTGTCCTAGTCGCACCTGTATCACGCAGCATGGTGCGAGGCTCGTTGTTAATGAGACCGTCTACAAAGACACCTTTGTCTTGTCTTTGAAGTACAGCGACATATGCATTGTTAACTGGGGCTTGTTGGATACGGGCTGACGATTGCTCCTTCTTGACCTTCATCGTTGATGTCGATTTTTTCAATGTTGGACATTTGCTACGCTCGTGCCCAAGTTCTCTACAATTTCGGCATCGTATCAGTCTTCTCTCAGGCACAACTTCCTTCAGCAATTTTGGCATCACAGCTTCGATATTAGCGGGCTCCTGTGGCTGTGGATCTTCCTTATTCATCCGTACTCTACTCTGGCTTTTGCAGGATTGTTTTGCTGCTTCGAATTCCAGAGCGCGTGCCAATGCATCCACGAGATGTGCGGGGCGAGCTAGTGTTAGGGCTTGCCGGATTTCCTGGTCACGAAGTCCATCCAAAAATGCCTGGACCGCTAGTCGCTCCATTACATTTTCCGGTGTAGCTGGGTACGCAAGACGAACCAAGCGTGCAATATCTGCTTCAAATTCTTGCAACGATTCGCTTGATTTCTGGCATCGATTCTTCAGCTGTGAGTGATATACGTGTTCAAGGTGGGCTTGGCCATAGCGAAGTTCCAAGTGTTTTACCAGCTGTTCATAGTCTTCCTGTTGTTGGGCGGTGAGCGTTTGTAAAATATTTGTTGCTTCGCCACGCAATGCCAGTGTCAATGCTAAAGCATTTTCCCCAGCATTCCTTCCATTTGCTTTGGCAGCAGCTTCGAATTGTCGGTGGTAGTTGGACCATGGAGTATTTCCGTCGAACTGAGGCGGTTTCAATGAGAGCTTTCCTGGTTCCGTACTGACCTTAAAATGTTTGATGTCTTTTTGAACTTCCTCCAAGTTGGTACTCAGATCCGGATTTCTGTTGAAAATTTCAGGAATGTGCACAGAATCCATTCGCTTTTCTAGCTCACTAAATCTTTCCTTTATTTCATCGTGGAGCGTTTCCTTAATTTTTTTCATTTCTTCTTCCATTTCATCTTTGATTTTCTCCATCTCTGTTTCGACAGTTCCCATTCTTTCTTCTAACCGATTCGCCACACCACAAATTTCTTTTTTTAAGCCTTCAGAGTTTTCTAGAAGCTTCATTTCTAGATTTTGTGAATTTTCATGAAGCTTTTCTTCTAGATTTTTCGAATTTTCTAGAAGTTCCTCTTTCAGACTGACAGAATTTTCTAGAAGCTTTTCCTCCAGACTCTTTGAATTTTGAAGAAATTTATCTTCCAGACTTACGGAATTTTGTAGAAGTTCCTCCTTCAAACTATTCGTAGTTTCCTCGAGTTTGTTCATTATAGCACTCATATCGATTCCAGAAACTTCGAACAAAAATGTTTCGGGGTCTTCTCCTTCTTCAATCAGTCCATCTGCAAGTCTTTTCTGGAGTACGGCCTTCTTTCCAGTTGTTTCTAACTCACGCTCCTCTATCTCTTGCTTTAATTCACTATCTTTAAGGTCAACTAGGTGAAATCTTCTTGGAAACATTTTGTCTCTTATTGTCTTTACCGAGATATCAGTCTATTATTTATTTCACACACAGTTTTCAGTTTATTGTCCCGCGACGCGCAAAACTGTCCACTTTGCACTCAAATGTTCAACGGGTCACTCACTAACTGTCTATTAGGCGTGATAAACGTCTATCAGTTTTTCAACGCGACGAACACTTCAACACTTATTTATTTTAAACATCCGACTTCTGACAACAAATGTAGTAAAACTGCACTAACTAATTTTCCTAATTTATTTAAAACACTATTTACAACAATTATTCACAAAACGTTTACTATTTCAATTTATTTCTACTGTGGCTATCTATCAGCGAACTCTGGAACTGTAACTAACTCTGAATTCTGACTGTCCCGCTTATATACTCCCAAGCAGTTTCCATTAACGACTCTCGAATATTCAGGAGTATAGAACATTTCATCTAGATGGCTCTTCGAATAGTATCGAACAATCGATTTATTCCAGCTTGTTCTCGGCGATCCGTACGTCAGCAGATATGCAGTTGTAGTTGAACGAGGGTGCATAATTAATTAGATCAGGGCCGGTCTCGGGGCCGGTCTCGAAATCGTTACAATATTCTTTACATTTCATCTGTTGGAGACAGTATTGGCGACATGCATTTGCCTATTGCATGGTTCACTAGCTCTAGAATTTACCTAGACTTTGAGTTATTATAAATTTGGTGTACGTCTGCAAGTCTGTCTGTTAATTATTCATAAAGTGTATGAACAGTCGAACTCATGAAAATAATATTTGCAATAGTAAAATTACACTCTATCAAGACAGCTGTTTTCGTGGATTTTATTAGGTCACCCCCTCCAATTTTTTTATAGTTCAAGTTATAGGAGAAACTACTATGTAACGACTGCGCGCTACACGTCATTATCTAGCCAATTCGTGAAGTGTTGAGACGTGTTTTAACTGCTCCTGATAGGTTTTTGATTTTGACCGTAGATTTTGTGTTTTCTAGTGAAAATTTTGGAATTTTAATTTGAATATTTTTTCAAAATGAAAAATTTTTTAATAATCAAAGACTCAACCAAAATGATTCGCCGTTTTGGACTTCAAGGTAGAACTTTGGAATTCAGAATCGCACCAATACCCAAAGGTGCAGAACCTGTGAGTTGGGTGAGAGACGCCATAACTCAGATAGTATTGAAAGGTACGAGTGGTCTGAGATCAATTGATTACGTCGGTTTCAACTTTTGTTTCAAAGAATTTTCGCGAGGACAGGGGTGGATGAGCTTTAGACTGGCGTCTGAAGTAACCAGCGATGAAATTTCGTCTATTTATCAATCCAATTCAACAGGCCTGAATACTGAAACTTTCTGTTTAGGTGTTACCTTGGTAAAAATGCCTACGGGTAAAGGTCGAGGCCATTCCTACAATACATTCACCGAAGACTGCAGCGAACGGAGAGGCATAGTAGTTATTGACAACAAGGATAATATGTTTCTACCGCGTGCACTGGTAGTTGCCAAAGCCTACGCCGATAAAGACCCAGAAGTTGTGAAGGTACGACATTATATAGGAAAACTTCAAAGTATAAGAGCTCATGAATTGACGAAGACTGCTGGCGTATCCGTTCCCTCGGAGGGGTGTGGTTTAGCTGAACTTCAGCTGTTTCAAAATTATCTCTTGAATTATAAAATCGTGGTCTATGTATACGGATGCAAGGGACGTGACCTTATTTTTAACCTACACGAACCAAATCTTTGTGTTTTTCGACAGTGTTGTGATATTTGTATATCCTCAGACTCTCAAATTTGTAAGAAATGTGGCCTTCGTTTACAAATTCTCAAATGTAACGATCCAATTTCTCCGTTCGTTCATCATGTTTTAACTATACGTAAAATGTTCAAAAATGTTGTAGTTATTGCCCACAATGGCGGCGGCTTCGATCATCAGTTGGTTCTCAATTATATTTTAACAAAAACTGATTTGAAACCGGAACTCATTATAAGAGGTACCAAATTGATTTCAATGTCTGTTGGTAACGTAAAATTTTTGGATTCACTCAACTATTTCCCAATGGCTCTCTCTGGCCTTCCCAAATCCTTCGGAATTTCCGAAATGAAAAAAGGTTACTTCCCTCATCTTTTCAATAAGCATGAAAATCACATATATAATGGACCAATGCCCCCAATTCAATATTATTTGCCAGGTAATTTCAAAAACGATAAAGATTCAGAAGCATTCAATGAGTGGTATAATGCTAGACTTGCAGAAAACTATGTGTTCGATTTACAGAAAGGAATAATTGCTTACTGTATTTCCGATGTTTATATTTTAACACAGGATTGTCTCAGATTTTATTGTATAATGCTCAAAGAGACAAATGTTTGCCCCTTCATGGAGGTCAGCACTATCGCATCTTAATGTAATAAAGTCTTCAGGCGAAATTTCCTTAAACCGCAAACTATTGGCATCATCCCAAAGGCGGCTACAGGAACAAAGATAAACAGTCAAAAGTTGCTATTCAATGGTTACTATGAGAAGAGAGGGAGAGAAATATTAGTATACAACATGCCGCCAAAGGGTCCGAGGCTTTAGTTGGTGGCGTTAAAGTCGATGGTTTCTGTCAAGAAACGAACCAAATCTACGAGTTTCAGGGTTGTTATTTCCACGGTTGTAAGTGTTTAATATTTCAGAGAGATACACCTATCAAAGATAATCCTTCTGAGACTCTGAATAACCGTTATGAGGCTACTCAAGCTAAACTCGAAAGACTAAGGTCACTGGAATTTGACGTAATCGAAATGTGGGAGTGCGAATTTCGGAGAAAACTATCTACAAATAGCGAACTGAAGAACTACACCGAATCACACATCTTTTTGACTCAACTCCCTCTTCAACCTCGTGATACTTTCTATGGTGGTCGTACAGGAAATGTGTTTGGTTATTACAAAACCAAAGAAGGAGAAACAATCAAGTATTATGACATTTGCTCCCTCTACCCCTGGGTATGTAAATATGGAAAATTTCCACTTGGTCATCCTAAAGTTTTTGTTGGTTCCGAGTGTTCATCGTTGGATCTTTCTTCGATTACAGGAGTGATTAAATGTAAAGTTCTGCCCCCTACATCTCTATTCCATCCAGTTCTTCCACAAAAAAATAATGATAAATTGATGTTTGTATTATGCCGTTTCTGTGGTGAAACATTCAACACAGGAAACTGTCATCACTCAGATGACGAACGCGTTCTTACAGGGACATGGGTGGTAGAGGAGATTGTGAAAGCTGTGGATGTGGGTTATGAACTCTTGGAAATTTTTGAAATTTGGAGCTATGACTCCATTCAGTTTGACAGAGGGCACTCGGGCCTATTCACGAGCATGATGAATAAGTTCCTTAAGATCAAGCAAGAGGCATCAGATTGGCCTTCGCATTGTCGGACACAGAAAGAAAAAGATGAATATATTGAAAATTTTCTACAACGAGAAGACATACAACTAGAGCTTTCTAAAATCTGCAGTAGCTAAACTTATGCTCAATTCGTTCTGGGGTAAATTTGGTCACCGTGAAAACCAGTCAAAAACAGCTATCATCAATCAACCCCATGAATTCTTTGCTATGCTTTCCGATCCTTCAATTTTCGTCAACACCATACTTCCTGTGAACGAAGAAACTCTTATCGTTAATTGGGAGTATAAAGACGATTGTTTCGCCCCTCTACCGACTGTAAATGTTGTATTGGCTTCCTATGTCACAGCTCTTGCTCGACTGAATCTTTACAGCTACCTTGAAAAACTCAATGAAAGAGTTTTGTATTACGATACGGATTCTGTGATTTATATATCCAGACCTGAAGATTACAATATTTCTACTGGAGAATTTATCGGTGATATGACAGATGAATTAGGCTCTGGTTCATATATAACGGAGTTCGTATCAGGAGGTCCAAAAAATTACGCTTATAAATTTTGGAATGAAAAACATCAGAATGAAGAAGTGGTTTGCAAAATTAAGGGTATTTCCCTGACCCTCCAGACACTGGAGACTATAAATTTTGAAAAAATTAAAGAAATGGTTTTACGTCCTTCAGAACCTATAAATATACTGTCGCAACAAATCCGGCGAACACAGGAGCATGATGTAATAACCAAAAATATTTCTAAAAACTACAGACCAAATTCTACGAAAAGAAAGTTTCTCCCAGATCACACTTCTGTTCCTTTTGGATTTAAAATATCAAAATTACACTAACACCTAATATCAGATGCAAATTACGTCTAACTCTATGTCATCTGAGATGTAAATTACGTCTATCCACACATCCTGCCTACCCCATCATGAAATCATCAAAAAAATCAACAGAGGATAGCAATGAACTTTATTAAAAAAAAGACCCACACAAAAGAACTATTCACTAATTATTAAAAAAATAGGCAATGAAATATACGAGAAAAAAGACCCATATGAATGTAACATGAACAGATTTATCAGAAAGAGGCAATAAGTATCATACAAAAAAAGACCCATGAACAAAATTATTGAAAAGAGGCAATGAGATATACGAGAAAAAGACCCAAACTAAAGAACCATGTACAATTCAAATGAGGCAATATGAGTTCCTAGTTTCTGTTGATTTCTTCGATGATATCCTTTTATCCCGGGGAAGAAGTGCATACCTTCTCGTGGTCTTCCCTGGACAGACTTTATTGACCAACAAGCACACTCCTTTTTATTCCTATATTGTTTTGATTCTTCGACATAGAAATAAACCCTGTGTTTTTCAGACACCAATTTCTGAGATTCAATAGCAAAATGTATGCATTTCATATGCAATTTCTAAGAAGATTCATTACCTATGTATGCAACGGTTTGAAACGAGTATCATTCTGGAATTTCCGGATGATGTACTCAATCGCAAACGGTAAGCAATTTCTGAGTAATTACGCATTCTAGATTAGCGAGTAAATAGTTGATATTAGATTTTTGCTTGAAAAGTCGATTCGAATAACCACCAAAAGTTTTACAGATTTTACATAATTTGATTTTGTAAAATGTTTTTCCTCGCATAAAAGTGGTGAGTCTGATGATGTTCGTAGTAAAGTTAAGTGGATTGAGACAGGGCAAATATTCATTGCAAACGTTTCACTCACAACCATTCCAAGAGCTCTCATCTTTATTTTTACTTTTCCAATATATCCCAACAACCAATCATTCAGACGGTTAACAGCCGGTTACCCTATTCACTAATCAATCGATGGCCTAGTGGATCTCCGGCCGCCAAATTTCATTACACACAAAAAAAAACTATCATGATCCTCCTGCCGCCATCCGCTATCATAGTTACATCCTATTAACCGATTATAATCAATATCATCCGTAGTATAGTGGTTTATGGTAATCCAGCCGGCGCGAGTTCGAATCTCCGCAGCCCTAATCTTTTTTCATTTAAGGTTCAAAATTTAGTCTCCCGCGTAGGACGGCCTCTCACAACTCAAAGTGGTAGTGGAGGGGGTCGTCTCAAGCGACGCCATAGCTACTAATGCTGCTGATGCTGCTGCTGCCCCATCCATTTACCATCGTTAATTTGCATATTTTGGAAGCGTTTGAAAATACACAGCTTGTGCTCGTACTCTGCTATGTGCGCCTTGAGCTCGCGCAAATTTTGCAAGTGCCGATTGATAGGGGTGTCGTCGTCGTGATCGCCGTGGGGCCTCACCATATCAGGTGTGACGATATCCATTGCCAGATTTCGAAACAGTGTCTCACGGCACAATGCACTTCTAATTTTCCGGATGCTATGTGATTCAAACAGAGCGGGCTTTGCTTCTCGAGTGTCGGTGGAGGCGTGATGACGACTGTACTTGTAGTAGCCGCAATATCGACGATGTGTGGCCTCCTAGGCAGATCGAGCACACACTTCAGCAAAAAATCGAATTTTTGATTATCCTTCACGTATGCCACATCAGCCTCGATGATGGGGCGCAGCACGTCCTGGATCTCGTTGAATTCGACATAGCCATCAGAGTATGGAATGCCGTGGATATTTCTCTCCAAATATCGTACTTGCCGTTTATCTGCTTCGCTCAGGTCATGGAATGGCACTACGGCTTTGAATAAAAAGTGGTTTGTGCGATGCCAGTCGGTGATGGCGAGCTCTTTGGGTTGGAAATCACCGCTCACAGTAAAACCCTGAATGTCACAGGCTACGAGCTTCATCTTGTTGTTTCTTTGCTGATTGAACTTATTCACTGCTGTGATTAACTGAGACACACACAGAGAGAACGAGATTAACCACCAACTGAACGACTGAACGTTTGGCTTACAACTGACGCTCTCGACCTGTCGAAGACTGCATTACATACATACACACAAACAAAGAGTGAATTCCCCCACTGCCCACTGCTACTACTGTATGTCACTATTTCATTTATGACAGACGACGTACAATCTCGCTCAAGGGCAAGTGTTCCAGCATACAGTCGTGAATGATGATGCAATAGGCTCGAGTATTGGCGGGAAATCCGACTCTGGCCTCGATGTCAAGTTTGACATCGACAGTGGAGGAATTCATGAATTCCGCTCTGCTATTACGAACACGGTGGCTCTGTTTTTGAATGCTCCGTAATCGAGTAGAGGGCACTTCTTCGGACAATTGGCATAGCTCGGATAGAATTCCGTTTAGGCTCGATAGGCTTTGACAAAATTGTTTCTGTTGAATTCCAAGTGCATGCGTTCATGCGGGTAAGTATCGCTGTTCATGGTTAGGCGTATGTCGCTGATGTCGATGTGATCGAAATAGGACGCATCTCGAGCCGCATTGCCCATCCGATTTGTTTGGAAGGCCACAATGACGAATCGGGGACTCTCCATGGCCGTGCAGGTTTTCACAGCCCAAACTTCCTTGCTGGAACCCTGAGTGAGTGCAGGCAACTCGTGTGTGTCCCACTTGCGATACGAAATCACTACAGGAGCGTCTGTTTTGATGGACTGCAGCAATTTCAGACGAATGTCGTCATTGGGCACCACATGTTTGACTCTGTGTACAACGCTCGTAATCGTCAGTGTGGCTGTGGTGGCTTCGACCACTGGATTTGCCACCTCCTCTATCAGCATGCAATTGTTATCATTTCTACTTCTGACCAAGCGAATGTACTGTCGTCCAATGGTGGCATATCTATAGTCATGGAATATGCCCAACAGATGCTTAAGCGGGATATCCACATGGCGAATGAACCGTCGCGAAGGGTGCTCACTCTATCTGGCGATCGAACAGAGTCCACCTCTTTGCCATTGATTTCATAGTAGATGGCCTCGAAAAGGTATGCGCCGGCATTATTGATAAATCTAACGTTGCCCGTTCCTGCAATACGAGTCACAGTGCCCTCTATGCACACAATGGTATCGTTCATCAGTATTCATACATCGCTCTGCTGAATGGCACTTTCGATGATGTCATTATTTTGAAAGGACTTGACGTACGGGTGGTGCGTTCGAGTCTCAACTCTGTTGATGAATTCGTCGAACTTTGAATGATTGTACACGTCGAACACTTGTCTTGATAACATGATGTCCTTGCGATTTGAGAAAGTGTATGCTGGAGTAAGACAGAGTGGGTGCGTCTGCTCTCTTCGACTGCGTCTGCGCGACTGAATTGATGCCAGCACCCTCTGCACTTTTATGCCCAAAGGCATCATCATCATCATTGCGCAGCAGAAGTCGTATAATGATGGTCTCTCCACGGAAATTCACACTGCAACAGTCCTGATCGAGAATATTCAAGGTTATGTTGTGTATCTCCGTCTTGTTCACAGGCAGATAAATCAAATTCGAGGGCGTTTCGTCGATGGCAAAGCCGGGGTCTTCTTGAACGGCAAACTTGCTTAAGGTGTGAGCCGGGCGATTGTTGAAGAAGGCACCCGATGTGATGTTACTATCGATGTGAACTTTGATAATGTTCACAGGTAGGTCGGATGAGTGAACGCGTCCAGCCTCCAATAGTCTCGGGGAAAAACCCAGTAATCGTCCAATGGAATCTTTGGGACAAAAATCGATGTTATAGAGCTTGCTGTATATCTCACACTGCAGCGTATTGGTGTTGGGTTTGAGATAGAACAAATCCTTGCTTTTGTTGGTGCCGTCGTCGTCGTCGTCGCCAACATCACTAGACTCTACGGCTCTCTTCTTCTTCTTCTTTGCTTCTTTCGGCCTCTCGATGTGTTTGTGTATAAATTTGGCAATGTCGCTTATTTCGTGACACCCAGTCGGTATTTGGATGATGCTAACAGATGGCGCTCCTTTGACAGAATAATAGAATCGGCCACTTGATATGTTCGGTATGCTGTTGTATGAATGGAAACCAATCAAAGTCAAGCCGTAAGTGCTATCTTCGTCCAATTGAAGCGGCGGAGAAAAGTCTGCGGTTAGCGTCGACGTTTGACCTGTCACTGTCAACAGCAAAGACATGACTGACACTGGATGGGGTTATGTACTTCCATTTAAACCATTCCATATGCGCGCTCTGTGCTCAAAGTCTAGTATGGGGTTTAAGACGCGTGAAGCTCGCGCTATTCGTCTAGCGAAACGTATCCTGTCCATGGCCACTTGTATCCAATACGATTTGCGCGAAGTTTTGTATGCAAAATTCCACGTCACCATATAATGAACCTCATTGCGCTCGTCATTAAAGGTCACCACTTTTCTATTAATTTTCTCAAGCGCGCGCACACTCAGAGTGTGTTCTCGTATAGAAAATTCAAACACAAATGACTGCAATTAACTCAGTTGAATGTCTGATAGCGATCGTTGTTGTAGAATATTTTCACTTTTTTACCCAGATATCGCACCAATTCCACTGGCGGCTTCAAATTGCCGAAACTGTCAAAGTATTTCACCACATGTTTCCGTTTCACGTAAGCTACCCAATGCGTTCCGCAATTTCTGCTCGAGTCTAGATTGATGATTGCGCATTCTCTGTACTTGGGAAGTTTCGATGAAGATCGAGGTAAGTTGTCTCGCATGAAAACACCAATGAAATGAAGTATTTTCAGACGTTTCACATATTTAAGCAATTCCTCATCGTACAACGCTCTATTGGGCAGCTTCAGCGGGAGTTTTTTAAAAATTTCTTCTTGAGAAACAAACCGTAGCCGCCTTTAGCGGTCTTGCGCAGAAACAAACCGAAACCTCCATTTTTGTTGTCACCGCCGCCGCCAATGCTCCATTGCGGTATTATGACGCTTGTCTTCCTCTAATTTCTTTTTGGCATTAGTCGAGAAGATGATGGTCCTGGCTATGGTGCCGCCTGCCAACGAGCCCAGCGCCCCCAGAGCGGCGAATATCGGAAGCAGAGGCAGCACACCATCGCTCTTCGCTTCGAACGGTATTATTCGGGGTACTCTGATTTTTTTGCGGCCACCCAATTTTTTCACTTGAGCACGGGCAGCACGCAGTGCCACCAAGGAGGATTTTCGCAGAGCCTTCGCACTCAAATCTTTCAGCTGATCAGGTTTCAGAGTTTTTCGCAGAGTCTTGGTGATTTTCTTGACCACATCTCGACGGAAAGACTTCAGCTTTGCAGCAGCAGCAGCAGTCTTCTTCTTCAAACCCATCCCCAAATTACGTTTTGCCTTCATGGTTGTAGTGACCAGCCAAGCAGCAGCTTTCTCACCAACTTTGGCGTCTTTTGATTTGACACGTTCCCAAGCTCGATTTTCCAGCGCCCAGTCGACCTTGTGTCTCTCCTTCAAAGACTTGTTTTGCGAGTATGCAATATCGTGAGTCTTACAAGCCGAATCCAAAGGGTTCACACCAGGGTCTCCACGTGCCAATCTCTTCTATAGTTTGGTACCCGGTCCACAGTACTGGTATCCAGGCAAATGAAGCTCGAATGGCAGATGATTTATCAGAGAGTTCACCACTCCACGACCTACGTGCTCGACAGTCAGCATGACACTGACGCGCATGATGTTGCGCACCTACTTACATAGCTGTACTCCACTCAAAATGTCATTCGAATGTCATATGTGGGCGTGGTCACACACACACAAACATTCAATCAACTCAAACATGAAAGTGGTGCAACAAGAGCCGGCTCTGGAAATAGTCAATTTGGATACCATAGGAGGAGGAGGTATTGGCGGTGACGAAGACGATATACGCAAACACGGTCCCCTGCTACCGAATTCATTCCGAGCGATATTTTGTGGACCCAGCGGAAGTGGCAAGACCAACGCTGTACTCAGTCTGCTGTTCAGCCCGAACGGAAAACGCTTCGAAAATGTTTACGTTTACTCAAAGTCGCTATACCAACCTGAATATCAACTACTGCACGATGTACTCAAACAAGTCAAGGGCGTAGGTTATTTTCCATACAGGGACAACGACGAGGTAATCGATCTGTCAAAGGCGAAAGAACAATTTTCATATTTGACCGATGTGGCGTGTGACAAACCGAATAAAATCAGAGGGTTTTATGCCATGGCACGCCACAAGGGTATTGACCCGACCTATTTGTGTCAAACCTACTCGAAAATACCCAAACAGCTGATCAGGGGCAATTGCAACATTATAGTGTTTTCGGCAAGACGATATGGATTTAAAGCACGCCTTCGACGAGCACGTCTCTCCGGATTACACCTTTGAGGAATTTCGCCGCATGTGCCCCACCTGTTGGATGGAAAAATTCGGATCTTTGGTCATTGTCAATGTCTTTAATGTGAACAAAGGGCGCTACCGCCTGAGCTTTGACAATTATATACAAATGTGATGCGAGGTGGCACGGCATTCATACTGAAGCCATGGCACCGACCACATCATCTCGCATCGAAACGGAGATTGCTAAAGCTGAACGCAAACGTCAAGTCAATCAGTTGTCGAAAATTGTGCGAAAAAAGTATCTGAGTCTGAAACTCGAAAAATCCGAGCATGATGAAGTACTGAGTAAATTATTCAAACCCATTAAGGTACCGCTGAAAAGATTGAGTGCGGCAGTGCCAGCACTCACCAAGCGATCACGACTGACAGTGAAAAAAGAAGAGAAACAGGAACCGGCGGCACCATCTTATCAAAGGTTATATCCAGTGGAGGTTTCATCAGATCAAGAAAGAAGCGAGTTGAACAGAGAACGAATCCAGAGACCCGAAGAAGATGAAAATGGCCAAGGTAAAAATGACCCGAAGGAGAAGAAAGAAGTTGAAGATACAGAATTCAAATCAAATATATGTCAATGGTCTGGCGTTGATGGTAGCTTCACAGTCGCACAAAACCTTCGTAACCTCTTCATAAGTCATACACATCTTTCCCAAATTCCGTCGAAACAAATCTTTGATGATTTTAATGATGCGTTCCCACCAGCCTCCCCACCAGGAGGCAGTAGGAGGAGTGAATATCCATTTTATTTCTTCTTTTGTAGAACAATTCACTATTTTCTTCCAGTCTAGTTGCTTTAGATGATTGCTATCGCCAACAAAATTCGTACCATTATCAGAATATATCGTAGAAATTCTTCCCCGTCTAGCTATAAATCTTCGTAATGACAAAATAAAAGAATCAGTCGATAAAGATTTCACCATTTCCAAATGGACCGCCCTGTACACTGCACATGTGAATAAAACAATCCATGCTTTGCCTCCTTCCTTCAGATACAGTGGTTCGGCCAAATCTACACCAATAACTTTGAATGCTGCATTACAAGTTATCCGGTCTGGAGGTAGAGGTGCTAGAGGAGTCTGAACTGGTTTACTATTGAATCTTCTACAGATCACACATTTTCCTAAAATACCTTTTAGTGTTTTTCTTCCTTTCAATATCCAATATTTTTCCCTCAGTTTGCACAGTAATGTTTGTACGCCAACATGATGATGAATACAATATTGTTCAGAAATCATCTTGGCTACAATTGCATTTTTGTTTGTTAAAAGTATTGGACACCTGAATTCCTCAGAGTAATCACCTAGAAGTAATTTAGTTTTCAGTCTACAAATTCCCCATTCATCCTTAAAAATGGAAAATTTCTTAAAAGGTATTCCTTCCTCTCCAAAATTTTCTTTCTGCACAATTTTCCACAGCTGCATTTCTGCTATTCGCAGTTCGTCAATAGTGAGATCTCCAGACTGCTTATGTGAACTTGATTTAGAATTGGAACAGAATCTAAGTATCCATCCGACCATTCTTACGATTTTTGAAAACTTATAAAAATAATTCAAGTCATTTGAGTTGGCTATCTCAGCAGTGAAAGTAGAAATAATTTTCTTCTTTCTCTCTAAGTTCACTTCATTTTCTGATGGTTTGATTTCACAATGGGGCCAATCTCCAGGATTCTTTTTCAACCATTGTGGACCTTCCCACCATGTTGTTGCCAATAGTGTTTTACTATTACACCCCCTTGACCCGAGATCTGCTGGATTGAGTTTTCCTGGAACATGATTCCAATCGAGAACATCACTACAAGAAATAATTTCTTTTACTCGATTGCCAACAAACGTGGTCCAGTTTCCTTTTGTTCTAATCCAAGCCAAGACTACCATTGAATCAGACCAATAATATGCCTTCATCGTTTTGAATTCATCTACTTGCTTTATAGTGCGACCTAATCTAGATCCAATCAATGCAGATAATAATTCGAGTCTCAGTAACGTTATTTTTTTCTGAGGGGCAACCCTAGATTTTGCTTGAATCAAACGAATGGATACATTATGATCTATTTCAGATCTCAAAAAAATGCAAGTTGAATAAGCTAGTTTGCTTGCATCACAAAACGTATGCAAAGACGAATTTTCAGAATTTTCTAAAGAAATTGTACTAATTATTCTGGGAATCCGACATAAACTTAAAAATTGTATTTGATTCAGCCAAGATTCGAATTGTTTTATTATTTCAATTGGTAATTCTTTGTCCCACCCAATTTTGAGTCTCCATGTATCCTGTAATAATAATTTGGGAATCAGGGTCACTGGACTCGTAAAACCTATTGGATCAAATATTCTTTGGGCGGCAGACAATAAACCTCCTTTTGTTTTTGGAGTTTCTTTGAGTTGATCTAGTGCATTCGATTCACAGTTTAATGTATCATCTCTGAAATTCCAAATTAATCCCAACACTGAGGTAATATTTTCGCTTTCAAGCCTGCTATCCTGTAAGTTTGTGTTGTGGACCCATCCTCTTAAATTAAATTTTCCTGAAGACATTAAATATTTAGATTCCTCTATAAATTGTTGCAATTCGTTTTCATTACTAACACTTGCAACACAATTGTCCACGTAAAATGACTTCTGAAGTGATTTTGCCGTATTTTTCAAATTGTCAGGGGCATGACTCAGATGGTATCCTAAAGTAGCGGCTAATAAAAATGGGCTAGATTTCACACCAAATACAACCCTGCAATGCCTATAAATCTTCAACTTTTTCTCAGCATAATTTTCCCACCAAAAAAATCTCACACAATTCCTATCTTTTGGTGTGATGCTTATTTGTAGAAATGCCTTCTCAATATCTGCAATAACCCCAATGGCTCCCTTTCTAAAATTCAACAGGATTATTGGTATCAATTCTATGAGATTTGGGCCTTTTTCTAAACAATCATTCAAACAATTCCCATGTATATCTTTTGCAGAAGCATCAAACACTGGGCGTATCTTAGTAGTTGTGCTTGATTCTTTTACAACAGCGTGATGGGGTAAATAATGAATCATTCCTAATATATTTCCAATGTCCCTTACTTCTTCAATGATACCTAATTTTTCCCATTCAACTAATACCTTTTGATAGTCTTCAAAAATACCTTTTTTCATTAATTTCTCAGTGACGGCTAATAATCTTTTATGTGCTAAGTCTTTATTATTCAATAGTGATGGATAACCTTGTACCATTGGTAATTGGATTTCATATCGGTTTTCAACATTCCGAATTATCGTTTTATTGAAGAAATCATTTGTTTTTTGGTCAATTTCTTTTTTGAGTTGTATTTCATTTTGATCGGTTATTCCCAATACATCCAAATTCCATAAATCTGATATGGTGAAATCAGTAAAACCCGAGAAAACATTGAAACTCCTGACGTCATTGGTATATTCCCCCATAATTGTCCAGCCAAGGTATGTTTCTACAGCAACAAGGCCATTATTAAGATTCTTTATATTCCCGGTAAGTAAATAACCGAATACATCAGCGCCTAACAATAACTCGATATCTTCTGGTGAATTTTTGTCAAAATTTCCATCATTGAATAATATGTTATTCATTTTCAATTCATTTAGGAGAGATGAGTTACTCAAACGAGGAATAAAGTTGCATATTTTTGTTTGATCCAACACCGTTACTTGTCTTTCATACGTATTATTCAAATTCGCAATTACCACCTCGAAAATTCCGTGAATCTTTGGAGCAGAACACTGTCCACCAAAAACACCCTGTATAATATTCTCTTGACCTATTTTATTCAACATCAAATCATGGACACATGAAGATTGAATATAAGATTTTCGCGATCCCGAATCGAGCAATGCTCTAACTACCTTTTGTTTATTGTTATGAATCAGTTTGACAATGATGGTTTGTAATTAAACCTGTGAAGTGTTGTTGTTAGTCAAGCTATTTTGTACTCTGTCATCGCTATTTGTCGTCTTGTTTTCAGATTTTGTTTCCGTCATTACAGACAAGTCGGGACACATGATAGGAAAATGTTTCTTTGAACATACAAGACATTTCACAAATGATCTGCAATTTCGAGTGGTATGATGTGGCTTTAGACAAGCAAAACAGCCCTTTTTATTCATAATGCTCGTTTTCTTTTCTTCTAGAGACAATTTTTGTGCCTTAAAACAATCCTGACTTGCATGTGTGTTGGAACAAAATATACAAGTTGGAAATTTCTTACCAAATTTTCGTTCTTTGGCCGAATATAGTGCTTGTGCAGTGTACAGTTCAAGCTCACCTCGCTTCTCTTGTCCATCCCGACTTTCACGCTTTCCTCTCCTCGATATATTGAAACTAGTCTTTTTCTCTGTCTCGAAACTTGTTTGTGCGAAATGAACTCGTTCTTCTGCTTCAACTTCACTCTTGAGAAAATCTAACAACAAAGACAAGTTATCAGTACATAAAGTTTTTTCATTACCAGATTTATTCTCGTGAGAATGTCGATGTCTTTCCCAAACCTTCAGTAACTCGTTAGGTAAGGCTGATTCCACGAGAGGAAATAGCATCGCGGCGTATTTTTCTCTCGTAACACCCAGAGATTCCAAAGCCTCTGAGTTGGGTTTTCAACTTATCATAAAGAGAAGATAAACTCATACCTGTTTCACTGCTTGTGGCTTGTTTGAGAACTAAACTCAATAATTCTCTGACGTATACCTCTACCAAAAATTCGTCCCTCGCGAATCTAGATTTCAACTGGTCGATAGCTTTCGCATAATTCTTTCCTGATGGTGGGAAACTGTCGATCAACTGTCTCGCTGCGGAACCTTCCTCGGTGGACTGGATGAAATATTGAAATTTATCTTCTGGATCGATATCTTCATCATCGTGATTTTACTAAACTGTGCCCAGAATCCTATCCAGTTTTTGATATTACCATCGAACTTCTGAAGGTCCTCTTATTTCTTTCATTTGAAGAACTTGCCTTGTCATCTGCATGCATCGTATCGTTTTTCATCATGAGCTCACATTTTGATCTGTATTTCACGAGCTCTTCTCGGTAAAACTCCACTTCATCAAATTCCTTATCGATTTCAGCATCATCTGTGTTGTTGGCAAATATGTGGTCTCGAACGTTATCATCTGCTCTGAATAATCTGTCGCTTTTGTCTTCCAAGTTTCTCAGTTGCGCTAGTAGTTCATGTCCACTTGTTTCCTTGCTTGCCAATAGTGTATCAAGATTCTTACATGACTTGTCGAATAATCTCCTCAACTGATTTCTTTCTTTTACAAAATTCTCCATTACTTTCTGAGTGTCCTGTCACGGTCGCCAAATATAGAATGTGGAGAATAATTTGAGAAATAGTTACTTTTTTAGTGAACTTTATTGACAGTCAGATTGATATATTGTTATGACTTTTCTCTTCCTAAAGTAAAATTGTTTTTATATAGGATGATTCAATATCAATGAGTTGGAGAGATTCCTAAAACATGTAATTCTAACAGTGATGGTGATGGTGATGGTGATGGTGATGGTGATGGTGATGGTGATGGTGATGGTGATGGTGATGGTGATGGTGATGGTGATGGTGATGGTGATGGTGATGGTGATGGTGATGGTGATGGTGATGGTGATGGTGATGGTGATGGTGATGGTGATGGTGATGGTGATGGTGATGGTGATGGTGATGGTGATGGTGATGGTGATGGTGATGGTGATGGTGATGGTGATGGTGATGGTGATGGTGATGGTGATGGTGATGGTGATGGTGATGGTGATGGTGATGGTGATGGTGATGGTGATGGTGATGGTGATGGTGATGGTGATGGTGATGGTGATGGTGATGGTGATGGTGATGGTGATGGTGATGGTGATGGTGATGGTGATGGTGATGGTGATGGTGATGGTGATGGTGATGGTGATGGTGATGGTGATGGTGATGGTGATGGTGATGGTGATGGTGATGGTGATGGTGATGGTGATGGTGATGGTGATGGTGATGGTGATGGTGATGGTGATGGTGATGGTGATGGTGATGGTGATGGTGATGGCGATGGCGATGGCGATGGCGATGGCGATGGCGATGGCGATGGCGATGGCGATGGCGATGGCGATGGCGATGGCGATGGCGATGGCGATGGCGATGGCGATGGCGATGGCGATGGCGATGGCGATGGCGATGGCGATGGCGATGGCGATGGCGATGGCGATGGCGATGGCGATGGCGATGGCGATGGCGATGGCGATGGCGATGGCGATGGCGATGGCGATGGCGATGGCGATGGCGATGGCGATGGCGATGGCGATGGCGATGGCGATGGCGATGGCGATGGCGATGGCGATGGCGATGGCGATGGCGATGGCGATGGCGATGGCGATGGCGATGGCGATGGCGATGGCGATGGCGATGGCGATGGCGATGGCGATGGCGATGGCGATGGCGATGGCGATGGCGATGGCGATGGCGATGGCGATGGCGATGGCGATGGCGATGGCGATGGCGATGGCGATGGCGATGGCGATGGCGATGGCGATGGCGATGGCGATGGCGATGGCGATGGCGATGGCGATGGCGATGGCGATGGCGATGGCGATGGCGATGGCGATGGCGATGGCGATGGCGATGGCGATGGCGATGGCGATGGCGATGGCGATGGCGATGGCGATGGCGATGGCGATGGCGATGGCGATGGCGATGGCGATGGCGATGGCGATGGCGATGGCGATGGCGATGGCGATGGCGATGGCGATGGCGATGGCGATGGCGATGGCGATGGCGATGGCGATGGCGATGGCGATGGCGATGGCGATGGCGATGGCGATGGCGATGGCGATGGCGATGGCGATGGCGATGGCGATGGCGATGGCGATGGCGATGGCGATGGCGATGGCGATGGCGATGGCGATGGCGATGGCGATGGCGATGGCGATGGCGATGGCGATGGCGATGGCGATGGCGATGGCGATGGCGATGGCGATGGCGATGGCGATGGCGATGGCGATGGCGATGGCGATGGCGATGGCGATGGCGATGGCGATGGCGATGGCGATGGCGATGGCGATGGCGATGGCGATGGCGATGGCGATGGCGATGGCGATGGCGATGGCGATGGCGATGGCGATGGCGATGGCGATGGCGATGGCGATGGCGATGGCGATGGCGATGGCGATGGCGATGGCGATGGCGATGGCGATGGCGATGGCGATGGCGATGGCGATGGCGATGGCGATGGCGATGGCGATGGCGATGGCGATGGCGATGGCGATGGCGATGGCGATGGCGATGGCGATGGCGATGGCGATGGCGATGGCGATGGCGATGGCGATGGCGATGGCGATGGCGATGGCGATGGCGATGGCGATGGCGATGGCGATGGCGATGGCGATGGCGATGGCGATGGCGATGGCGATGGCGATGGCGATGGCGATGGCGATGGCGATGGCGATGGCGATGGCGATGGCGATGGCGATGGCGATGGCGATGGCGATGGCGATGGCGATGGCGATGGCGATGGCGATGGCGATGGCGATGGCGATGGCGATGGCGATGGCGATGGCGATGGCGATGGCGATGGCGATGGCGATGGCGATGGCGATGGCGATGGCGATGGCGATGGCGATGGCGATGGCGATGGCGATGGCGATGGCGATGGCGATGGCGATGGCGATGGCGATGGCGATGGCGATGGCGATGGCGATGGCGATGGCGATGGCGATGGCGATGGCGATGGCGATGGCGATGGCGATGGCGATGGCGATGGCGATGGCGATGGCGATGGCGATGGCGATGGCGATGGCGATGGCGATGGCGATGGCGATGGCGATGGCGATGGCGATGGCGATGGCGATGGCGATGGCGATGGCGATGGCGATGGCGATGGCGATGGCGATGGCGATGGCGATGGCGATGGCGATGGCGATGGCGATGGCGATGGCGATGGCGATGGCGATGGCGATGGCGATGGCGATGGCGATGGCGATGGCGATGGCGATGGCGATGGCGATGGCGATGGCGATGGCGATGGCGATGGCGATGGCGATGGCGATGGCGATGGCGATGGCGATGGCGATGGCGATGGCGATGGCGATGGCGATGGCGATGGCGATGGCGATGGCGATGGCGATGGCGATGGCGATGGCGATGGCGATGGCGATGGCGATGGCGATGGCGATGGCGATGGCGATGGCGATGGCGATGGCGATGGCGATGGCGATGGCGATGGCGATGGCGATGGCGATGGCGATGGCGATGGCGATGGCGATGGCGATGGCGATGGCGATGGCGATGGCGATGGCGATGGCGATGGCGATGGCGATGGCGATGGCGATGGCGATGGCGATGGCGATGGCGATGGCGATGGCGATGGCGATGGCGATGGCGATGGCGATGGCGATGGCGATGGCGATGGCGATGGCGATGGCGATGGCGATGGCGATGGCGATGGCGATGGCGATGGCGATGGCGATGGCGATGGCGATGGCGATGGCGATGGCGATGGCGATGGCGATGGCGATGGCGATGGCGATGGCGATGGCGATGGCGATGGCGATGGCGATGGCGATGGCGATGGCGATGGCGATGGCGATGGCGATGGCGATGGCGATGGTGATGGTGATGGTGCGGATGACTACTTGGAAGTTCATCCCGAAGTAGCAACTGAATTCGTGAATAAACGTCGCGCCAAATCCGGCAAAATAGATGTGAATTACGGCCCCATTTACGACAAACCAAGAGCGCAATGGTTGCTCGGTAGAAAGCTGATGAACTTCGACAAAGATACGGGGGACATTCGCATTGATGGTGTAACATACGAGGGCACTCCGGGACTATATAGTTTGATTTTCTACAAAAATCCCAAATACCCTGAAGCCGATTTGGTGGCATACAAGCAAATTTTGACAGCAACAGGTGCGCATGTAGATGCGCGAGGTAGGTTGAATCCATCTTAGGCTGCCAAATACGAAAATATGATTTGACCAATGTTCAAAGACCCTCAAGGTCGTTTAACCGACGGCAGTGGTATCCCAGATCAGTTGACATACAACATAAAACCCATAGAGTACGTGTACTGGGACGATGTGAACGAGCTCGTTGACAGGTAAAGGCTTCTGGTAGCCGTCCAAAATGCCGGCAGCACCTCTACCGACAACGAGATCGTGGCCATCATCAATGAGCTGAGGGAAGCATGCTATATTCGATAAATAAAAGCGTAGACGTTTTGCATGCCACAGTCGCATCATGAGCATCGACAAGTTCGGTCAAACTTCGTCAGTACCATTTCCCTGGCGTTATACTCAACTATACGACAAATGGGGACATTGATGCTGAACATGTGAAAATATGTAATGTGGAAACGCCAAGTGCACTCAATGATGTTGGCAACAAAAAATACGTTGATGATGCCATACAGAAGCTCAAAGATGACGTCATACAGAAACTCAAAGACGAGCTGGACACCACCAAAAACAATCTAAGAGCCTTGGATATTCGAGTGATGAAATTCATGTCACTTTCGATGGAAAAGCATGAAAATACCAAGAAACGCTTTGATAAATTGACATCACCACTGGATATTGTTGATACTCCAGCCTCTTAAGTAGAAGGTGTAACAACGTCCATGGAGCAGTTAGTGTTTTGGCTCCGCCAATAGCGAAATGACGTCATCATCATCATCATCATCATCATCATCATCTGAGAAAAAACGATTGGTTGATGAGCTCCATGCTCCAGCCAGAAGGAATTTTTCTCGCAGACGTACCATCATCAAAGGACTCGACGATCTGTGGCAGATGGACTTGACTGATCTTCAAAAATACTCCAAAGCCAATAAAAACTTCAATTATATTCTCGTGGTGATTGACACCTTTTCCAAGTACCTATGGGTGCGTCTCTTGAAGACCAAAACTGGTCGAGACGTCACCGAAGCGATGAGTGACATATTGTCGAAAGCGAAAAGATGTCCCAAGCTCCTCCAGCTTTCAGACTCTCCTGAAAAAGTACAACATCAAACACTACAGCACGTATACCGTGAAAAAAGCCGCAATCGCGGAGAGGGTTATACGTACTCTCAAGGAGAATCTCTTCAAGTATTTTAGTTTGAACGGTACCTACAAATGGCTGAACATTTTGCCAGACATTGCCAAAAACTACAACCAGCGCAAACATCGAACGATTGGCATGAAACCGTGTGACGTCACCAAAGACAATAGACTGAAGGCTGGCTAGCATTTTACGGCAGGTATTCCAGGCAAGATGAGAATTTCAACAACACTTCTTTAATCATAGGCAGGTATAAAAGTGCAAGCCTGGCTGGAGGTTAGCGGTTGCCTTGCCATCCTTAAATTTTCAAAGTAGAATTTTAATATTTTAAAGAAATGTTTTTTAGGCATTTTGAAACTTTTGTTTGTTTTAATTTTATTATCAAATAGTTTAGAAATAATAAAGCCAGATCATTTAACCGGTTAAAAAACTAAAACTCTGAAATCAATACACATAAGTACATTATCTCTCAATTTCTGAGTTTTACAATATGAATAATAATAAAATATGGACAGAGAACAGCAACTAACAAAAGTGAAAAATCACAATTATTCAAGTATTCACTTCACAGTAATCAGACAAAACAAGAATCAAAGATGTTGAAAGAATACAGGGGTACCCTTCTCTCTTAACGTTTCCACAAAGTGGAAAATAAAGGCAAACATCTGTCAGAAAATAACTACTTCCCTGGCTAATACCACGACGGACATTGAACTACAACTGACAGATATTTGTGCAACGTTCTTCAAAGAAGACCCAATTGCAAGCTTGTCTCGTAATTAAACAGAAAATTATCCTTCATTTGGCTGGGAATGACCACCGCAGACATGCATGTTTCGAGGTTTATTGCCTCTCATCAGTGACAGGGTAGGTCGGACAACATTATAATTGTCCTGTCCCTGCCAAATGAATAATAATCAACTGTTTTACTAATATTTCCCCACGGATAACACCACGATCTACAACCAAGTTGATCGAAGCGCCATATGCACGGAACAGGACAAAACACTCCCAAGCAGCACAGTCTCCGGGAAGAGAAATCTGTAAACATTCGAACTTGGCAGGGACAGGACAATTATAATGTTGTCCGACCTACTCTGTCACTGATGAGAGGCAATAAACCTCGAAACATGCATGTCTGCAGGTGGTCATTCCCAGCCAAATGAAGGATAATTTTCTGTTTAATTACGAGACAAGCACTTGCAATTGGGTCTTCTTTGAAGAACGTTGCACAAATATCTGTCAGTTGTAGTTCAATGTCCGTCGTGGTATTAGCCAGGGAAGTAGTTGTTTTCTGACAGATGTTTGCCTTTATTTTCCACTTTGTGAAAACGCTTAGAGAGAAGGGTACCCCTGTATTCTTTCAACATTCTTGATACCTCTCTGGCACAATATATTCGAACTAGTTCGAATGTTTAAAGAATCAAAGAATTATGAATATCATAACATGAGAAATAGTGCTTTTTAACCGCACTCTTCTAGATCGCCTGACGAATTGAAAAAACCGACTGAATGATCTGTCTTTTTGTAATTATTAATTTTGAATTACCTATTTTATGCTGTTGGAATCGCAGCGTGCCTAAAATACATTTTTGGAATGCATCGAAAATCAATTTTGAAAATGCCTGTTCCAATTTTTTAACCAGTTAAATGATCTGGCTTTATTATTTCTAAACACTTTTTCTAAAAAAAAAATGTCTACTTTGAAAATTTGAGTGTGGCAAGGCAACCGCTACCCTCAAGCCAGGCTTGCCTATGATTAAAGAAGTGTTGTTGAAATTCTCATCTTGCCTGGAATACCTGCCGTAAAATGCCAGCCAGCTTACATATCACAATGATAAACAGGTGTAAAAGTCAACGTATGATTATGCCGAACGTGCTGGTCGAAAAAAATTAAAAATCAGCGATTTTGTGAGAATTAGTAAGGCCAAGCATGTTTTCGAAAAAGGGTATACGCCTAATTGGACTACGGAACTATTCAAAGTTGTCAAAGTGAAAATCACTCAACCAATCACGTATTTGCTGGAGAACTTCGAACAAGAACTAGAAAAAACAAAAAATCCCGAAGTCTATCTAGTGGAAAATATCATTAGGCGTAAGGGACGTAAAGTACTTGTGAAATGGCTGGGGTTCGATAGTACGCACAATAGTTGGATTGATGCGGCAAATCGCATGTAATTCAATGGAAAATTGACACAATCTCAACTGGAAGAGGGGGCCTCTCATCATCGTCGTCGTGTCTCAGCTCTCGACGACGTAGAAACTCGAGCCGGTGTATGGGGGAGGGTGGGAGGTGATGGCGGCGGCGGCAGCGGAGAAATAAACCGATGCCAAACGGTGCAGAGATTAGTCAGTCAACATGTTTGGTGCAGTGAACAACGTCGTTGTCGAGTCTTCTGAAGAGTCCTCTGGTTACGAGTCGGCGTCAGCTTCATCATCATCATCATTATCATCATCATCGGACCGAGAATGGGCAGATCGAATGGCAGATTTAGATCGAATATGTGAAATGTACAAGAAGGCCATCAAAGCGGAACATTTCTTTGCGTGCAATGCCACCTACGAGTTCCGCAACACCGACGTTTTGAGCTTGCAATGCGGCATAAGTTTTGCTCGGAGTTTCGTGCCTGCAGTGAAACTCGTGTGCAAGGTCCAACACACCATATGCTCCACCCTGTCCTTCAGCATGTTTGAATGGGGCCATTTCGTGCGGGCCATTAATCAGCTGCTTCACACTAACCGAGATGACCCGAATGCAGCAGCAGCAGCCAAGACAAGCCGAATCAAACTCTACTGGGACGATGTTATGGATTTGGAAGTACACACTACAAGTGCAAGTTTCCAAGAATGACACCTACTTCTACCTGACGGAAGCGGATGTTCAAGAAATCCTACATCTAGATTCTACTGTGATGGCGACAAGATTTGAATATCTATTGAATATGAACTTTAGTCAATAATATCACGATTTATTATGCAGTGCAAAAACTCTAGCTAAAAACAATGGTTTGTCATTTGATGAGGCTATAAACTTGTGTTCTATATCATCAAAAGATGATAAACATCTATGTTTTCGTGAATACCTATGCTATTTGCCGGACAAAGTAGTGTGATTACGAAACGGAATAAATGTATATATTGAGAGCAGAGTTGACGTTTTAATTCAGTATGCAGTGTGCAGTGTGTCTGTGTGTATGCAGAGAGAGAGACGGAGAGATGCAGTACGAAACAAGACTCGACTCGTTTCGAAGCTGGACTTTGACATTTCCTGCGAGTAAGTTAGCCGAAGCAGGCTTTACGTATACCGGTTCGGAAGATGTAGTTGCATGTCTTTCGTCTCAAGAAGAAGGGTTCAGATGGCTGCCCAATGACGATCCTATGGCTGACCATCTCCGATGGAGCCCCCATTGTGATTTCGTTCGTAGATATTACTCTGAGCGGCACAGACACAGACCGACGACAGATGGCGCTGATGTCCCTCCAGAACCAAGAGTGTCAGATGTCATTAGCAGAGTGACAGATGACACATGGATGACACCGCCACCACCACCACCACCACCGACAGATGGCGCTGATGTTGCTGCAGAAGAACGACAAGTGAAAGGTGACATGAGTAGCAAAGTGACCACAGATGTCATAAACATAGACTCTCAGAACACGGTGATGATGTGTCGTGTATGTCTTGTGAATGAACTAAGTGTATTGTTTATGCCATGTAGACACTTGTCGTGCTGCTCACAGTGCGCCATCAGGTGCGACACATGCGTAGTTTATACATCACCCATCAATACGTTTATGAAAATATATATCTCAGAATATTCTTTATTTTAATTTTGTGACTCAAAAATACCCTTCCTCATTTTTTTTTGCTTCAAAAAACATACCAATTTTTATGCAAAAATGAACACACTTTTGATTGAACTATTATTTTGCTTCAAAAAACATGCTCATTTTTTACGCAGAAATGCAGCACATTTTTGATTGAGTCATTCTTCCAATTTTGGTGCAAAAACGTGCTCTTTTTTTATGCGAAAAAGTGTCACTTTTTTCGATGAAAAAACGACCCAAAATTGACATGATGGAAGGAATTCAGTGAAGCATTTTCAGTGAATTTTGAGTCACTCAGCTTTCAGTCAGCTTTCACTTAGCTTTCACTCAGCTTTCACTCAGCTTCCACTCAGCTTTTTCCACCATGTCAATATTCGATAATTTTTTTAATAAAAAAATTACCATTTTCCCATAAGAATACATGTATTTTTGAATGAATAAAAGTGACACCTTTATTGACATGGTGGAAAAAGCTGACTGATTCACTCAGCCACTCAGCTTTCACTGAAAATGCTTCTCTTAGCTTTTACCACCATGTCAATAAAGGTGTCACTTTTTTTCATTCAAAAATACATGTATTCTTATGGGAAATTGGTAATTTTTTTAATCAAAAAAATTTTCGAAAATTGACATGGTGGAAAAAGCTGAGTGAAAGCTGATGTTTTTGCACCAAAATTGGAAGAAAGAATCAATCAAAAATGTGCTGCTTTTTTTCATAAAAAATTAGCATGTTTTTTTAAGCAAAATATTATGATGAATAATTCAATGAAAAATGTGCTAATTTTTGCATAAAAATTGGTATATTTTTTTTATGGAAAAGGGTATTTTCGAGCCACAAAATTGAAATAAAAAATATTCTAAGATGTATATATTTTCATAAACGTATTGATGGGTGATCTGCAAACTACGCATGTGTCACACCTGATGGCGCACTGTGAGCAGCACACCAAGTGTCTACATGGCTTAAACAATACACTTAGTTCATTCACAAGACATACAGGACACCTCATCACCGTGTTCTCTGAGTCTATGTTTATGACATCTGTGGTCACTTTGCTGCTCATGTCACCTTTCACTTGTTGTTCTTCTGGAGCAACATCAGCGCCATCTGTCGGTGGTGGTGGTGGTGGCGTTGTCATCCATGTGTCATCTGTCACTCTGCTAATGACATCTGACACTCTTGGTTCTTGAGGGACATCAGCGCCATCCGTCGTCGGTCTGTGTCTGTGCTCAGAGTAATATCTACGAACAAAATCACAATGGGGGCTCCATCGACGATGGTCAGCCATAGAATCGTCATTGGGCAGCCATCTGAACCCTTCTACTTGACACGAAAGACATGCAACTACATCTTCCGAACCGGTATACGTAAAGCCTGCTTCGGCTAACTTACTTGCAGGAAATGTCGAAGTCCAGCTTCGTAACGAGTCGAGTCTTGTTTCGTACTGCATCTCTCCGTCTCTCTCTCTGCATACACACAGACACACTGCACACTGCATACTGAATTAAAACGCCAACTCTGCTCTCAATATATACATTTATTTCGTTTCGTAATCAAACATTACTTTGTCCGGCAAATAGCATAGGTATTCACGAAAACATAGATGTTTATCATCTTTTGATAATATAGTACACAAGTTTATAGCCTGATCAAATGACAAACCATTGTTTTTAGCTAGAGTTTTTGCTCTACTTAATAAATCGTGATAATATTGACCAAAGTTCATATTCAATAGTAATTCAAATCTTGCCGCCATCACAGTAGCATCTAGATGTAGGATTTCTTGAACATCCGCTTCCGACAGATAAAAGTAGGTGTCACTTTTTTTATGCAAAAATTACCTTCAAAAATATGTGGGATTTTGAATGGGAGGTTGAGAGGGTGAAATGAGATGATAATAATAATATTCAGACATGGATTACATATTAATTTCATTCAATCATAAATATAAAACATAATCGACTATTATTTGATTAAATATATATATAGTGTGTGTGTGGAAAGAAACAAAAATGAGCACAATTTCTTGCATTTTCAGTTGAAATTTTTTTGAAAATTTGTGTGTTTGGCAATCTCATTCATCGAATTCTGAATCCTCATCTCCTGAGCCTATGAAGCGTTTATATGTGAGATCTAATCCGTAGGGCTCACTACCACCACGCAGATGTAGGTCACAGTAGCATTGGCTACTCGTTTTCAAAGTGAACAGTACTTCATCAAATCTGTTGCGACACCAAAATTTGCAACATTGATATATATTGTCTGCTTTACACCGAACACCATATTATGTTGATGGTCTCTGATGCTGTGAACTAAATGGTTTTGCATATTCCTTCTGAATGCTTCCTTTATAGCAAGTGCGGCAAAATCGTAAATTATATTTTGGAATACGATATGCATTCGCCCACAGACAGTATTGGTCTTCGTGCAAATGACCCTCCCAGTCTTGATTTTTGAGAGCTTCACACCTATTTTTAAAGCTGATTTCTCTCGTGTACTCTAAGTGACTCATATCATTGAAATTTCCTCTGACGCTCTGAGCCTGCTTATAGATTTGTACCCATTTTTCATCGGCAAATATTTTCAAAAATCGATCAGTGAGCGCCCATGGTAGAGGTGAGTCCTCGATGAATTCAACTATTGATGATGTACATCTGACTACTTGCAGACAGCATAAATTTTTCAAAGTGTCTACCATGGTGGTGGTGGTGTGTGTGTGTGTGTGTGTGTGTGTGTGTGTGTGGGTATGTGCTCTCTGAAAAACCATTTGAATTCTATTAGGTATCTAACTGACTGTAATGGTCCCACGGCAGAGTGTCATGAGAGCCGACAATCAAACAGCGCTTGTCGTCGTGGGAATTGAGAGCGATTTTTGTTTGCTCTACACTAAAAACGTTGTGAGAAAAGGATCGAATACAGCGTTGCGAAGTTATTTTTTCCACATTGTTTTTCAGACATTTCACATAATCTTCAAAGGTGATGTGATTTTCGACAATGTTGTATTTGACCCCTTTGGATTTTTTTACGGTTTTTCCACCTTGTATCTTATAGGTGTACAACTTTAATCGAAGCCCCACAAAATCTGTCATGATACGACCATTGGCTTCGTCCTTCATCAAACCGGGTACTTTTTTATTTTCGAGGGGAATGTCAAAGGGGTTGTCGCTTGGGTAGTCGCTCGTATCGAATTTTTCAATGTGACTGCTTATCAAATCCAGATAAATATCATCGCACTTAATTTCATAAATGAGCGAATCAGTATCCGTATACATCAATTTGCACTGATCGTTCGTGTAGCCATCGTACGGAAGATATATATATATATATATATATATATATATATATATATATATATATATATATATATATATATATATATATATATATATATATATATATATATATATATATATATATATATATATATATATATATATATATATATAAATTTCCGGGTTTTTCGCATTTTTCCGGAATGCAGAATTTCATCTGTCAGCTTTCAATTTCACATGTAAAATCTCAAACATTTTTATCCTTTCCGGTTTCTCGTGGTTGATAGTTCAACACGAGTAGGCTCTGCATTGCCTAGAAAAATGCGGAAACGCCGGAAATTTTAAATTAAAACCCCTTAAATGGGTATATATATTAAGTACTTAATTTTAACATGTATGTGCGTCCGATCAAAACCAATGTTAACCATGGTTTTGGTGACTTTTATAAGTATTGCTCCTGTATAAATACCTGACGAGTATAGCACCGATGATGGCCTAGTAGCCGAAAGCGCTTTGCGATTTTATTAAATTTTACATGAAATACAACTCTTTCATTGCATTGAATAGTTACGTGTACACAGCTTCAAGAACTTCACAAATAATAATAAGTCCATCATAATTTTCCTATTGTGTGTGTTCTAAGCCAGTAGACATTTTTCATATTTAATTTTTTCGTTTTGTCAATTAAGGCAGCGGTCATTTTTTTTACTACATAGCGAATCACGTAACGTTTTTTTTTTCTCTTCCAGCCAATTGCTCTCAGCGAATCACGTGACGTTTTTTCTCTTCCAGCCAATTGCTCTCAGCGAATCACGCGAGGGAATGTTTTTTTCATAACTTCCGCCATCGCCGCCATGTATTTTCACCTTCCACTCCATCGCCGCCATGTTTTTTTGCAGAAAAGACGCGCGCCACTAAGGGTGAAACGTTTTGAACCCCCCACCCCCGAAACTCTTCGGCGAACACGTCATCTTCTTCAGCCCCAACCCTTCACCAACGGCAAGAACTCGATGGACGCGGCCATCGAGAGATACACCGTTTGGGGCATCCATTTTTCTACGCCACCGAAGTGGCGTTTCCATTAGGATTCGATTTTTCCTTTCAGATATTCCGTTTTATTCTGAGCAATCGGGGCTGGTTATCGGCGTGAAATTCCATGCAATTTCAATAAATTATTGCCTTGATGAAATAGATCATGCAATATTTGGAGAAATTATCAATAAATTCGATAAATATTCAATTTTTCCGAGAGATTCTACCTGCATAGGACCACATACGTCCGTATGAATTATTTCCAATGTTTCCGTCGTCTGACGTTCTGATTTCTTAGGAAAAGGAGCCCTCGTCCTCTTCGCTTTATAACTAATTTTGCAAACTAATTCGTTGTTTTCATTTGTGTTAAATTTCACACCTGATATGATATCCTTTCGTTCGCATTCCTTCAAATCCTTGAAGTTGATATGTCCTAGTTTACGATGCCAAGAAATCAAATCAGTTGGGATTTTGTTTGCTTCTGCTATATTCCCGCAGTTGTTTGCCTTACAATTTTTTTCGAGCGCGTAATATAAATCACCGATACGATCGGCCACTAGATGTACGTTATTACCGTCGTCGATAACCAAGGTGCAGTCCTCTTTAAATGAAACATTATAATTATTGTTCGTGATTTTTCCGACTGATAATAAATTTGTACGTAAAGCGGGCAAATGTAATGCGTTTTGCAAGTTAACGACTTTCGATTCACCACAAATATCGGCCGTGAAATATGCAGTTCCTTTGGAGGTAATTTCCGTTGACATACTATTGGCTAAGTTCAAATTTTCGTTAAGAGAGTCTCTAATTTCCGAAAAGACTTTCAAGTCTTTAACCATATGGGACATCGCACCGCTGTCTAAACACCAATTGAATTCGCTATACGAACATGCTTTGAAAGCTTCTTCAGCCATGAAATTTGAATCTTCCGCCTCGCATTTAGAACTAGACTGATAGGACTTACCTTCGTGCGGGCATTCAGATGATTTATGTCCTACCTTCCTGCATCAGTGGCAGAGAAACTTAAACTTCCCTGAAGTATCCTTATGATCACTATTATTTGGGTCAGCTCTACCACTGTCACCCTTAGCAAAAGTTTTCGGACGCCACTGATTCTGTTTGTATTTTCTATTCGCGAACATCACGTTTTGATCACTCGCGTTTCGCTGATCATTGTTCCGCGCATCGTTTGCTCCCACAATTTTGACACGAAGAAGTTCAGGCGTAGGCAAATCGTCTCTCGATTCAATAGCTGAACCTAGGTGAAGGTCGATTTAGGTTCGATCTTGGACTATAATAAATCAGAATTTATCCGTACACCCATATCTTCCAGCTTGTCCACAGCATCGAAGAACTTATCGAGATGACTGCGTACATTTTCATTTTCCGAGATGCGTTGCAGCGTTAATTGTTTCAGTAGCAATACTTCGTTGGAAGGCTTGCAACCTTTATTTTGTTTTAATTCGGACGGATTTATTGCAAGTATGATGTCGGATTTGGCCTTGCTGTCGTTCTTCTCCCAAGTTTCCACTTCTATCTTGGAGTTGCCGTCATTGGGAATGAGTAAAGGTTTCGGAATTTCACCATTGACAAATCCCCACGCATCTTTCTTGACCAGAAGTGCTTTTGTATTTTCCAGGTGCCATAATTGTCCTTGCTGAGAGTCTCAATTCGCGAAACATTTGTTAGACTCATTTTCGCTAGGTTCCGATAGAAAGTTCCAAAATGAAGATTCAACACTACAGTCAATATCAGTATAGTAGCTGCACTGATTATCCGACAAAATCCTATGTATTTTCTTATGTAGGTCCGTTCTGGCCATTTTTGCTCTTTTCAAGGTCACGCGTCACTGCTTTGCGTTCATCGTGTGACGTAGTCGAGAGAGATCCCTTAGATTGATAACATTTTGCCAATAGAGCGCGGCGCACACATATTATGAATTAATTGAATTAAATTAATAAAGAAAAAATATTTCAGCAGCAGAGGTTTGAACCATCGTCCTTTTGCTTAGTAGCGAGTGACGCTAGCCTTGCCTCCACGGAGACTTCGTACTAGTTGATGCACAAATGTGGGGTATATATCTCTCCAGACGCTGTTTGAATATTTAGAAAAAAATAATGATTGTGAGTCTGATAATAATAATGATGTTTGGAATAAATGTGAAAAAATGGCGGTTCAACGGTGGTCTAGCGTTTCAACAAGCTATGTGTATAGGGTGTCTCAAAACGTATCATTTAAGAGAAAAAAAATGGCGGCTGCTCGTTAGATTTCGTATAGCAGGTGTACCAACATATTATTTAAGAGAAAATAACATGGTTGTTTGTCGAATTTAGTATACCAGGTGTATCAATATATAATTTATGAGAGAAAAAAACATGGCGGCTGCTCGTTAGATTTAATATACCAGGTGTCTCAAAACGTATCATTTAAGAGAAAAAAAATGGCACCTGCTCGTTCGATTTAGTATACAGGGTGTCTCAAAACGCAAAGTTTCAGAAAAATCATATCATTTGAAGAAAAAAACATGGCTGCTTAGGGCAGAGAAATAGGTATCATTGGGGACATGGGGATTTAAAATACGAATCATCAAAAAATAAGCACTTCCGATTTGAAAAAAGTGAGGTAGAAGAAAAGTAATAGTAAATTCGGATTGTCCACATCGAGGAGAGTTCAAATATGCAATAAAATGACCACTTCCGGTTTTCACTTTCGGTTGTTCGATTTCGATGATTTTGGCATCAATGGATTCGTTTCGATGCCAAGAAACATTTTTGAGCATTTTCCAATGCCAAAAGGGCATAGGAGGCTATCTTCGTTATTGGTAAAGATACAGAAACGTGCGGGTACTCTAATAAGACAACTTTTATGGGGGATCAAGAAAATAACAGTATGTCCTTCCGTCAACTGCCATAAGTGCCATAAACATCACATTTTAATGCGTTAAGCGCTCAAATGTTAGAAGTCGGTTCGTTAATGTTTGACTTTATTCGTTTAGAACGTCGCTCATTATATCGGTGAAGGAGACAGACAGATCGACAGACAGGCAGAGTGACAGATAGTCAGTTTGATCGAAGCAGAACGAACGAACCTTATAAAACGTCTCTTTTAGTCGCATTTTTGCATGTTTTAGCGTTTCAAATTTTAGCTGTTTTTTCGAACGCGAAAAACGGTTATTGTGGTCGCATTTTTACGTGTTTGAGCGTATTCAAATTTCAGTTGTTTTTTCGAACGCGAAAACGTGTATTTTTAGCAATTTTGAAATGTCAAATTTCTATAAGAAATACATGTAATCATACAGTTTTTTTCGGTTTAATTTCAGGTTGTTTTTAAGAACGCGATAAACGTTTCTTGTGGTTGCATTTTTGCGTGTTTAAGTGTTTCAATTTTTAGTTTTTTTTGGAACGCGAAATGGTAATATCGTTGAAGAAAAAATATGAGACAAATAAATAAACATGGTTGTACAGGAACATAAAAAAACATGGGTGCTGCATGTATGTGTCAAATGTCAGATGGAAAATGGGTCATTGGGGATATTGAAGTATTCAGCAATAGAATATACTGAACGTCTCACAATTTATTTAGGAGAAAAAAAAACAACAGGTCGTCTGAAAAATGCAGCAACTACTTGCCTATGCAGAGAGAAGGAATTACATCAGACTTTCAAAACTACACCGTTTCGTTTTTTCAAATTTCTTCGTTTTTAAAATAGCACACCGTTTCGTTTTTTCAAAACGCTTCGTTTCCAAAATAGCACACCGTTTCGTTTTTTCAAAACGCTACGTTTTCATCATCAGGTGAGGTTGGATAAAGAAAATATTCTAAATAGAAAAATTTATTATACAGTTTTATTTTGGTAACATATCACAAAGCCATTTGTATAGAATATCCACGTTTCGGAGACTGCAATAATAGCGAAGTTGATTATCAATGTGATGCATACAAGGTGAGATACCATCGTTGTTTCCGAATGCTGGAACCATCCATGACATATTATCATAGTCCTCCAAATTCACAACACGTGTAGGTAGGTCCAATTGATGAAATTTCTCAGTAAGATAGTCACGTTTTTGAAGTCCTCGTACATAAATGACATTCTGTAAATTTTCCTTGAGGATGGAATGTAATTGATGATATTCCACAAAGCCAGAGGAATACCTCAATCCATGAACGTTTCGCTCCAAGAAATAGGCAGTACGTTTATCTGCTCTACTCAAAGAGGAAAATGGTATAGTTGGCAGCAGCAGAAAATTACTACATTGAATTCCAATCCTAATGGCAATCTCCTTAGGATGGAATTGTTGCTCGATGGTAAAGCCTTGAATATCTACAACAGCTATTCTCATGTTGACTCTGTGATTGATACTGAAGTGAAAAGCATATGTTCAGTTTAATTTGTTAATGATTTCGCTGAGTGGGAGGTGCTTAATAACAGTGTCGTGCACAATGATGCAATAGGCTCTAGTATTTTGGGGAAATCCTTCAGATGCCTCGATTTCGAGTTTCACATCAACAGTGGAACTTTTTATGCTCTCATCCCTTCTGGAACAATCGATGACAAAGAGAGTCTTGCCAATAAATTCGGTGGAGCTCAGCAGAGGATTATTATGATAAGTAATTTTGTAGCTGAGACCGAATTGTGCATAGTTGAAATAGGCTTGCAAAAAATTTCCCTTTGCAAAATTCAGATGCATATTCTCTTTGGGATAATTCTCACCGTTCAGAGTGATTATTATATTGGTAATATTCGAATGAGCGAATATATTTGGATCATTGTTGAATTTGGTGTAATCACGATCTTTTAGGAAACATACAATCAGATAGCGAGGACTTTCGAGAAATGATGAAGTCTTGACGGCCCATATTTCATTTTTTGCACCTTGTGTGAGAGCAGGCAACATATGAAGTTCCCATTTTCTGAACGGCATGAGAATAGGAGTATCAGCTTGGATGGTCTTCAAGAGTTGCAATTTAATTTGATCATGCGGATGAATTCGTTTAACTTTGAGTTCGATATTTTTAATGTCCATCGTAACTTCCGTCATTGGCGTTAGTGCTCCAGCGGTCCCCTCTATTCTGAAGCAGCTGCTATCATCTGCAGCTCGTACTAATCTGATGCCATAGGAAACCCATTGATAATCGTTGAAAATATTCAAAAAATGTTTAATGGGTATGAGCATGTTGAATGATAGATCAGTGGTGTTGATAACCCCAGCGTTGCTGGGGAAAGTCCAACTTGAATTGGCCAAGTGCTTGAGATCTTCGTCGGTGTAGGTGAGAAAGCCTCTGACAGTACTAACAATTCCAACTTCACGAACCGTCTCCAATTCCTAACCGCTTTGTGCATAACTAGCAGATTGAAACATGAAAACGCCAGCATTGTTTACGAATGTTACACGACCATCTCCTTTGGTTTTCACAACTTTTCCACTGATGAACAGACTATCATACAAAGCATCGTAAGCGTCAGATTGATTGATGTTGATTTGAATGACATCATTGTTGCGAAAGGACTTGACATATGGATAGTAAGTCCGCCATTCCACCTTTTGTATGGATTCATCGTTGTGTGGTTTTCGGAAAATGTTTAACACTTGATTGGACAACATGATAACCAAAAGATTCCAAAAAGAGTTTATTCTCCGGTGACAGTAGTTGACGCACGTTGAAGGTCTTGGTGAAGACTGAGGTGGGGTATGGTGGTAAGTTATTTTTATGAATAGTTAGCACCGTACTTTGGCTTCAATTCCGAACGAACGAATAATTCTTCGTTTCGAAAATCAATGAGTTGAGAATGCTGGTTCAGCACTCGCAGCGTAATATTGTTTATTTCGTCTCTATGAGCAATGGGTAGATAAATGAGGTGGTAACCAGGATCAACACCAACAGCAAATCCGTATATCGTATGAGACGGTGCGTCGTTGTAGAATGCTACGAACGTAATGTTGCTATCTATGTGTATAGTACGTACTTCAATGATATCTACAGGTAGATCTGATGCGTAATGCAAAATGGGTTTGATAAGAGTAGACGAAAACCCTAAAATGCGGGCCAAACTGTTTGCAGGTCGGAAATCAATTGAGTGTTTAAGGCAGAATATTTCGCTTTTCAGCGTATTATTATTCGGTTTGAGGTAGAAAATTCCTCGGGGTTTTCCTTGTACGTTTTGGGTGTGATGTGTTAGCTGAAAAGCCTCAATATCACCAATTTCGTAAGAGCCAGTAGGGATATCGATACTCTGTTTAGTTTTGCCACCGTTTTCAAAGTAGTTGAATTTTGTACCTTCTTCAATGTTGGGTATACTGTTGTACGAATGGAAACTAAGCAAAGCCAAACTGTATTCTGAATCAGAATCCAATTGAATGGGCGGATTCAAATCGATGGAAAGCGTTGGAGAACGGTTTCATGATGATGACTGTGAGATACATCAATCCCTCTGTATACTTATATATTTATCGAATCCTTGACGATAACGTCCAGCATTTATATCAAAATCTTTCATAATCACAACGGTTCCATATCGATGCTGTCGCCAGCATTCTGCACACATTGCCTTGAATTCATCGAACGACATGTCTAGGGAAACGTGGTCATCGAATACATGTTTCAAATTCATTTCGTTCTGCTTGAAAAGCACAATCATATTACAATTGTCTCGTGTCAATTGTTTTGGAATTTTTGAATATGTCTGACAAAGATATGCAGCATCAATATTTCGGTGTCTGGAAAAGGAGTAATATTCTCGAATTTTCTGTTGACCATCGCATGCAACATCATTTAAAATGAATATGGAATTTGATTTAGTCTCGTGAGGGCTTATGATTTCCTCATTTTCCCTGAACGGATGATATCCCAATCCCTTGACTTTCCCTAAAATTTCTTGAACCACCTGATATTTGGGTTGGTACAAAGATTTTGAAAATACGTAGATGTTTTCGAATTCTGCTCCATTCGGGTGGAATAACAGTGTTAAGATGGCATTTGTCTTTCCACAACCACTTGGCCCACAAATAATTGCACGAAACGAATTCGGTAATAATTCACCATGCTTCCCAACATACTGCTATTGCGGCCTCCATTCAAAAAATCAAAATTTTCAATAGGCAGTGTGTTGTCTTGTTGAACGACTTTCATGATGTGATGAAAAAACATGAGCGCGCCACGGTTATAAATAAACGCATTGAGGGTAGCTTTCATCATTATCAATGTTGACTTACTCTGGTGCAGGTGTTGTCAATTCAATCATCAATAAACTTCCGTTCTAATTGCATCTACCAGGTTATTCGTTTTGCGGACCTGGCACCAAATTGAGACAGAGATTACAACGCGGAGAAACTGGCGTGAATCCTTTGGACGAAAGCTGCAAAGACCACGATATTGCATACTCTCAATCCGACTCTCTAGAAGACCGCCATAAAGCAGATCAAGTCTTGGAAAATAGAACTTGGGAACGAGTTAAATCTAAAGACGCTAAATTTTGGGAACGGGCTGCAGCTTGGCTTGTTACTTCCACCATGAAAGCCAAACGTAAGCTAGGTATGGGCGTGTCCTTTCGACGTAACTTGCTTCAAAAAATTATTAAAAATTGGAAACACAATCCTACTAATATTAAGAAATCTAGTGCTTCGGCTTTGCGAGCAGCTAAAATGGCATTGAGTCAAGCTGGAGGACGTGAGAAAATACGAGTGCCTAGAATAATTCTATTTGATGCAAAATCTGAAGGAGTCCTGCCCCTCATACCTATATTTGCTGCACTGTCGGCTTTGGGTGCGTTGGCAGGTGGAGCAAGCTCCATAGCAAAAACCGCAATAGACGCAAAAAATGCTGAAAAGAAACTTGAAGAAGATCAACGTCACAATAAATCCATGGAGCATTTGGGTTCGGGTTTGTACCTGCGGAAAACCCCTCGAGGATTTGGACTGTTCCTGAAAAAACAACATCAACGCAAAGGACAAGGTCTTTACCTGAAAAAGCAAAAAAAAATGCTAGATAAGCTACCCCATAGAGCATTATACAGTTCGGAAATTCAGGAGTATGCTCGTCAGATGAAAATACCACATTTTCGTGGAGTCTTTATGCGTGATACGTTGCCAACTTGTGGTCCTTAGCTGCGAGAATGCGCTGTATTGAACTGGCATTCCCACTTGAATGCGGGCACTCATTGGGTAGCTTACAATAAAAACGGCAATATCGCACAATATTTTGATAGTTTCGGCAATCTCAAACCTCCAATAGAATTGGCAAGATCTTTTGGGAGGGGTGTAAGAATTACATATAATAATAGTCAATAGCAAAATTACAATCAGAGTAACTGCGGACATCTCTGCCTAAAGTTTCTACTTCATAATGTCCACCGCTGAGATGCATAAATCGTTGGCTGAAATACATAAATATAAATCATTGCGAGATTTCACTGATACTCAACTGCGAGCTTTGTCAATCGAATATTTGATTGGGAACGCAGGACCTTGGTAGTTGCTGGATGTATGGCATAGGTTACCAAAGGACTACAAAAAACGATTCGCTTTGCAGATTCGTCCACCATGTGTCATTCATTATCAAAATGAGTTTGGACTGTCAACGACATCACTCAAAGAAGCAGAGTATCATGGACCTGTTATCGCACAATTTCAATGTTATTATTGTAATAATAAATGATTTTTCATCCAGGTTGTTGTTCATTATTTAAGGTGGATCGCTTCCGACACTATATCAGTCATGTCTATGATATTGACGTTAACGAGTCGTTCTTCAACGCTTTCCATCGATTTCAATCCCATTCAATTGGATTCTAATTCAGAATACAGTTTGGCTTTGCTCAGCTTCCATTCGTACAACAGTATACCCAACATTGAAGAAGGTACAAAATTCTACTACTTTGAAAACGGTGGCAAAACTAAATAGAGTATCGATATCTCTACTGGCTCTTACGGAATTGGTGATATTGGGGCTTTGATCAGCAAACACATCACACCCAAAACGTACAAGGAAAACCCCGAGGAATTTTTCTACCTCAACCGAATAATAATACGCTGGAAAGCGAAATATTCTGCCTCAAACACTCAATTGATTTCCGACCTGCAAACAGTTTGGCCCGCATTTTAGGGTTTTCGTCTACTCTTCTCAAACCCAATTTGCATTACGCATCAGATCTACCTGCAGATATCATTAAAGTACGTACTATACACATAGATAGCAACATTACATTCGTAGCATTCTACAACGACGCACCGTCTTATACGATATACGAATTTGCTGTTGGTGTTGATCCTGGTTACGCAATTGACGAAACACCCTATCACGTCATTTATCCACCCATTGTTCATAGAGACGAAATAAACAATATTACGCTGCGAGTGCTGGACCAGCATTCTCAACTAGTTGATTTTCGAAACGAAGAATTATTCGTTCATTTGGAATTGAAGCGAAAGTATGGTGCTAACTATTTATAAAAATAACTTACCACCATACCCCACCTCAGTCTTCACCAAGACCTTCAACGTGCGTCAACTACTGTCACCGATGAATAAACTGTTTTTGGAATCTTTTGGTTATCATGATGTCCAATCAAGTGTTCAACGTTTTCCGAAAACCACACAACGATGAATCCATACAAAAGGTGGAATGGCGGACTCACTATCCATAAGTCAAGTCCTTTCGCAACAATGATGTCATTGAAATCAACATCAATCAATCTGACGCTTACGATGCTTTGTATGATAGGCTGTTATTCATCAGTTGAAAAGTTGTGAAAACCAAAGGAGATGGTCGTGTAACATTCGTAAACAATGCTGGCGCTTTCATGTTTCAATCTGCTAGTTATGAACAAAGCGGTAAGGAATTGGAGACGGTTCGTGAAGTTGGAATTGTTAGTACTGTCAGAGGCTTTCTCACCTACACCGACGAAGATCTCAAGCACTTGGCCAATTCAAGTTGGGCTTTCCCCAGCAACGCTGGGGTTATCAACATCACTGATCTATCATTCAACATGCTCATAGCCATCAAACATTTTTTGAATATTTTCAATGATTATCAATGTGTTTCCTATGGCAAACATACCATCAGATTAGTACGAGCTGCAGATGATAGCAACTGCTTCAAAATAGAGGAGACCGCTGGAGCACTAACGCCAAAGACGGAAGTTACGTTGGACATTACAAATATCGAACTCAAAGTTAAACGAGTTTATCCGCATGATCAAATTAAATTGCAACTCTTGAAGGCCATCCAAGCTGATACTACTATTCTCATGCCGTTCAGAAAATGGGTCGTCAAGACTTCATTATTTCTTGAAAGTCCTCGCTATGTGATTGTATGTTTCCAAAAAGATCGTGATTACATCAAATTCAACAATGATCCAAATATATTCGAATATTACCAATATAACACTTACTCTGAACGGTGAGAATTTTCCCGAAGAGAATATGCATCTGAATTTTGCAAAGGGAAATTGTTTGCAAGCCTATTTCAACTATGCACAATTCGGTCTCAGCTACAAAATTACTAATCAACATAATCCTCTGCTGAGCTCCGCCGAATTCGTTGGCAAGACTCTCTTTGTCATCGATTGTTCCAGAAGGGATGAGAGCATAAAAAGTTCCACTGTTGATGTGAAACTCGAAATCGAGGCATCTGAAGGATTTTCCCAAAATACTAGAGCCTATTGCATCATTGTGCACGACACTGTTATTGAGCACCTCCCACTCAGCGAAATCATTAACAAATTAAACTGAACATATGCTTTTCACTTCAGTATCAATCATAGAGTCAACATGAGAATAGCTGTTGTAGATATTCAAGGCTTTACCATCGAGCAACAATTCCATCCTAAGGAGATTGCCATTAGGATTGGAATTCAATGTAGTAATTTTCTGCTGCTGCCAACTATACCATTTTCCTCTTTGAGTAGATCAGATAAACGTACTGCCTGTTTCTTGAAGCAAAACGTTCATGGATTGAGGTATTCCTCTGGCTTTGTTGATATCATTTATGTACGAGGACTTCAAAAACGTGACTATCTTACTGAGAAATTTCATCAATTGGACCTACCTACACGTGTTGTGTGTGAATTTGGAGGACTATGATAATACGTCATGGATGGTTCCAGCATTCGGAAACAAAGATGGTATCTCACCTTGTATGCATCACATTGATAATCAACCTCACTATAATTGCAGTCTCCGAAACGTGGATATTCTATACAAATGGCTTTGCGATATGTTACCAAAATAAAACTGTATAATAAATTTTTCTATTTAAATTTTTTTTTTTTCAACCTCACCTGATGATGAAAACGTAGCGTTTTTAAAAAAACGAAACGGTGTGCTATTTTGAAAACGAAGCGTTTTGAAAAAACGAAACGGTGTGCTATTTTAAAAACGAAGCGATTTGAAAAAACGAAAAGGTGTAGTTTTGAAAGTCTGATGTAATTCCTTCTCTCTGCGTAGGCAAGTAGTTGCTGCATTTTTCAGACGACCTGTTGTTTTTTTTTCTCCTAACTAAATTGTGAGACGTTCAGTATATTCTATTGCTGAATACTTCAATATCCCCAATGACCCATTTTCCATCTGACATTTGACACATACATGCAGCACCCATGTTTTTTTATGTTCCTGTACAACCATGTTTATTTATTTGTCTTATATTTTTTCTTCAACGCTATTACCATTTCGCGTCCCAAAAAACCACTGAAAATTGAAACGCTTAAACACGCAAAAATGCAACCACAAGAAACGTTTTTCGCCTCCTTAAAAACAACCTGAAATTATAACGAAAAAAACTGTATGATTACATGTATTTCTTATAGAGATTTGACATTTCAAAATTGCTGAAAATACACGTTTTCGCGTTCGAAAAATGATGGTGACACCCTATCTTGGATATAGGCCACTCGATTAGCGACAAATGTTTTCCACCTATGGGGTGATGACTTTATCCAACCTAAAGTAATGGTCGAGTCTGCCCACGCATAAATTCCATCGAAATTCAACCTACCCTCAAAGGTCTTCAATGTGAAGCAAACTAATTTAGATAATAAAACTGCACAAAGTTCCAACCTGGGAATATTAATTTTTTTCAAAGGAGATACTTTTGATTTGAAACAAACGAAAAATGAATCAATTTTATCACCAACGAAAATTCGAAAATAAATGACGCTTGGGTACCCCTTTTCACTGGCATCACAGAAAGCATGTAATTCACAGCAAGAAATATTTTTAGAAATAATCAATCGTGGTATCTGGAGTTGAGTAAATAAAGGTAACTCCGATTTATACTGTGAACATAATGCCTCAATTTCATTAGATGGAGTTTGATCCCAGTCTATCTCACTCTTCCATAAACACTGAATGAGAATGAAAAATGATCAGAATCGGGGTTCCTTTCCAACTCTAGAACCTTCAATATTGACTGAGGATTACAGTCATCAAAAGATAGAGGTTTTCCACCAAGATGCGTGTCTGGAAATCTATAAAAAAGAGATAGTTCATTACTAGAGCACTTACGGAGTTCAAATCCCCCCTTCTCAAGTAATGATATCAGCTGAGATTGAAGAATACGAGCTTGTTCAATAGAATTACATCCAGTGACAGTATCGTCAACATATGTATCTGTTTGGATAACGTCTTTTGAAAAAGAAAATCATTACCTTCATCATCAGCTAATTGCAAGAGGGTGCGAATGGCAAAATAAGGAGCAGGACGAGTTCCGTATGTAACGGTCAACAAACGATAATCTTTTATCATCTCATCCGGAGAAAATCTCCAAACTATCCTCTGATAATCACAATGCTGAGGTTTAATACAAACCTGCCTGAACATTTTACAAATATCAGCTGTGAAAACAAAGGCATGGAGCCTGAAGCGCAGCAAAATATTGAAAATATCTCTCTGCAACTTACGACCAAAATACAAATGGTCATTGAGAGATAACTGATTTGGCAAATTCGCTGAAGCATTGAAAACCACTCTGAATTTCGTACTCTCAGGTTTAATGACACAATGATGAGGTATATAATACGACTGAGGAGGAACCTCTGCTTCCGAAACAGGTTGCATATGTTTAAGATCCATATATTCCTGCAAAATCACAGTAATTTTTATGTAACCCAGGTTGCCTGATAAGTCTTTTTTCCAATTATAAGAAGCGGCTCACAGCCAAAGAACGCATGCCAAGAAAGCGAGGCAATGCTCCACGAAAAGGAAGTGCAACTGAATATCTTCCAGATGAATCACTAGTGTAAGTTTAGTTGAAAATTTTATCACAATCTGAATCCTCTGACGATAAACAAATCACAACAGGTACGGATTCAACTTGCCAAAAATTCTTAATTGAATTTTCCAACGGTGAATCACTGATTGTAGTACAAAGAAGTGATGTGATAGACCCATGAGAATATAACCAAAAATTGTATTCAGTGCATCAGGTTCTCCTGTTTCACCTGTCACTTCACCGTTCAATAAAATATGAGAATATACGTCAGCTCCCAATAACAAATCAATATTGCCTGGACTATAGAATTGTGGATCAGCTTACTTCAAGTTTTGAATGTGAGACCACTTATAAAAGTCGACCGAATTATTTGGTAACTTTCCACATATTTCGGGTAAAATTATACAGTCGATGTTGAAACTTGGTTAGGTTCACAGAGAATGGACTGTATTTAAATTTTTTTTTATGTGTGCTAAAAATTGAACGTCAATATCGAATAGCGGAAAACACCGCTGAAAAATTCTGAGAAAAGGCTACTCACCCGTAGTAAATCCCACGTAGACTCCGTAATAGCCGGAAACACGAAAGGGCCCTTTTCTCTCGCCGATATATTCAAAAATGTCTTCACGTTCAAAAACCAGCGTGCACACATGGACAACTCATGCTATTGTAACCTTTCCTTATACATAAATTGACAACATCGAATTTGCGCCTTATAGATAGCAGACACATCGCACTTCTCTGGTGAATTTTCGTTGAATATTGAACAGAGAGTTTTCAGGAAGTGTGTTGACCTGTCTACTTCGAGTATCGCAACAATACTGACTTCAACTGGTTTGTGCGCAGGCAGTAAGCGGGCGGCGAAAGCGGGGTGGTTGCCATGAATGAATCATGGCTTTCCGGATATATCACTGATGATGTATTGAATATCAATAATTATAGATTATACAGGGGAGATAGAAATGCAAGAGGTAGGGGTTTATGCATTTATGTAAAAAATGAAAATGTTTCTGAATTGATTGTTAAAAATGAAGGTTATGCATGGGAACAATTATGGATGAAATTGACTATAAATAAAAACAGTTTTGTTATTGGAGTAATTTACAAACCTCATATTCAATCTGACAATTATTTTATCGATGAATTTGAAGATTCTCTAGGATCTATATTCCCTACTGTTGATGAATTGATATGCTTGGGGGATTTCAATATGAATTTTCTTGAAGAAAACGCCGTGTTCGAAAACCTTAATAATAGTTTGGATGTCTTTGATTTAGCACAAATTTTAGATGAACCAACAAGGAAAACAGCTACTTCGGCGTCTCTTCTTGATTACATTATATTAAGGAAAGAACATTTAATTGAAAAGAGTGTAGTTGAACACAGGATTTCTGGTCATTCCATCGTTTATTGTAAACTCACTTTGAAAAGGGCAATAGTCCCGAAGATGCATACCTACCGATGTTAGAAAAATTTTAACGAGGAGTTATTCCTTCATGATTTAAGAAGTATATCATTCTTCCGTATATTTGACCAACAAAATGTTGATGAGAAAGTGTCATTCTTAGTGAAATGTTTGATGAATTTATTTGATAGGCACGCTCCTATAGTGACATCTAGAATCACGAAAAGTAGAGCCCCGTTGCTGACATTTACAATAAAACAAATGATTCGGGAGAGAAACAAAGCTTTTTGGAAATTCAAACATACAAAAGCACCTGCTCATCTACAAATCTATAAGGATTTGAAAAATTATACAAATCAGGCTATAATTAGAGAAAAAAGGGCTTATTTTCTTAATTAATTTTATAAATCTACTTCCAAAAAAATGTGGCAGACACACATCGAATAATTTTGTTAATGATAGAAAGTCTGAAATTCCTGAAAACATAAGGAATCCTAGTGAAATAAATAATTTCCTAGTTAATTCTATACCTAATATTGCTCCTCCTGATCATCAGAATTATTATAGACTAAACAACATTGTTCTGCCTACTTTTGAATTCAAGAAAATAGATGACACATTCGTATATGATAATATTTGTAATATTAAATCAAATGCAATGGGTTGTGATGGATTGAATATTACGCTAATTGAACTTCGTTGCCCGTTTATAGTTCCGTATATTACACATATTATAAATTTTTGTCTCATGCACAGTGTCGTCCCATCAGTTTGGAAGAAGGCTGAAGTTAAAGTAATACCTAAAAATCAACACCATGCAGAGTACAAGGATCTTAGGGGGATAAGCATTCTCCCTGTTCTTTTTTAAATTCTTGAAAGGAGTATCGAATTACAAATAAGAGAGCATTTGACTAACTTCTCATTACTGCCTACTGTTCAATCTGGCTTAAGAAAAGACCACAGCTGCACTACAGCATAACTTGATATAGTCGATGATATCCTTACTTCCATCGATAAAGGTCAATGTACACTTTTAGTCCTACTAGATTTCAGCAGAGCGTTTGACACTATAAATACTGACCTTCTACTGAAAATTCTGGGTTATATAGGTTTTTATGACATGGCTACTATTCTTTTACAAAATTATTCAAATAATCGTGAACAGTGTGTGAAAGTTGAATCAGTCCAATCTGAATATTTGTCATTGAAATCAGGGGTGCCTCAGGGTTCCATCCTAGGTCCTTTGCTATTTTCTATATACACTATAAATTTGACCAAATCCATGAAGCGGTGCAAGATTCACGTCTATGCGGATGATGCCCAAATCTATTACAGTTTTCCTCCCCCTCTGGTGGATAATGCTTGTGAAATAATAAATCAGGAATTAGCAACCTTCACTGATTCAGGTTCTGAACATTGCTTATCGATCAATTCTACAAAATCTAAATTGCTGTTATTTGGTTCTGAGCAAAATCGTGTTAAAATACAACCTATAAATATTAAAATCAATGATGATCCATTAACAGTAGTAACTGAAGCCAAAAATTTAGGAGTCATCTTAGACTCAAACCTAAGATTTGAAAAACATATTAATAAACTTATCCAACGTGCATAAAGATCACTAAAATTGATTTATGGGAACCGCCAGTTTTTTCCTAAAAATGTTAAAATAACATTATATGAAACATTAGTTTTGTAAAATTTTATTTTGCTGATTCGTTATATGGTCCAAATTTGAATTCTGTCTACGTAAAAAAAATCCAGAAAGTACAGAATTCCTGCTTACGATTGATATGGTATCAAAAAGTTTCAAAGAATATCATACAATTTGGCTGAAATGAATCAAATTATGAAACTCAAATACTAGTTGCTTGCATAGCTGATCATCGAGCCCAAATTATGACTTTGAAATTTGAAAATAAAAGTACTTCTAATGTTTGGCGCAGAACTATTTCTTCTCGTGGCATCGAAAAACTGAAAACATCTCTGGAGGAATTAGATTGGTCTATTTATGAACATCCATCGAATAATTCTGATTTCCTTGCGAATTTCTTGGTAACAAACTTTGAATCTCTTATAAAACAACATTTTCCATAAAAAAAAATGCTATTTAAATAATAAAAAACAATCTGTTAGTTGGTTTGAAAACAATTTGAGAAGTATGAGGGATTCTCTATCCTGCATTAAAACGATCTCGGATTCAACTGGTGATCCCAATGACTGGCGGGTTTATAAAATGTACAAAAAAGAATACTGTAAAAGTTTGAATTTGAAATATTATGTTTCCTTTGATAGCTGTATGAGAGAAAAATGGACGATAGCTAAAATGAGTTGTATTTATGGTGCGAGACCTTTAAGAATCTTACCTTCGTTACGAAAATCCTTATCCGGGGGATGATCCTGACTGGCCAGTCTCCTGGGGTTGCGTGGAAGGATATCTCCTTGATATTCTTTGGGAGAGGTGGAGATAAGTATGGCGCAAAGCACTAATTTTGGTTCATAAGTTTGAAAAACACAAAAAAAACGTTGGTAATATCGCTCAATATGTTTGTGGAGAAAAACGTGCTCTCTAGTTGAGATTTTCTGAGTTCGACCACTACCAATCGCGAGCCGAATGGAAGTGTTCTTAAAGGGCATTTTACTCGCGCAAGGGAATATACTGTTATACACAGTGAGCAAAACAAATTGATTGATTAACACGTCCAGTTGCAGAAGGTCGTTTAAAGAAATGGGTAATAAATGATATACTTATAATATAATAATTGAAAACAATACACATTACAAAAAAAAGCTGAGCGGAAACGCGACATGCCGCCTGTTCTGTTTGCTATTTAATTAAATAATACAGAAATAAGTAAAGTAATGACACCAAGTTTAGTGAACATTTATTGACTGACTTTTCATTGTCGGATACCTATCAAAGTTCGATACATCTTCAAATCTGGTTACCTGATTGATGTACAAAGAGTAATACTTATACATAACACCTCCACCACTAAACCTTTAATAATTTGAGAAAATGCAACATAAATATAAAATATACTAAACATCCTGCTAAACTAAAATACAGCAAGTAATAATCAACAACTTTCAACGTTCTACATAACGATCGGGGGCTTTCAACTGACTCCTTCTCCGCAACACTCTACTATAACCATCATTTTGTGTATGTCTACCATCGATATTCTATATCATTCCTTCATCTGTTTTTATCACATAAGTTCTTTTTCCAAAAACGCCTGTGATGATACCCTTACACCAATTGTCAACACCCTGTCGAAAATCGCGAGCCCAAATACGATCGTTTGCCTGAAATTCTTCATTTCTTTTACCCTTGAAATTTTTTGTTCGTGAATTTTGATTTTTCCAAACATTTCTCTCAACAGATGGAATCAATAAATCAAACTTACAATGTAGTTTCCGACCAATTAATAATTTAGCTGGAGTTTCCCCTGTTGTGGTGTGTGGGGTGTTTCTGTAATGAAACAAAAAGCGGTTCAATATAAGGTTAAAATCTGCAGATTTGTTATCATGAGCGGCCTTCAAAATAGCTTTTTTTACAATTTTAAAAGCGCTTTCGCCTTGTCCATTAGTTGCGAGGTGGTAGGGTGCACCAGTTTTATGTTCTATGCCACTGATACTGAGAAAATGCGTTCTCTCAAAAATATTATTAAGTTTTATATACTTTATGTGGAAAATAATAAAGAAGAATTATTATTATTATTATTATTATTATTATATCATGGACCGTGTAGATCTGTTACAAACAACAGCTCTAGAAACACTAAAGGTCAAGTTCACGCGATAAATTCCAACATTCCACAAACCAATTTCTCTTTGAGAAAAACAGAAGTAACTCAATTGATACGCAAAAAAAAATAAAAAAAAGTCAAGATGAGAGAGAAAATCTCGCTAACAATTTCAATGTCCCGGCCTGCCCGAATTGTCCAGACTTGTCCCGACTTGTCACGATGTGTCTTGACTTGTCTCGACATGTCCGACATGACCCGATTTATTCCAACTTGTATCGACTCTTTCCATTGGTTCTGATTTGTCCCGACTTGACAAATCAGATCATCAATACTTTTTCTTTTTACCCGGACTTCTTAATTCTTAACTGGGCGTTCTACCCGGGCTTATCACACGGACATTTTATCCTTCCTTTCAACCCGGACTTTTTACCAGTATTTCTCACCCAGACTTTTTGAACGAACTTTTTACCCGACTTCTTACCCAGATTTTTACCCTGAGTTCTTACCCAGGCGTCTTACCTGAAATTTTTATTTGAAATTATGAATTATTATCAGTTGATATAAAGAAATTCTTTCAATAAAAAATTTAGGAATATTTTTCAAAATAGGAAACTTTTTCTCAAATTTTCCAGTCAAAATTCATTGAAAGAAAAAAATATTTTGAAAAATAATCTCTTTCTTTGGAAATAACCAAAATTATGATCAAAAATAACAAGTTTCACAAACCAATTTCTTATCGATAAGAACAAACGTAACTCAATTGATACGCAGAAAAAAATTCAATAAGAATCACAGTATGGGAGAAAAACTCACAGAAAAATTTTGGTCACGTTTCATCTAGCCAAAATTTTTAATTTAATGTCATGACTTGCCAGGCTTGTCCCGACTAGCCAGACTTGTCCCGACTTGTCCAGACATTTCGGAAAATAGCTTTTCTTTTGGATATTTTTTCTAAACATCTAACCAAAATTAAGATCCAAATTAACAAACCAATTTCTCTTTAAAAAAAACAAAAGTAACTCAATTGATACGCAAGAAAAAATTAAAAAAGAATCAAAGGAAAAAATTAAAAAAAAAATATTATTTTTTAAATAATTTGGTCACGATTCATCTCGCCAAAATTTTTAATGTCCTGACTTGTCACGACTTGTTTTGACTTGTCTTGACATGTCCGGCTTGTCCAGACTTGCCCCGACTTGTCGCGAATTGTCTTAATTTGTCTCGACTTGTTCGACATGTCCCGACTTGTCTCGACTTCTTCGATTGGTTCTGATTTATCCCGACTTGATGAGTTGGATCATCCGTCCTCTTTCTTTTTACCCGGACTTCTTAACCAGACGTTCTACCCGGACTTATCACAGGGAATTTCAACTCCTTTCAACCCGGACTCTTGCTAGGGCTTTCAACCCAGACTATTTGAACGTACTTTTTACACAACTTCTCACCTTAATATTTTACCCTGATTTCTTACCCAGGCCTCTTACCTGAAAGTTTTATTCAAAAAAAATTCATTGAAAAAAAATAATGAAATATGTTTCAAAATTGGGATATATTCCACAAAATTTTCAGTAAAATTTCATTGGGCGAAACAAAATATTTTCATAAAATAGTCTCTTATTTAAATTATGATCGAAAATAACAACTTCAACAAACCAATTCCTTTTTGAGAAGAACAAACCTAACTCAATTGATACGAAGAAAAAAAATTTAAAAAGAATCGCAGAATGGAAAATAAATTCACAAATTTTTTTTTTACAGAAAAATTTTGGTCACGATTCGTCTCTCCAAAATTTTGAATATCATGACTTGCCTGACTTATCCCGACTTGTCGAGACATTTCGAAAAATAGTCTCTTCTTTTGGATATTTTTTCTAAATATCTAACCAAAATTAAGAACCAAATTAACAACTTTCATAAACAAATTTCTCTTTAGGAAGAACAAAAGTAACTCAATTGATACGCAAGAAAAAATTTAAAAAGAATCATATCATGATGAGAAAAAAAATCATCAAAAAAATTTTTTTTCAGAAAATGTTTGGTCACGATTCATCTCGCTAAAATTTTTAATTTCCCGACTTGCCCAAATTTTCCCGACTTGTCCAGATTTGTCCCGACTTGTCGTTACCTGTGTTGTGAAGTACCTTTCACACCCTCTACGAGGTGCTACTGATTTTATAATTATTTGAATTACACTGTCATGATGTCATATTGCGATATTAATTATGACAATCTCTATTTTCCGCTGAGGCTCTCCTTGTTCGCGAGTAACTTTGCTGACTCCATTGCTCTACTTACCATAACTTCACGTCATTTTCCTATTGGTCAGTTATCATTACGTTACGGCGTCTTGGTGACGATTATGCGTCTTTTTAGCGTCAGCTATAAAATAGAGATTACTCGTATAATCGAGGTTTATTGATCGTTGTTCATTATTGATTCATTATTATATCGTTAACCTAGCACTAAGCACTGACGATTTTGCCAACCGGCATTTTGTTATTGCAACATCTTTCTTTATGGAATAGATATTTTTGGAACCTGTTTATGTTTTCCTCGAGATTCCAACCCCAACTAAAACAGTGGTGTCAGGTATTAAGGGTGTTAAATTACAGCGAAAAGGCAGAAATTGTGGATTAGCCGACGTTGAGGTATTGAAAAGTAAATTTCAGCGAATAGCCGCACGTTAAGTTATTCATTTTTTGATGTTAGAATACCTACGTGGGAAGTAGTTGTTGGACCTCAGGAATACGATCATTTCTGAAAATACAGTCAACCACAACATAGTTATCGAGAGAAACCAGTACTGGAATGGAAGCTGCGCATCCTCCCAGAAATTCGCTTCAGGGCAGCCATTTTCATTCATCTGGATACCAGGAAGTGCATAGTGTTTGATCCACATGGATATTCAATATCATCGTCATCATTTGGGTAAACAGAAATATTATTGTAGTAGATGGACAATGCCGAAGCTGCCTCACTTGCATGAGGCAGAATCGGCATTGCTGCACACGGTGAATCTCTCGATGGCCGCGTCCATCGAGTTCTTGCCGTTGGTGGAGGGTTGGTGCTGAAGAAGATGACGTGTTCGCCGAACAGTTTCGGGGTGGGGGGCTTCAAAACGTTTCACCCTAAGTGGCGCGCGTCTTTTCTGCAAAAAAACATGGCGGCGATGAAGCGGAAGGCAAAAAAACATGGCGGCGATGGAGCGGAAGGCAAAAAACATGGCGGCGATGAAGCGGAACGCAAAAAACATGGCGGCGATGCAGCGGAAGGCAAAAAAACATGGCGCGATGGAGCGGAACGCAAAAAACATGGCGGCGATGGAGCGGAAGGCAAAAAAACATGGCGCGATGGCGGAAGTTATGAAAAAACTTCTTTCCCTCACGTGATTCGCTGAGGGCAATTGGATGGAAGAGAAAAAAACATGGCCGCCGCCGCCGCCGCCACCTTAATTGACAAAACAAAAAATTAAATATGAAAAATGTCTCTACTGTCTTAGAACACACACACACAACAGAAAATTATGATGGACAACTTATTATTAATTCACTCGCTCTCGAATGAAATTCCAAAAGAAAAAAAATACGTCTCCGCGCGCTGTAGTCGTAAACAGCAATAAGAGCCACATCTGGTGTTTACTCTCTCTCCAATGAAATTCTAAGAAATACGATTTGGCCTTGGACTTGTTTACTGTCTACTCTCTCAAGTTGAACGAAATTCTGTAAACACGACGATGATCCATTTTTGACCTTGAATTTGTTTTTCAGATTTATCTCACACATCCGGTATCTGTTTACTGTCTCAGATATTTGTTTTCCAGGAAGAGATAAGAGAGTCGAGTTTGAAGCCAAATTGATCGATTCAAGGCATTTTAAATGTCTCACTCTAACCCATGGCATTGTATGTTTGTCTTTGTCTCTGTTTACATTTATTGAAATGAATAACGTCAGTTCGAGAAAAATACATCTATTTTTCACATAAAAAATTACACTTCAGTGCCAGTGGCGTAGTATGAAGATACATTATCATTATCGATTAAAAAATATTTTTGATGCATGGATTTAATAAATCTATATATGGATTCGGATATTTGAACACTCAGAACCATTGACACGAAAAACATAAACCAATCGTGCAGTGTTGGCGGCGGCGGCAGCTCACATTTGGAATCCTTACTTTCTCGATCAGCAGCAGCAGCAGGGGCTTGCATCTTGACGTCCACGGGTTGGGTAGTTGGGTGGGGCGTCGACGAAGACGACGATGGTCTCGAAGTGCTGCTGCTAGAGGGGCAAGACATCTTCAGCGGAAACCACTGCGTATCGCTATAGGTGAGATTTGTATAAATCTTCCGCAGTCTGTACGATGAGGTGTTCATCGGGATTTCGGCTCTCAACACAGGCAAATATCCATCATTGGCTAGCGCCTGAGTCATTTTCGTCCAATTCGAAGTACTCGAATCATCGTCGTGCAAATACGATACTAATACCTCACCGTACTCATATGGCGGGCTAATATACAGAACGGCTGCTAGAATTATATAATTTGATGTCATCGTGACGACAACTCAATGTACACTGAGAAACAGCGTATATGTCACTCAAATATATACACTGAGAGGAACACACACACATACACCATTGCTCAATGTACATTACTCGTATTTCTTTCAGTCTCTTTCTCTCTCATTCATTCGATCCGCAAAATAAATAGAGAATAATTGGTTTTTTACATCTATTAATACATAATAATAATAATAATACAATATGAATAATAATACAATATGAATAATAATATTTCGTGTGTGTTTTTCGGCTAGTCTTGGTGTGGCTGACGTCATGGACTTGGTACTGGCGGCGACGGCGGCGGAACGTGGTGGATCGGTGAATGCTGCTGCTGCTGCTGCCCCATCCATTTACCATCGTTAATTCGCATATTTTGGAAGCGTTTGAAAATACACAGCTTGTGCTCGTACTCTGCTATGTGCGCCTTGAGCTCGCGCAAATTTTGCAATTGCCGATTGATAGGAGTGTCGTGGTCGTCGTTGTCGTCGTGATCGCCGTGGGGCCTCACCATATCAGGTGTGACGATATCCATTGCCAGATATCGAAACAGTGTCTCACGGCACAATGCACTTCTATTTCTCCGGATGCAATATGATTCAAACAGAGCGGGCTTTGCTTCTCGAGTGTCGGTGGAGGCGTTGTGACGACTGTACTTGTAGTAGCCGCAATATCGACGATGTGTGGTCTCTTAGGCAGATCGAGCACACACTTCAACAAAAAATCGAATTTTTGATTACCCTTCACGTATACCACATCAGCCTCGATGATGGGGCGCAGCACTTCCTGGATCTCGTTGAATTCGACATAGCCATCAGAGTATGGAATGCCGTGGATATTTCTCTCCAAATATCGTACTTGCCGTTTATCTGCTTCGCTCAGGTCATGGAATGGCACTACGGCTTTGAATAAAAAGTGGTTTGTGCGATGCCCGTCGGTGATGGCAAGCTCTTTGTGTTGGAATTCACCGCCCACAGTAAAACCGTGAATGTCACAGGCTACGAGTTTCATCTTGTTGCGTTTTTGTTTGTTTGATGATTGTTGAACTGATTCATTGCTTTGATTAACTGAGAGACACACACTCGGAGAGAGGGAGAGCGAGATTAATAAACATCGACTGAACAACTGAACGTTTGGCTCACAACTGACGCTCTCGAACTGTCGATGCCTGCATTACATGCATACACACAAACAAAGAGTGGATTCCCCACACCACTTACTGCTACTACTGTATGTCACTATTTTTTATGACAGACGGCGTACAATCTCGCTCAAGGGCAAGTGTTCCAGCATACAGTCGTGAATGATGATGCAATAGGCTCGAGTATTGGCGGGAAATCCGACTCTGGCCTCGATGTCAAGTTTGACATCGACAGTGGAGGATTTCATGAATTCCGCTCTGCGGGAACAATCTATTACGAAAACGGTCGCTCTGTTTTTGAATGCTCCGTAATCGAGTAGAGGGCGCTTCTTCGGACAATTCGCATAGCTCGGATAGAATTCCGTGTAGGCTCGATGGGCTTCGACAAAGTTGTTTCTGTTGAATTCCAAGTGCATACGTTCATGCGGGTAAGTATCGCTGTTCATGGTTAGGCGTATGTCGCTGATGTCGATGTGATCGCAATAGGATGCATCTCGAGCCGCATTGCCAATCCGATTTGTTTGGAAGGCCACAATGCCGAATCGGGGACTCTCCATGGCCGTGCAAGTTTTCACAGCCCAAACTTCCTTGGTGGAACCCTGAGTGAGTGCAGGCAACTCGTGTATGTCCCACTTGCGATACGAAATCACTACAGGAGCGTCTGTTTTGATGGACTGCAGCAATTTCAGACGAATGTCGTCATTGGGCACCACATGTTTGACACTGAGTACAACGCTCGTGATCGTCAGTGTGGCTGTGGTGGCTTCGACTACTGGATTCGCCACCTCCTCTATCAGCATGCAATTATTATCATTTCTACTTCTCACCAAGCGAATGCACTGTCGTCCAATGGTGGCATATCTATAGTCATGGAATATGCCCAACAAATGCTTAAGCGGGATCCACATGGCGAACAAACCGTCGGGGGCGTTGTGAACCGTTCCGCCAGGATAGGTCCAGCCGGCTGTGCTCAAGTGTCGCACATCATTTTCCTCGTAACAAGTATAGCCGCGAAGGGTGCTCACTATACCCGGCGATCGAACAGAGTCCACCTCTTTGCCATTGATTTCATAGTAGATGGCCTCGAAAAGAAAAGGTATGCGCCGGCATTATTGATAAATCTAACATTGCCCGTTCCTGCGGTACGAGTCAGAGAGCCCTCTATGCACACAAGGGCATCGTTCATCAGTATCCACACATCGCTCTGCTGAATGAAAATTTCGATGTTGTCATTATTTTGAAAGGACTTGACGTACGGGTGGTGCGTTCGAGTCTCAACTCTGTTGATGGATTCGTCGAACTTTGGATGATTGTACACGTCGAACACTTGTCTTGATAACATGATGTCCTTGCGATTGGAGAAAGTGTATGCTGGAGTGAGACAGAGTGTGTGCGTCTGCTCTCTTCGACTGCGTCTGCGCGACTGTATTAATGCCAGCACCCTCTGCACTTTTATGTCCAAAGGCATCATGATCATCATTCTGATCAAATACCAACCCCATTTTTATGACAGCTTGCGCAGCACAAGTCGTATAATGATGGTCTCTCCACGGAAATTCACAATGCAACAGTCCTGGTCGAGAATATTCAAGGTTAGGTTGTGTATTTCCGTCTTCTTCACAGGTAGGTAAATCAAATTCGAAGGCGTTTCGTCGATGGCAAAGCCGGGGTCTTCTCGAACGGCAAACTCGTATATGGTGTGAGGCGGACGATTATTGAAGAAGGCACCCGATGTGATGTTACTATCGATGTGAACAGTTCGAACTTTGATAATGTTCACAGGTCGGTTGGATGAGTGAACGCTTCCAGCCTCCAATAGTCTCGGGGAAAAACCCAGTAATCGTCCTATGGAATCCTTGGGACGAAAATCGATGTTATAGAGCTTGCTGTATATCTCACACTGCAGCGTATTGGTGTTGGGTTTGAGAGAGAACAAAGCCTTGCTTTTGTTGGTACCGTCGTCGTCGTCGTCGTCGTTGCCAACGTCACTAGACACTACGGCTCTCTTCTTCTTCTTCTTTGCTTCTTTCGGCCTCTCGATGTGTTTATGTATAAACTTGGCAATGTCGCTTATTTCGTAACACCCAGTCGGTATTTGGATGATGCTAACAGATGGCGCTCCTTTGACAGAATAATAGAATCGACCATTCGATATGTTCGGTATGCTGTTGTATGAATGGAAACCAATCAATGCCAAGCCGTGATTGCTATCTTCGTCCAATTGGAGCGGCGAGAAAAGTCTGCGGTTAGCGTCGACGTTTGACCTGTCACTGTCAACAGCAAAGACATGACTGACACTGGATGGGGTTATGTACTTCTATTTAAACCATTCATTATACACGCTCTGTGCTCAGAGTCTAGTATGGGATTCAAGACGCGTGAGGCTCGCGCTATTCGTCTAGCGAAACGTATCCTGTCCATGGCCACTTGCATCCAATACGATTTGCGCGAAGTTTTAGTATGCAAAACGCCACGTCACCATATAATGAACCTCATTGCGCTCGTCATTAAAGGTCACCACTTTTCTATTCATTTTCGCGCGCGCGCACACACACGCACACTCAGAGTGTGTTCTCGTATAGAAAATTCAAACACAAATGACCGCAATTAACTTAGTTGAATGTCTGATAGCGATCGTTGTTGTAGAAGATTTTCACTTTTTTACCCAGATATCGCACCAATTCCACCGGCGGCTTCAAATTGCCGAAACTGTCAAAGTATTTCACCACATGTCCGCGTTTCACGTAAGCTACCCAATGCGTTCCGCGATTCCTGCTCGAGTCCAGATTGATGATTGCGCATTCTCTGTACTTGGGAAATTTCGATGATGATGATGATGAGGATCAAGGTAAGTTGTCTCGCATGAAAACACCAATGAAATGAGGTATTTTCAAACGTTTCACATATTTAAGTAATTCCTCATCGTACAATGCTCTATTGGGCAGCTTCAGCGGGAGTTTTTTGAAAATGTCTTCTTGAGAAACAAACCGTAGCCGCCTTTAGCGGTCTTGCGCAGAAACAAACCGGAAACTCCTACATTTTTGTTGTCGCCACCAATGCTCTCCATTGCGGTATTATGACGCTTGTCTTCCTCCAATTTCTTTTTGGCATTGGCCGAGGAGATGATGGTCCTGGCTATGGTGCTGGCACCGCCTGCCAACGAGCCCAGCGCTCCCAGAGCGGCGAATATCGGAAGCAGAGGCAGCACACCACCGCTCTTCGCTTCGAACGGTATTATTCGGGGTACTATGATTTTTTTGCGGCAACCCAATTTTTTCACTTGAGCACGAGCAGCACGCAGTGCCACCAAGGAGGATTTTTGCAGAGCCTTCGCACTCAAATCTTTCAGCTGATCTGGTTTCAGTGTTTTTCGCAGAGTCTTGGTAATTTTCTTAACCACATCTCGACGGAAAGACTTTGGCTTTGCAGCAGCAGCAGTCTTCTTCTTCTCCTTCAGACCCATTCCCAAATTACATTTTGCCTTCATGGTTGTGGTGACCAGCCAAGCAGCAGCTTTCTCACCAAATTTGGCGTCTTTTGATTTGACACGTTCCCAAGCTCGATTTTCCAGCGCCCAGTTGGCCTTGTGTCTCTCCTTCAAAGACTTGTTTTGCGAGTATGCAATATCGTGAATCTTACAAGCCGAATCCAAAGGGTTCACACCAGGGTCTCCACGTGCCAATATCTTCTGTAGTTTGGTACCCGGTCCACAGTACTGGTATCCAGGCAGATGAAGCTCGAATGGCAGATGATTAATCAGAGAGTTCACCACACCACGACCTTCGTGCTCGACAGTCAGCATGACACTGACGCGAATGATGTTGCACACCTACTTACATAACTGTATTCCACTCAAAATGTCATTCGTATGTCAGATGTGGGCGTGGTCACACACACATACACACACTTCAGCAAAAAATCAATCAACTCAAACATTAAAGTGGTGCAACAAGAGCCGGCTCTGGAAATTGTCAATTTGGATACCATAGGTGGAGGAGGTATTGGCGGTGACGACGACGGTATACGTAAACACGGCTCCCTGCTACCGAATTTATTCCGAGCGATATTTTGTGGCCCCAACGGATGTGGCATGACCAACGCTGTACTCAGTCTGCTGTTCAGCCCGAACGGAGCACGCTTCGAGAATGTTTACGTTTATTCAAAGTCGCTGTACCAACCTAAATATCAGCTACTGCACGATGTACTCAAACAAGTCAAGGGCGTAGGTTATTTTCCATACAGGGACAACGACGAGGTAATCGATCTGTCAAAGGCGAAAGAAAACTCAATTTTCATATTTGACGATGTGGCGTGTGACAAACAGAATAACATCGGAGAGTTCTATGCCATGGCACGCCACAAGGGTATTGACCCAACCTGCTTGTGTCAAACCTACTCGAAAATACCCAAACAGCTGATCAGGGACAATTGCAACATTATAGTGCTTTTTCGGCAAGACGATATGAATTTGAAGCACGGATTACACCTTTGAGGAATTTCGCCGCATGTGCGCCGCCTGTTGGAAGGAAATATTCGGATCTCTGGTCATTGTCAAAGACTTTGATGTGAACAAAGGGCGCTACCGCCTGGGCTTTGACAAATATATACAAATGTGATGCGAGGTGGCACGGCATTCGTACTGAAGCCGCCGACCACATCACCCCGCATCGAGACGGAGATTGCTAAAGCTGAACGCAAACGTCAAGTCAATCAGTTGTCGAAAATTGTGCGAAAAAAGTATCTGAGTCTGAAAGTCGGAAAATCCGAGCATGATGAAGCACTGAGTAAATTATTCAAACCCATTACGGTGCCGCTGATCGATCACGACTGGCAGTGAAAAAAGAAGAGAAACAGGAACCGTCGACACCAACGACTCCAAACTTTATGAAAAAGGAAGAAGACGAAGAAAGCTACCACACAGATGATGGTGATTATGATGATGATGATGAGGATGACTACTTGGAAGTTTATCCCGAAGTAGCAACTGAATTCGTGAATGAACATCGCGCCAAATCCGGCAAAATAGATATGAATTACGGCCCCATTTACGACAAACCAAGAGCGCAATGGTTGCTCAATAGAAAGCTGATGGACTTCGACAAAGATACGGGGGACATTCGCATTGATGGTGTAACATACGAGGGCACTCCGGGACTATATAGTTTGATTTTCTACAAAAATCCCAAATACGCTAAAGCCAATTTGGCGGCATACAAGCAAATTTTGACAGCTACAGGTGCGCAAGTAGATGCGCGAGGTAGGTTGAATCTATCTCAGACTGCCAAATACGAACAGTTGATTCGACCAATGTTCAAAGATCCTCAATCAAAAATAGGTGGTGGTGGAGGTGGCAGTGGTATCCCAGATCAGTTGACATACAACACGAAACCCATAGAATACGTGTACTGGGACGATGTGAACGAGCTCGTTGACAGGTATAGGCTTCTGATAGCCGCCAAAAATACCGGCAGCACCTCTACCGACAACGAGATCGTGGCCATCATCAATGAATTGAGAGAAGCAGGCTATATTCGATAAATAAAAGCGTAGACGTTTTTTTGCATGCCACAGTCACATCATGAGCATCAACAAGTTCGGTCAAACTTCGTCAGCTCGCCGTGCACGGCAGCAGCAGCAGCAGCAGCCCTATCATTTTCCTGGTGTTATACTCAACTATACGACAAATGGGGACATTGATGCTGAACATGTGAAAATATGTAATGTGGAAACGCCAAGTGCACTCAATGATGTTGCCAACAAAAAATACGTTGATGACGTCATACAGAAGCTCAAAGATGACGTCATACACAAACTCAAAGACGAGCTGGACACCACCAAAAACAATCTAACAGCCTTGGATATTCGAGTGATGAAATTCATGTCACTTTCGATGAAAAAGCATGAAAATACCAAGAAACGCTTGGATAAATTGGCACTGGATATTGTTGATATTTCAGCCTCTTAATTAGAAGGTGTAACGCCCCGTGCAGTTAGTGTATTGACTCCGCCATTAGCGAAATGACGTCATCATCATCATCATCATCTGAGAAAAAACAATTGGTTGATGAGCTCCATGCTCCAGCCAGAAGGAATTTTCCTCGCAGACGTACCATCATCAAAGGACTCGACGATCTGTGGCAGATGGACTTGACTGATCTTCAAAAATACTCCAAAGCCAATAAAAACTTCAATTATATTCTCGTGGTGATTGACACCTTTTCCAAGTACCTATGGGTGCGCCCGCTGAAGACCAAAACTGGTCGAGTCGTCACCGAAGCGATGAGTGACATATTATCGAAAGCAAAAAGATGTCCCAAGCTCCTCCAATCAGATCTCGGAACTGAATTTAATAATTCCAGCTTTCAGGCTCTCCTGAAAAAGTACAACATCAAACACTACAGCACGTATACCGTGAAGAAAGCCGCGATCGCAGAGAGGGTACTCTCAAGGAGAATCTCTTCAAAGTATTTCAGTTTGAACGGTACCTACAAATGGCTGGACATTTTGCCGGACATTGCCAAAAACTACAACCAGCGCAAACATCGAACGATCGGCATGAAACCGTGTGACGTCACCAAAGACAATGAAAAACAGGTGTATAAGTCAACGTATGATTATGCCGAACGTGCTGGTCGAAAAAAATTAAAAATTGACGATTTCGTGAGAATTAGCAAGGCCAAGCATGTTTTCGAAAAAGGGTATACGCCTAATTGGACTACGGAACTATTCAAAGTTGTCAAAGTGAAAATCACCCAACCAATCACGTATTTGCTGGAGGACTTGGAAGGGCGACCAATCAGCGGCGCTTTCTACGAACAAGAACTACAAAAAACAAAAAATCCTGAAGTCTATCTAGTGGAAAAAATCATCAGACGTAAGGGTCGTAAAGTACTTGTGAAATGGCTGGGGTTTGATAGTACGCACAATAGTTGGATTGATGCAACAAATCACATGTAATTCAATGGAAAATTGGCACAATCTCAACTGAAAGAGGGGGCCTTTCATCGTCGTCGTCTCTCAGCTCTCGACGACGTAGAAACTCGAGCCGGTGTATGGTGGGAAGGTGGGGGGTGATGGCGGCGGCAGCAGCGGAAAAATAAACCGATGCCAAACGGTGCAGAGAGATTAGTCAGTCAACATGTTTGGTGCAGTGAACAACGCCGTTGTCGAGTCTTCTGAAGAGTCATCTGGTTACGAGTCGGCGTCGGTGGTCATCATCATCATCGGACCGAGAGTGAGCAGATCGAATGGCAGATTTAGATCGAATATGCGACATGTACAAGGAGTACGAGTTTCGCAACACCGACGTTTTGAGCTTCCAATGCGGCATAAGTTTTGCTCGGAGTTTCGTGCCTGCAGGTCCAATACACCATATGCTCCAGCCTGTCCTTCAGCATATTTGAATGGGGCCAATTCGTGGGGGCCATTAATCAGTTGCTTTACACTAGCCGAAATGGCCCGAATGCAGCAGCAGCAGCCAAGACTATTCGAATCAAACTCGACTGGGACGATGTTATGGATTTGGAATTACACATGTATGCAGAGAGTCAACAAGTGTGAGTTTCCAAGAATGACACCTACTTCTACCTGACGGAAGCGGATGTTCAAGAAATCCTACATCTAGATGCTACTGTGATGGCGACAAGATTTGAATATCTATTGAATATGAACTTTAGTCAATATTATCACGATTTATTAAGCAGTGCAAAAACTCTAGCTAAAAACAATGGTTTGTCATTTGATGAGGCTATAAACTTGTGTACTATATCATCAAAAGATGATGAACATCTATGTTTTCGTGAATACCTATGCTATTTGCCGGATAAAGTAATGTTTGATTACGAAACGAAATAAATGTATAATTGAGAGCAGAGTTGGCGTTTCAATTCAGTATGCAGTGTGCAGTGTGTCTGTGTGTATGCCGAGAGAGAGAGATGCAGCAGTACGAAACAAAACTCGACTCGTATCGAAGCTGGACATTTCCTGCAAGTAAGTTAGCCGAAGCAGGCTTTACGTATACCGGTTTGGAAGATGTAGTTGCATGTCTTTCGTGTCAAGTAGAAGGGTTCAGATGGCTGCCCAATGACGATCCTATGACTGACCATCGTCGATGGAGCCCCCATTGTGATTTCGTTCGTAGTTATTACTCTGAGCGGCACAGACACAGACCGACGACAGATGGCGCTGATGTCCCTCCAGAACCAAGAGTGTCAGATGTCATTAGCAGAGTGACAGATGACACATGGATGACACCGCCACCACCACCACCACCACCGACAGATGGCGCTGATGTTGCTCCAGAAGAACGACAAGTGAAAGGTGACATGAGCAGCAAAGTGACCACAGATGTCATAAACATAGACTCACAGAACACGGTGATGATGTGTCGTGTATGTCTTGTGAATGAACTAAATGTATTGTTTATGCCATGTAGACACTTGGCGTGCTGCTCACAGTGCGGCATCAGGTGCGACACATGCGTAGTTTGTAGATCACCCATCAATACATTTATGAAAATATATATATCTTAGAATATTTTTGATTTTTAAATGTTGCTACTCGAAAATACCCTTCCCCATTTTTTTTGCTTAAAAGAACATGCCAATTTTTATGTAAAAAAGTATCACATTTTTGATTGAATTATTCCAATTTTGGTGCAAAAACGTGCTCTTTTTTGATGCAAAGAGTGACACTTTTTTCGATCAAAACAAACACCCAAAATTGACATGGTGGAAGGATTTCAATAAAGCATTTTCAGTGAATTTTGAGTCACTCAGCATTCACTCAGCTTTCACTCAGCATTCACTCAGCTTTTTCCACCATGTCAATTTTGGTTAATTTTTTTGATCAAAAAAATTGCCATTTTCCCATAAGAATACATGTATTTTTGAATGAAAAAAAGTGACACCTTTATTGACATGGTGGTAAAAGCTGAGTGAAGCATTTTCAGTGAAAGCTGAGTGGCTGAGTGAATCACTCAGCTTTCACTCAGCTTTTTCCACCATGTCAATAAATGTGTTACTTTTTTGCATGAAAAACTGACACTTTTTGCATGAAAAAGTTACACTTTTTGCATGAAAAAAGTGACACTTTTTCGTATAAAAAAATGATACTTTTTTGCGCAAAAAAGTAACCCCTTTTTTGATGCAAAAGTGATCTCTAAAAATATGTGGGATTTTGAATGGGAGATTGGAAGGGTGAAACAAAATATAATAATATCCAGACACGGATTACATATTGATTTTATTCAATCATAAATATAAAACATAATCGGCTATTATTTGATTAATAATATATAATGTAGTGTGTGTGTGTATGTGTGTGTGGAAAGAAACAAACAAACAAGAGCACAATTTCTTGCATTTTCATTTAACATTTTTCTTGAAATTTTGTGTTTGTGTGTGTTTGGCAATCTCATTCATCGAATTCTGAATCCTCATCCCCTGAGCCTATGAAGCGTTTATATGTGAGATCTAATCCGTAGGGCTCACCACCACCACGCAGATGTAGGTCACAGTAGCATTGGCTGCTCGTTTTTAAAGTGAACAGTACTTCACCAAAATTTGTCACATTGATATATATTGTCCATGTGCTTTACACCGAACACCATATGTTGATGATCTCTGATGCTGTGAACCGGATGGTTTTGCATAGCCCTTCTGAATGCTTTATAGCAAGTGCGGCAAAATCGTAAATTATATTTTGGAATACGATATGCATTCGCCCACACACAGTATTGGTCTTCGTGCAAATGACCCTCCCAGTCTTGATTTTTGAGAGCTTCACACCTATCTTCAAAGCTGATTTCTCTCGTGTACTCTAAGTGACTCAAATCATTGAAATTTCGTTTAACGCTCTGAGCCTGCTTATAGATTTGTATCCATTTTTCATCGGCAAACATTTTCAAAATTCGATCAGTGAGCGTCCATGGTAGAAGTAAGGTCTCGAAGAATTCAACTATTAATGATGTACATCTGACTACTTGCAGACAGCATAAATTTTTCAAAGTGTCTACCATGGTGGTGGTGTGTGTGTGCGTGTGTGCGTGCTCTCTGAAAAAATATTTAAATTCTATTAGATATCTAACTGACTGTAATGACCCCACGGCAGAGTGTCATGAGAGCCGACAATCAAACAGCGCTTGTCGTCGTGGGGGTTGAGAGCGATCTTTCTTTGCTCTACACTAAAAACTTTGTGTGAAAAGGATCTAATACAGCGTTGCGAAGTTATTTTTTCCACATTGTTTTTCAGACATTCCACATAATCTTCAAAAGTGATGTGATTTTCGACAACGCTGTATTTGACCCCTTTGGATTTGTTTACGGTTTTTCCACCTTGTATCTTATAGGTGTACAACTTTGATCGAAGCCCCACGAAATCTGTCATGATACGACCATTGGCTTCGTCCTTCATCAAGCCGGGTACTTTTTTATTTTCGAGGGGGATGTCAAATGGGTTGTCGCTTGGGTAGTCGCTCGTATCGAATTTTTCAATGTGACTGCTAATCAAATCCCGATAAATATCATCGCACTTAATTTCATAAATGAGCGAATCAGTATCTGTATACATCAATTTGCACTGATCGTGCGTGTACTTTTCCATCATGGAGCCGTAATGGAAATCGTACACGCATACCTTGGAAATATCGAGAATCGACATTCCTATGTACAAAGGCTTATTGAATAACAAATCCGTCTTTGCCATCTCGATAGCGACGAGGCTCTCGTCGAAAATGGTGCGACTCCTGAAATTTGGACTGGCAATCAGATTTTTTGCGCCATATCGTCCCCCCCACTTGGAGACCATTTTCACCACACGGTGCTTCCGTATGTTTTCCATGGTTTTCCCGAACACTGCGTTATTGGCTAGTTTGTAGTTATTTTTGCCAAAAGAAGTTTTAGCTTGAGAGCGTAATTTCGTATTTAATTCAATGTAGGGACGCAGCCACGCCGACTGATTGAATTGCAACACCTTGTGGATTTTCCTGAGTACAAGGCCGTGTTTGAGTGCTTGTTTCAACACCCTGTAGTGCACAACATATTTTTCCTTGGTGTACAGCGTGGTCATCAATTTCGGTAATTTCGAGCCTGGCGGTGTACGGTGCTCGGCACACAAGGGTAAATCTTTGTGTTTGTCATGCAGATGTTCGGGGTACTCCAAATCGACTTCGAGAATGTAGCCGATGGGCGAGGTGTCCTACACTTCCGACACATCGAAATCGGCTGCATTTTCGAGCCATTTAAAGCCATCGTACGGAAGATATTCCATCATGGCCCAACCGTACAGATTATTCACGTCGAGATATAGCAAATAGGTCGACGGTTTGGAGGCGTCATACCTTTCGCCCATGTGCTTGTTATTGGCCGAGGAGAATCTGTTGCAGCACTGACTGATGCCGCCACGAATTCCTCGCTCGACAAAGAGAAGCATGTCGACGTCTTTCAGTATCTGCAATTTGCACTGGATGTACTTCAACATACAGGACCACGTATATCCCGGGAGGGTGTAATACCACGCAGGATCCAGCCCATACGTCTCGTGGCCGATATTTCGAAAATTTTCGAAAATATCCTCCAAGAGCAATATGTCAGAGTACTCGCCCAGTGTTGTCAAGTTGAACGACCGCCACACGTTCTGCGCATGCTCGTATTCGGCATCGGTGATGCCACAATCGTTCAACTTGTTGTAGAACTGATCGCGCGCCGGCAAACTTGGACATTCCAATTTCTCCATTGAATCGATGAAATCGTATGGGAATACCCCTTTTCGAGTTAGTAACTCGTACCGGTCGGCATCGAAATGGGCAAATTCGCGCCTTGATATCTTCAAGTCATGGATGGTCAGTGTTTGCACCAAATGCTCCAAGCTCTTGCCCATGAAACGAAAAGAGTCAATGAATCGAAATTTAATGTCAGTGTTGCCGTCGTACTGGGTGAAAGAAATGTATTTTTCTTTGTTGACAGGCAACAGGCTGACTCGACCCCTTTTTGCTATATCTCGAATAATAAAATGACTGTCGTATCCGGATAAATTGTGAAAAATGATTGGCACAACGAACGACTTTTTGTACTTCAAATTGCAATGCGCATGCGCATATCCACGGAACGCTCCCGTGTAGTGATTAAGATCTATTACAATTTTGTCGTCAGTTTTCCAAGGTTTTTCGCAGATGTGGCAACGTGGCGCTGTCGCTCTATCTGGAGGTGAGACGATCATGGGGACAATATCCAAAGTTTTGGCTTCCACAAATTTGGCTATGGCCCCCATTCTCTCCGCAAACCAATCCATCGAGTCGAGGCCCCGATGACTATCATAAAATGACAAATTATCGTCATATGCACACTTGAAATAATATCCAGCGCTGAAAGGAATGTGTTTTTGGTACTTTGTCGTATATGAGGTGCATTCTTCGTCATTAAACTGTTCCAAAATCGATTCAAAATCCGCGTAAATTACAAAGGGCACTATTTCTTTATGTACTTAATCCCGAAATTCTACATGATCATACGAAGGAAATGAAATTTTGCTCTCGTTTAATTTTTGACAATCAATAGTATGACTGTCGAGTTTCTCCTCACTCGTAAAATAATTTAAACACCTGTCGCAAATGAATGTTTTATGTCCATTTTTACTGAGTTGGCGACTGAGTAGGCGAGATAAATCCTTTATCCAAACATAATGGAATTTTATGTCATCGCCGATGGCGTTGTCGTCTTCGGCGATTTCCAGTGGTGGTGACTCGTAATCATTTGATTTCGGGTGATATTCATTTTGAATGAGGAGAAGATTGACATGTTTGTCTAATTTTTCTTTCGTGAGTCGGCTCGGAACAGTAACAAAAAATGCCTCCTTGTTCGCCTGCGGCTGAATCAATTCCAAGGTGTACACATTCACAGATATGTTGTTCAATCGCTCAAATTTGGTAATTTGTTTTAATTTCATAGGGAAGTCGATTCCATCCAAGTTCACTACATTTGAATAGTGAGGGTATGATGAAATTCTATTTGTATTTTTACCCGATTCAACAGGGTACAAGGCCGAAACGACAACCCAAGCGAAACACGCATCATCTTCATTTTTCAAATTAATGCAAGCTTTTTTATTCGCAATAGATTTTGGCAGCTCGATGAAAGACGAACCGTTTCCCACGTCCGATTTATTCGTATTGATTTCCAAACTAACAATTTTCTGAAAACTCCAGCCACTTTCTTTGTCCGCGAATTCCGACAGTTTGTTTTCAATTTGATCGATGACATTTTCTAGGAACCACTTTTTCAAAGTTGTAGCCCTATCGATAACAACGTTTTTAGTGTTGAAATATTTATAGTCGCTCATTATTTGTTCTTGTTTCAAGGAATTTTTCACGAATTTACCACAAAATGTCGCATTGACTTTGATGCTTGGATGTTTTTTCAATAAATTTTGAATTCTGCTTTTGAATAGAATGAATGCATCACCAAAAAATTGTCCAATATCTTTATGTTTCAAATTTATAATTATACCGGTGCGTAAACGTGAAGAAAATGCCGATTTCAAGTCCTCTCACTTTACTCGAGATGTTAATTTTGATTTGACTCCCTCTCCCACCACCACGTCGACGCCTGGCTGTTGTTGACCTGATTTTTTGATTGAATTTCGTATAATTTTCAAGTGTCCGCATAAAGTTTGTAATTTTCTCAGAGAGCCTATGCAATCCACTGCCGCGATCGCACTATTGATCAGGCGGGCGGTGTACTTGCAATGGGCCAGCCAATGTTTGCGTTCTTCATCAGTACAACCCTTTTTGAGGATTTTTTTGACCTTACGCAACTTGACTACCATCTCCATACTGTATACAACAATAGCGTCAGATGACATGATGATGATTATTCAACAGACACACAAAATTTCAAGAAAATGTCAAATGAAAATACAAGAAACTCACTCTTTGTTTCCAACGGCGGCGGCGGCGACGTCAGCGTCTTCAGGCTTTAGCGATCTCAAACAGCTGCTGCGGATGATTTTGATTGGCAATTTTCTGCTCGCCCCTGTAGATGAGCATATGCTGGGACTCGGTTAATTTGTCGAGGATGGGTTTGAATGCACCAGTCACTCGATTTGGCAGGAATACTTTACACTCCTCCAACTCCACTAGGATGGACTCTCCAAATTTGGTTGTTTTCGCTTCAGCGCCGAGGATCAGATGGGGTTCGTCCTTCGGTAGCTCAGACAACTTCCGCAGGTTCTTCCTGCAAGTCAACGAAATCTAGTTAATTTCGTCGAGAAGATGAGACATCTGCGAAATCATTTGAAAAATGAAAAAAATTGATACACGCTGTATTATAACTCTCACTCACTCACTCAAAATGAAAAATGATTTTTATGATTCACCCCGTGTATGAGAAATAAATATGATAAAAATAAAATATTCCAATCACACTGTATATAGCAAATGGAACTTTGTGAGAGACACCCTGTATGAGAAGGAATTATGATAAAAATGCAATCCACACACACTGTATGAAAAACAAAAAAAAATATGACGTTTTGTGAGAGAGACACTCTGTATGAGACGAAAAACAAATATGACAAATGAACTTTTCTGAATTTTTTTTTGAAAAAGAAACACAACAAAAAGTGAATCGAAAGAAATAGGCACACTTGAAACAATCGCTAAAAATAAAAAAGAATAACTACTACTACTACTGACCTTTGCAAATCACGAATTAAATGGCACTCACAATAAAAAAACAATGCACTTGTATAGAAAAAAGCGAGAGACAGATGAGCGGCAGAGAGGCACTTGTTGTTGCTTCGAACGCAGATAATGAAATGACGCAGGCTCGCTGTGAACGTACGTATTAACTCTCTGTGTCACGTGACCCACGCCGTCCACCTCCACGCCGAGTTCGCGTAACCCACGCTGCAAATATGCAACGATCGATCTGGGAAAAACCCAAATTGCGCAATAACAGTAAACAACTCCGAGGTCAATTTAGCTTGAGCAGCGTAAACAGATACCGGAATTGTGAGATAAATCTGAAAAATAAATTCAAGGTCGAAAATGGATCATCGTCGTGTTTACTGAGAATTTTGTTCAACTTGAGAGAGTAGACAGTAAACAAGTCCAAGGCCAAATCGTATTTCTTAGAATTTCATTGGAGAGAGAGTGAACACCAGATGTGGCTCTTATCGCTGTTTACGACTACAGCGCGCGGAGACGTATTTTTTTTCTTTTGGAATTTCATTCGAGAGCGAGTGAATTAATAATAAGTCGTCCATCATAATTTTCTGTTGTGTTTGTGTGTTCTAAGACAGTAGAGACATTTTTCATATTTAATTTTTTTGTTTTGTCAATTAAGGTGGCGGCGGCGGCGGCGGCCATGTTTTTTCTCTTCCAGCCCATTGCTCTCAGCGAATCACGTGAGGGAAAGAAGTTTTTTCATAACTTCCGCCATCGCACCATGTTTTTTTGCCTTCCGCTCCATCGCCGCCATGTTTTTTGCGTTCAGCTCCATCGCGCCATGTTTTTTTGCCTTTCGCTCCATCGCCGCCATGTTTTTTGCGTTCCGCTCCATCGCGCCATGTTTTTTTGCCTTCCGCTCCATCGCCGCCATGTTTTTTTGCGTTCTGCTCCATCGCGCCATGTTTTTTTGCCTTCCGCTGCATCGCCGCCATGTTTTTTGCGTTCCGCTTCATCGCCGCCATGTTTTTTGTCTTCCGCTCCATCGCCGCCATGTTTTTTTCCCTTCCGCTGCATCGCCGCCATGTTTTTTTGCAGAAAAGACGCGCGCCACTTAGGGTGAAACGTTTTGAAGGCCCCCACCCCGAATATCTTCGGCGAACACGTCATCTTCTTCAGCACCAACCCTCCACCAACGGCAAGAACTCGATGGACGCGGCCATCGAGAGATTCACCGTGTGGAGCAATGCCGATTCTGCCTCATGCAAGTGAGGCAGCTTCGGCATTGTCCATCTACTTATTGTAGCATATGATTTTGCATTTAAAATTATTCCTGAATTCGACGGGAACCGAGAAAACGTACACAAATTTTTATCCTTCTGTGATATCGTATGGGAAGTCATTCCCACGAAAGCAAATCAAGCTATGTTTATGCATAGAGCCAAATTCAAATTATCTGGCCCAGCCTATAATGTTATCAAGTATAAGGTAATGGATGACTGGCCAGCATTCAAGTTAATGTTACAAAATCAGTACCTTGAACGAAGGACAATTGGATGGAGATACAGAACAAAGAACCAGGAACCATTTACAAGTACTCGAGTTTTGGCTTGTTTAAAATTTATTGAAGCAATTCAAAATAACTCTACAATAACCAAAAACAAAAAATTAAAATACCACAGAGAACTTTTAAAAATACAAAAAGCATTATTTGGGTGATTTCTTAGTTAAATTTTTGCAAAAAATTTAGTCCTTTGGCATCTGGTTCCTTTTTTTAAAACACAATTGAAGGATATTGAATTCTTCAACAAGTTACCAAAGCATCTGGTTTCCCATAAAAACCACTAATATGACAGAATGCGTTACAAAATTATTATGGTGTTTGTAAACCAGGAGTTTGGGTCTTTTTATGAAAACACACAATGCTCAAAAAGTTTATATAATGCAAAAGTGGCGTGGTTCCTTGTAAGAAAACTAAATATTTAAACTCTTGGTAAAAAACAAGAGGAAACCACAACAACAAAAAAAGAACAGAACAAGCTGCTCAGATATTATTTTTGAATTCAAAGTCCACTTCGCCATTATATCCATCGATGTCATCGTTAACAGTTTTCTCACTAAATAACTGGTTGTAAAAATGTTGATCGACTTGGGGAATTAAATGGAATAAAGCCTTTAGATCTTCAATCTTAGGAACAGAAATAGGTTTTCCATTTGGCCATAGTAAATCTAGCTCACTATCTCTGGCTGCTGAATGTGATATTTTTCCTTTTTGCTCGGGATTCATATTCACTTCTGTGTAGGTACTTTCTGCACTACGCGTGAATTTGAAAAATATGCTGAACGGGTGCCCTTTTTCTAGCATAATATCTTTTACTAATAGCCAATTGATTTTTTCTCCCACTATATCTTTTTTTCGGTTAACTATTTGTTTTTCCAAACCCACGCTACTTCTAAAATCTTCCCGCTTCATTTCATAGACTATAAACGGATTTGTCTTTTTGCAGGTTTGCATGATGTTTAGGTATGTAGTCTTGCGGTGTATAGAGTCTCTGTTGCCGTAGAAGTGCTTTTTCAATATGACTAAAATCCGAATCGTTCGGCATTCTTCAAGATATATTTCAACAGAAGGTTCACCTTCATGTTTCGGTTCTGCCCGCCGCAGGAGTCAGACCATAGATTGAGTTCTGTGACCCCCTGATGAAGAAAGTTATTTATAAAGAACCTTAAGCATGATCCAATATCTTGTGCTCCTCTTTCGGCCAAACCTTCAGGCCATAAAAAACAATATGCTTGTTCATTTTTTTAGCTACATGAATCCCAAGATTATAGAGCCAAAGTTGTCGTTTAAAGAGTATTATATTAGTGGGTATTCTTGGAATATGCAGTCTTTTCAAGGTCGAACGTTAATGTCTCTACATTGTTTTCTGCTTTAGCTCTCTGAAAATCATTTTTCATCTTCTTTCTTGCGTCTTCTGCTTCCTTCAATTGCAGCTGATGATTTTTTTGCAATACTTCTTGTTCTAACCCAGTAGCACCTGCAGCTTTGGCAGAATATGTGTCACATTTATTGCAAGTGTCTTTCTTCAAGTGTTTTACGTGTTATATTGAAATGGGTATAAAAAACTTTTTTATGAAAACAAAAACTAACAGGTACTTCAGCCTCACTCTTGTACAATTTGTACATTCGATCTAGTGTCACGGCAAATATTCTCTATCTGATTGACCTCTTTTATAGTGAGATTTGTATCGTGGAATTTTGTTAATATGCCGTATTACTTGATTCTTTCTTTCATCACACATTTTATTATGATGCTTATGTTTTCCACGCAAATCTTTTAGAATAAGCGATCTAGACTTTTTAAGGGAAGTATTAACCCGCTAAGTGGATATTTGTAATGTTTTTGTGAACATTTCTCTGCAAACATTGTAATCATCAAATTTTTAGCTACGTGTAAACATGCGACTATGCTCCGACTCTTGTACCCGTCTACGTTCAATCTTCTCTTCTCGAACTAATGAAATTATAAATGCTGTTTGTAAATCGAATGTGCCGATACTCCAAAATTTCTCAAAGATTAACTTCCTTTGCTCAACGCTTATCTTCTCGTGGCATTGCTCTTTGCAAGTACAATGGTAATCTACAAATGTTTTGCTCAAAATCTCTTTGCCGCGCTTTGATATGAAAGGTTTGTTTGTATCTTTAAGACATTTTCTAATTTTCTCTGTTTGGATGCTTTCTTTTTCGTCCTTTATCTAGACGACCTGTATATCTTTCTTGTAATTCAATGTTTTGTCCTTGAAGTTCCGGCAAATCTTCCCGTGTAACACTCGATTCTGGATCGTCTGAATCATCTGTTTTTGAGTAGTCAGAATTTTCATAATCCGGATCAATCAGGTCATCATCTGCTACGCTTTACTCGTCAGTTGACGGAGTAGACGTTGGTACATTCTGAACACCGGGAGTAATGATTGTATCACTAATAATCATTGCTCTATGGTTTTCATCGATTTCATTTTGAATTAAATTCGTGCTTTCTACCTTAGCACTCTGAAAATGAAAATTCTAATATTACGAACATGAACATAACACCAACCAAGAAGTTAACAGAAGAACAACACCTCTCTACCTGAAATAGTTGAAATACACATTTCAGTTTCCAACGTTTCATATCCTAATCTTACACATATTGAGTTTTTTAAAAGAGAACCAGAAGCCATAAGATATGCAATCATGTTTTTTATTTACAGAACAGGAAACCGCAGAATGAAATTTTAGGTTAGAATGAGGTTTTGTTTGTTTATGTACTTTTTGTAATTTGTACATACCTGAATGGAATAGTTCTCGTTTTCTCGTCCTAACACTAGATCTAGCATATATTTGCCTCTCGACATATTAATTTCATAGTTAATTATGATTTTCCGACAAAAATGTAATCTCATGCGTGGGTCTTTGTTCGAAAACGATACATGAAGTAGATAAGATACGGAACTAAGTTCTAATTCGAATAGATGGCGCTAGGCGTAGTTTGGCCTTCTGAACAGATGCGTTCCTACATTTAGGCATATGGCAAGGCGCACATTGGGACACACGCGACGCAGCCCATGCAACACAGCGCAGTGCATGCAGCACATGACAAATTGATAATGAGCGCATATTGCGAAACAGTGTTATGAGTTGTGGAAGAACTTTGTGTTGTGTTTCTCAAAATGCTAGAGCTAGATTTGAGTTCCGAATCAGACTCCGATGAAGTATTTGAAAATGAAGTTTACCTTTACTGTTTAACAAAATGAAAAAAGTTATGTCATAGAAGTATCTATCTTAAAAAAAGAAAAACGCATGGTGAATTTTGCTTACTAAATGACTTGTCAAGAGTCTCAATTAACGAATTATTTGCGATTAAATAGAGAGCAGTTTGATGAGGTTCACAACCTACTACAAAATACAAGAAGAAAGAATCGCTAGAAGAAAGTTTTTAGTAAATTTACTATTGGCTGTTTAAGTACTAGAATATAACGACGGAGCTTCTCATCCAACCAATATTATGTTGTTCGATATTTTCCATATTTAACATTCAAAACCGATATTACGAATCACTCTTTCTGTTGTGTTATAAAGACATCATAGCTTTCTCAAATATTTATTCATGAAATAGATAGTGAATTTCAAATTAATGTTCAACTCAACTTTGTCTCCTTTTTTTCCTCGGACATATTCTGTTTCCTTTCAAATGAGCATAAATATACTTATTACTTTTTTTCTAAAACTGTAAAAAAGGTTCACATTTTTTTTGTGGTTTAAAAATTGAAAGTAACGAAGAGTGAACAGAAAAAATTGTGGATAGTGTAAATGGTTTTTCTGCAAACAGCTCAAAGGAAAGGGCATTAGTAGCTTCACAATATGCCAAATTCATTTTATATTTGCAAATTACACTTTTTGACACTTGCAAAAATAGCTGTATGAAACTCGTGGGTAAGGTGTTTTTTTTCTCTCGTAGGAATTGTCAACATTTCCCACTCACAAAGTATCACTCTAGTCACTCGTTACATATTATGTACTTATCCTCTGCTAATTGCAGTTCACGAGCAATATTATTTCATAGTTCATCTTTCAGTTTAGAATTCATATAGCCTAGATCTCTATCATACAAAATTTTATGTTTTCTTACGGCTTCAATTACTTTTTCCTCCATATTTGACGAACGCACGCACACGAAATTCTGTCTCGACTAGTGCGCGGCACACGCTTGTTTCGGCACATTTGTGTGTTGCCATGCGCTGTGTCTCAATATGCGCAAGTACATGAACACCCGTGGAATAGAAAATCGTGCCCTGCGCTGTGTTGCATGGGCTGCGTAACGTGTGTCTCAATATGCGCCCAGCCTTAGGGTGTGTTGCTCTATAATACCGCGAATTTCAAATCGTGGCCCTTGATTCTTTGGTCTATAACTCCATCCAATTGCTCAGAGTCAAACAGAGTTATTGAGCGCACGCCAGTATCCCAACGAGGATGTTTGAACATTTGCGAATAGAATAGAAAAACTAACTATAGACGTAAATGACGCTTGTGTAGCTAGAGAAGGACAGATGCAATGCAAGGGTAACTAAAGAAAATTTAAACAAAAAATCACCACTTAAAGCCTTTGTCGATGGTCTCAAAAGTCCATTTCAATTAGTAATGAAAGCTTGTAGGTTTGACGACTTCACGAATGCGGTAGAGGCAGCTTGTGAAGAAGAAAGAAAATTTTAAATGAAAAACAACTTTACCAACAATTTCCATTTCAAACATAAAGACCAGGAGAGATATAAATGTTATAAATGTGGCAAGAACAATCATAATTCTGACCAATGTTATTTAAATACTAGATTTCCTTCTTAACCTCGTCCTACACAACTTCCTATAAAAACGGAAACGAACGTCAATAATATTCGGTTACAGTGCCGATATTGCAAAAAACCTGGACATTCGATATATGAGTGCCAGAAACGAATTTATAATAATTCTCGAAAAAATTCAAATAATCCTTATTATCAAACCCATTCAAATAATATCAAAACTCAAAACGAAAATTCAGATTCTAGTTCAAACATTTATCTGGGAAACGACCAAGTGCCGAGTACCTGCAGCAGTATGACTCGAGCCCGCGACATCAACTCCGCCAAATAAATGAATCACCGTATATATCAAAGCTTTCTCCTAGTAAAAATCATATGATAGAATTGGGAGAAGAGCGACATCCAGTCAACCAAGTGAATTTATCACTGTGTAATCAAGAGCATTGTCCCAATAAAAACCAAATCAGTGCATTGTGCTGAATTATTTAATAAATAAAACACTGGATGAACTAAATACTTGTTTACTCGTGCTCAGTCATAAAGTATATAACATCTCATCATCGACGAGCCCATCAAAAACTCCCCTCGCCCTCTGTGGCGTTCTCACGAACTAGGGAATAACAGGGCCGTATCTGGACCTAACAGAACATCTCCCTTTTATATATATATATATATATATATATATATATTTTATATATTTTTATATATTTTATATATATATATATATATATATATATATATATATATATATATATATATATATATATATATATATATATATATATATATATATATATATATATATATATATATATATATATATATATATATATATATATATATATATATATATATATATATATATATATATATATATATATATATATATATATATATTGGACTAAGCCCTCTAGTAAAAATGCAACCGTAGACACGTGTTTCGATCTTAGGGATCTCATCAGTACGGTGAAAGCAAGTGTAAGGATGTGCAACACTTGATTGCAGGTGAAACAACAAATGAACGGAGTCAACAAACAGGAAGCCAACCGCACATTTGTGGCTTCAGTCGTAACACCTCGTGTTTACAAGGCAAGAAACGACGTCGCCACGGAGGCAGCTATAGCTACCTGCGTGACATCCGAGTCCAGGAATATAAATGAAACAGGGATATGCTCTCGAGGGAAATTGTGAATAACAAGAAGGAACATTTTATTGGACTAAGCCCTCTAGTAAAAATGCAACCGTAGACACGTGTTTCGATCTTAGGGATCTCATCAGTACGGTGAAAGCAAGTGTAAGGATGTGCAACACTTGATTGCAGGTGAAACAACAAATGAACGGAGTCAACAAACAGGAAGCCAACCGCACATTTGTGGCTTCAGTCGTAACACCTCGTGTTTACAAGGCAAGAAACGACGTCGCCACGGAGGCAGCTATAGCTACCTGCGTGACATCCGAGTCCAGGAATATAAATGAAACAGGGATATGCTCTCGAGGGAAATTGTGAATAACAAGAAGGAACATTTTATTGGACTAAGCCCTCTAGTAAAAATGCAACCGTAGACACGTGTTTCGATCTTAGGGATCTCATCAGTACGGTGAAAGCAAGTGTAAGGATGTGCAACACTTGATTGCAGGTGAAACAACAAATGAACGGAGTCAACAAACAGGAAGCCAACCGCACATTTGTGGCTTCAGTCGTAACACCTCGTGTTTACAAGGCAAGAAACGACGTCGCCACGGAGGCAGCTATAGCTACCTGCGTGACATCCGAGTCCAGGAATATAAATGAAACAGGGATATGCTCTCGAGGGAAATTGTGAATAACAAGAAGGAACATTTTATTGGACTAAGCCCTCTAGTAAAAATGCAACCGTAGACACGTGTTTCGATCTTAGGGATCTCATCAGTACGGTGAAAGCAAGTGTAAGGATGTGCAACACTTGATTGCAGGTGAAACAACAAATGAACGGAGTCAACAAACAGGAAGCCAACCGCACATTTGTGGCTTCAGTCGTAACACCTCGTGTTTACAAGGCAAGAAACGACGTCGCCACGGAGGCAGCTATAGCTACCTGCGTTACATCCGAGTCCAGGAATATAAATGAAACAGGGATATGCTCTCTAGGGAAATTGTGAATAACAAGAAGGAACATTTTATTGGACTAAGCCCTCTAGTAAAAATGCAACCGTAGACACGTGTTTCGATCTTAGGGATCTCATCAGTACGGTGAAAGCAAGTGTAAGGATGTGCAACACTTGATTGCAGGTGAAACAACAAATGAACGGAGTCAACAAACAGGAAGCCAACCGCACATTTGTGGCTTCAGTCGTAACACCTCGTGTTTACAAGGCAAGAAACGACGTCGCCACGGAGGCAGCTATAGCTACCTGCGTGACATCCGAGTCCAGGAATATAAATGAAACAGGGATATGCTCTCGAGGGAAATTGTGAATAACAAGAAGGAACATTTTATTGGACTAAGCCCTCTAGTAAAAATGCAACCGTAGACACGTGTTTCGATCTTAGGGATCTCATCAGTACGGTGAAAGCAAGTGTAAGGATGTGCAACACTTGATTGCAGGTGAAACAACAACATCCTTACACTTGCTTTCACCGTACTGATGAGATCCCTAAGATCGAAACACGTGTCTACGGTTGCATTTTTACTAGAGGGCTTAGTCCAATAAAATGTTCCTTCTTGTTATTCACAATTTCCCTCGAGAGCATATCCCTGTTTCATTTATATTCCTGGACTCGGATGTCACGCAGGTAGCTATAGCTGCCTCCGTGGCGACGTCGTTTCTTGCCTTGTAAACACGAGGTGTTACGACTGAAGCCACAAATGTGCGGTTGGCTTCCTGTTTGTTGACTCCGTTCATTTGTTGTTTCACCTGCAATCAAGTGTTGCACATCCTTACACTTGCTTTCACCGTACTGATGAGATCCCTAAGATCGAAACACGTGTCTACGGTTGCATTTTTACTAGAGGGCTTAGTCCAATAAAATGTTCCTTCTTGTTATTCACAATTTCCCTAGAGAGCATATCCCTGTTTCATTTATATTCCTGGACTCGGATGTAACGCAGGTAGCTATAGCTGCCTCCGTGGCGACGTCGTTTCTTGCCTTGTAAACACGAGGTGTTACGACTGAAGCCACAAATGTGCGGTTGGCTTCCTGTTTGTTGACTCCGTTCATTTGTTGTTTCACCTGCAATCAAGTGTTGCACATCCTTACACTTGCTTTCACCGTACTGATGAGATCCCTAAGATCGAAACACGTGTCTACGGTTGCATTTTTACTAGAGGGCTTAGTCCAATAAAATGTTCCTTCTTGTTATTCACAATTTCCCTCGAGAGCATATCCCTGTTTCATTTATATTCCTGGACTCGGATGTCACGCAGGTAGCTATAGCTGCCTCCGTGGCGACGTCGTTTCTTGCCTTGTAAACACGAGGTGTTACGACTGAAGCCACAAATGTGCGGTTGGCTTCCTGTTTGTTGACTCCGTTCATTTGTTGTTTCACCTGCAATCAAGTGTTGCACATCCTTACACTTGCTTTCACCGTACTGATGAGATCCCTAAGATCGAAACACGTGTCTACGGTTGCATTTTTACTAGAGGGCTTAGTCCAATAAAATGTTCCTTCTTGTATTCACAATTTCCCTCGAGAGCATATCCCTGTTTCATTTATATTCCTGGACTCGGATGTCACGCAGGTAGCTATAGCTGCCTCCGTGGCGACGTCGTTTCTTGCCTTGTAAACACGAGGTGTTACGACTGAAGCCACAAATGTGCGGTTGGCTTCCTGTTTGTTGACTCCGTTCATTTGTTGTTTCACCTGCAATCAAGTGTTGCACATCCTTACACTTGCTTTCACCGTACTGATGAGATCCCTAAGATCGAAACACGTGTCTACGGTTGCATTTTTACTAGAGGGCTTAGTCCAATAAAATGTTCCTTCTTGTTATTCACAATTTCCCTCGAGAGCATATCCCTGTTTCATTTATATTCCTGGACTCGGATGTCACGCAGGTAGCTATAGCTGCCTCCGTGGCGACGTCGTTTCTTGCCTTGTAAACACGAGGTGTTACGACTGAAGCCACAAATGTGCGGTTGGCTTCCTGTTTGTTGACTCCGTTCATTTGTTGTTTCACCTGCAATCAAGTGTTGCACATCCTTACACTTGCTTTCACCGTACTGATGAGATCCCTAAGATCGAAACACGTGTCTACGGTTGCATTTTTACTAGAGGGCTTAGTCCAATAAAATGTTCCTTCTTGTTATTCACAATTTCCCTCGAGAGCATATCCCTGTTTCATTTATATTCCTGGACTCGGATGTCACGCAGGTAGCTATAGCTGCCTCCGTGGCGACGTCGTTTCTTGCCTTGTAAACACGAGGTGTTACGACTGAAGCCACAAATGTGCGGTTGGCTTCCTGTTTGTTGACTCCGTTCATTTGTTGTTTCACCTGCAATCAAGTGTTGCACATCCTTACACTTGCTTTCACCGTACTGATGAGATCCCTAAGATCGAAACACGTGTCTACGGTTGCATTTTTACTAGAGGGCTTAGTCCAATAAAATGTTCCTTCTTGTTATTCACAATTTCCCTCGAGAGCATATCCCTGTTTCATTTATATTCCTGGACTCGGATGTCACGCAGGTAGCTATAGCTGCCTCCGTGGCGACGTCGTTTCTTGCCTTGTAAACACGAGGTGTTACGACTGAAGCCACAAATGTGCGGTTGGCTTCCTGTTTGTTGACTCCGTTCATTTGTTGTTTCACCTGCAATCAAGTGTTGCACATCCTTACACTTGCTTTCACCGTACTGATGAGATCCCTAAGATCGAAACACGTGTCTACGGTTGCATTTTTACTAGAGGGCTTAGTCCAATAAAATGTTCCTTCTTGTTATTCACAATTTCCCTCGAGAGCATATCCCTGTTTCATTTATATTCCTGGACTCGGATGTCACGCAGGTAGCTATAGCTGCCTCCGTGGCGGCGTCGTTTCTTGCCTTGTAAACACGAGGTGTTACGACTGAAGCCACAAATGTGCGGTTGGCTTCCTGTTTGTTGACTCCGTTCATTTGTTGTTTCACCTGCAATCAAGTGTTGCACATCCTTACACTTGCTTTCACCGTACTGATGAGATCCCTAAGATCGAAACACGTGTCTACGGTTGCATTTTTACTAGAGGGCTCAGTCCAATAAAATGTTCCTTCTTGTTATTCACAATTTCCCTCGAGAGCATATCCCTGTTTCATTTATATTCCTGGACTCGGATGTCACGCAGGTAGCTATAGCTGCCTCCGTGGCGACGTCGTTTCTTGCCTTGTAAACACGAGGTGTTACGACTGAAGCCACAAATGTGCGGTTGGCTTCCTGTTTGTTGACTCCGTTCATTTGTTGTTTCACCTGCAATCAAGTGTTGCACATCCTTACACTTGCTTTCACCGTACTGATGAGATCCCTAAGATCGAAACACGTGTCTACGGTTGCATTTTTACTAGAGGGCTTAGTCCAATAAAATGTTCCTTCTTGTTATTCACAATTTCCCTCGAGAGCATATCCCTGTTTCATTTATATTCCTGGACTCGGATGTCACGCAGGTAGCTATAGCTGCCTCCGTGGCGACGTCGTTTCTTGCCTTGTAAACACGAGGTGTTACGACTGAAGCCACAAATGTGCGGTTGGCTTCCTGTTTGTTGACTCCGTTCATTTGTTGTTTCACCTGCAATCAAGTGTTGCACATCCTTACACTTGCTTTTACCGTACTGATGAGATCCCTAAGATCGAAACACGTGTCTACGGTTGCATTTTTACTAGAGGGCTTAGTCCAATAAAATGTTCCTTCTTGTTATTCACAATTTCCCTCGAGAGCATATCCCTGTTTCATTTATATTCCTGGACTCGGATGTCACGCAGGTAGCTATAGCTGCCTCCGTGGCGACGTCGTTTCTTGCCTTGTAAACACGAGGTGTTACGACTGAAGCCACAAATGTGCGGTTGGCTTCCTGTTTGTTGACTCCGTTCATTTGTTGTTTCACCTGCAATCAAGTGTTGCACATCCTTACACTTGCTTTCACCGTACTGATGAGATCCCTAAGATCGAAACACGTGTCTACGGTTGCATTTTTACTAGAGGGCTTAGTCCAATAAAATGTTCCTTCTTGTTATTCACAATTTCCCTCGAGAGCATATCCCTGTTTCATTTATATTCCTGGACTCGGATGTCACGCAGGTAGCTATAGCTGCCTCCGTGGCGGCGTCGTTTCTTGCCTTGTAAACACGAGGTGTTACGACTGAAGCCACAAATGTGCGGTTGGCTTCCTGTTTGTTGACTCCGTTCATTTGTTGTTTCACCTGCAATCAAGTGTTGCACATCCTTACACTTGCTTTCACCGTACTGATGAGATCCCTAAGATCGAAACACGTGTCTACGGTTGCATTTTTACTAAAGGGCTTAGTCCAATAAAATGTTCCTTCTTGTTATTCACAATTTCCCTCGAGAGCATATCCCTGTTTCATTTATATTCCTGGACTCGGATGTCACGCAGGTAGCTATAGCTGCCTCCGTGGCGACGTCGTTTCTTGCCTTGTAAACACGAGGTGTTACGACTGAAGCCACAAATGTGCGGTTGGCTTCCTGTTTGTTGACTCCGTTCATTTGTTGTTTCACCTGCAATCAAGTGTTGCACATCCTTACACTTGCTTTCACCGTACTGATGAGATCCCTAAGATGGAAACACGTGTCTACGGTTGCATTTTTACTAGAGGGCTTAGTCCAATAAAATGTTCCTTCTTGTTATTCACAATTTCCCTCGAGAGCATATCCCTGTTTCATTTATATTCCTGGACTCGGATGTCACGCAGGTAGCTATAGCTGCCTCCGTGGCGACGTCGTTTCTTGCCTTGTAAACACGAGGTGTTACGACTGAAGCCACAAATGTGCGGTTGGCTTCCTGTTTGTTGACTCCGTTCATTTGTTGTTTCACCTGCAATCAAGTGTTGCACATCCTTACACTTGCTTTTACCGTACTGATGAGATCCCTAAGATCGAAACACGTGTCTACGGTTGCATTTTTACTAGAGGGCTTAGTCCAATAAAATGTTCCTTCTTGTTATTCACAATTTCCCTCGAGAGCATATCCCTGTTTCATTTATATTCCTGGACTCGGATGTCACGCAGGTAGCTATAGCTGCCTCCGTGGCGACGTCGTTTCTTGCCTTGTAAACACGAGGTGTTACGACTGAAGCCACAAATGTGCGGTTGGCTTCCTGTTTGTTGACTCCGTTCATTTGTTGTTTCACCTGCAATCAAGTGTTGCACATCCTTACACTTGCTTTCACCGTACTGATGAGATCCCTAAGATCGAAACACGTGTCTACGGTTGCATTTTTACTAGAGGGCTTAGTCCAATAAAATGTTCCTTCTTGTTATTCACAATTTCCCTCGAGAGCATATCCCTGTTTCATTTATATTCCTGGACTCGGATGTCACGCAGGTAGCTATAGCTGCCTCCGTGGCGACGTCGTTTCTTGCCTTGTAAACACGAGGTGTTACGACTGAAGCCACAAATGTGCGGTTGGCTTCCTGTTTGTTGACTCCGTTCATTTGTTGTTTCACCTGCAATCAAGTGTTGCACATCCTTACACTTGCTTTCACCGTACTGATGAGATCCCTAAGATCGAAACACGTGTCTACGGTTGCATTTTTACTAGAGGGCTTAGTCCAATAAAATGTTCCTTCTTGTTATTCACAATTTCCCTCGAGAGCATATCCCTGTTTCATATATATATATATATATATATATATATATATATATATATATATATATATATATATATATATATATATATATATATATATATATATATATATATATGTGATATACTTGTTTCAAGGAGCAAATAATGTTCCAGTGACTGTAAAACAGTCGATAACAATCCTTTAAGAGGTGACTATAACTTTGTATAGTATGTATGGCATATGTCCAACAGAAAACAACTACTTCTCTGGCTGATACCTCGACAGATATTGAATTATATCTGTCAGACATATGTGCAAAGATCCTTACTTTGAAGGAACAACTTTGCAAGAGCTTTCTGAAACAAACAGCAGGACTTTGCCTGATTCAAACGGAGAGCCAACTACAGACCGGTTTCGGAATATCGTACCTCATCAGTGCAGTCAAGGTTATCACGGTTGTATACACGCGAGGTCCCGATGTTCGTCATCGTCCTCCGAGAGGAATACTGCAATTGCTCACAGGATCCACCTCGGTGACAGATTAGAGAGCACCCCAGAAAGACATTTCGGATACGAAATGGTATATGTGATATACTTGTTTCAAGGAGCAAATAATGTTCCAGTGACTGTAAAACAGTCGATAACAATCCTTTAAGAGGTGACTATAACTTTGTATAGTATGTATGGCATATGTCCAACAGAAAACAACTACTTCTCTGGCTGATACCTCGACAGATATTGAATTATATCTGTCAGACATATGTGCAAAGATCCTTACTTTGAAGGAACAACTTTGCAAGAGCTTTCTGAAACAAACAGCAGGACTTTGCCTGATTCAAACGGAGAGCCAACTACAGACCGGTTTCGGAATATCGTACCTCATCAGTGCAGTCAAGGTTATCACGGTTGTATACACGCGAGGTCCCGATGTTCGTCATCGTCCTCCGAGAGGAATACTGCAATTGCTCACAGGATCCACCTCGGTGACAGATTAGAGAGCACCCCAGAAAGACATTTCGGATACGAAATGGTATATGTGATATACTTGTTTCAAGGAGCAAATAATGTTCCAGTGACTGTAAAACAGTCGATAACAATCCTTTAAGAGGTGACTATAACTTTGTATAGTATGTATGGCATATGTCCAACAGAAAACAACTACTTCTCTGGCTGATACCTCGACAGATATTGAATTATATCTGTCAGACATATGTGCAAAGATCCTTACTTTGAAGGAACAACTTTGCAAGAGCTTTCTGAAACAAACAGCAGGACTTTGCCTGATTCAAACGGAGAGCCAACTACAGACCGGTTTCGGAATATCGTACCTCATCAGTGCAGTCAAGGTTATCACGGTTGTATACACGCGAGGTCCCGATGTTCGTCATCGTCCTCCGAGAGGAATACTGCAATTGCTCACAGGATCCACCTCGGTGACAGATTAGAGAGCACCCCAGAAAGACATTTCGGATACGAAATGGTATATGTGATATACTTGTTTCAAGGAGCAAATAATGTTCCAGTGACTGTAAAACAGTCGATAACAATCCTTTAAGAGGTGACTATAACTTTGTATAGTATGTATGGCATATGTCCAACAGAAAACAACTACTTCTCTGGCTGATACCTCGACAGATATTGAATTATATCTGTCAGACATATGTGCAAAGATCCTTACTTTGAAGGAACAACTTTGCAACCTTGACTGCACTGATGAGGTACGATATTCCGAAACCGGTCTGTAGTTGGCTCTCCGTTTGAATCAGGCAAAGTCCTGCTGTTTGTTTCAGAAAGCTCTTGCAAAGTTGTTCCTTCAAAGTAAGGATCTTTGCACATATGTCTGACAGATATAATTCAATATCTGTCGAGGTATCAGCCAGAGAAGTAGTTGTTTTCTGTTGGACATATGCCATACATACTATACAAAGTTATAGTCACCTCTTAAAGGATTGTTATCGACTGTTTTACAGTCACTGGAACATTATTTGCTCCTTGAAACAAGTATATCACATATACCATTTCGTATCCGAAATGTCTTTCTGGGGTGCTCTCTAATCTGTCACCGAGGTGGATCCTGTGAGCAATTGCAGTATTCCTCTCGGAGGACGATGACGAACATCGGGACCTCGCGTGTATACAACCGTGATAACCTTGACTGCACTGATGAGGTACGATATTCCGAAACCGGTCTGTAGTTGGCTCTCCGTTTGAATCAGGCAAAGTCCTGCTGTTTGTTTCAGAAAGCTCTTGCAAAGTTGTTCCTTCAAAGTAAGGATCTTTGCACATATGTCTGACAGATATAATTCAATATCTGTCGAGGTATCAGCCAGAGAAGTAGTTGTTTTCTGTTGGACATATGCCATACATACTATACAAAGTTATAGTCACCTCTTAAAGGATTGTTATCGACTGTTTTACAGTCACTGGAACATTATTTGCTCCTTGAAACAAGTATATCACATATACCATTTCGTATCCGAAATGTCTTTCTGGGGTGCTCTCTAATCTGTCACCGAGGTGGATCCTGTGAGCAATTGCAGTATTCCTCTCGGAGGACGATGACGAACATCGGGACCTCGCGTGTATACAACCGTGATAACCTTGACTGCACTGATGAGGTACGATATTCCGAAACCGGTCTGTAGTTGGCTCTCCGTTTGAATCAGGCAAAGTCCTGCTGTTTGTTTCAGAAAGCTCTTGCAAAGTTGTTCCTTCAAAGTAAGGATCTTTGCACATATGTCTGACAGATATAATTCAATATCTGTCGAGGTATCAGCCAGAGAAGTAGTTGTTTTCTGTTGGACATATGCCATACATACTATACAAAGTTATAGTCACCTCTTAAAGGATTGTTATCGACTGTTTTACAGTCACTGGAACATTATTTGCTCCTTGAAACAAGTATATCACATATACCATTTCGTATCCGAAATGTCTTTCTGGGGTGCTCTCTAATCTGTCACCGAGGTGGATCCTGTGAGCAATTGCAGTATTCCTCTCGGAGGACGATGACGAACATCGGGACCTCGCGTGTATACAACCGTGATAACCTTGACTGCACTGATGAGGTACGATATTCCGAAACCGGTCTGTAGTTGGCTCTCCGTTTGAATCAGGCAAAGTCCTGCTGTTTGTTTCAGAAAGCTCTTGCAAAGTTGTTCCTTCAAAGTAAGGATCTTTGCACATATGTCTGACAGATATAATTCAATATCTGTCGAGGTATCAGCCAGAGAAGTAGTTGTTTTCTGTTGGACATATGCCATACATACTATACAAAGTTATAGTCACCTCTTAAAGGATTGTTATCGACTGTTTTACAGTCACTGGAACATTATTTGCTCCTTGAAACAAGTATATCACATATACCATTTCGTATCCGAAATGTCTTTCTGGGGTGCTCTCTAATCTGTCACCGAGGTGGATCCTGTGAGCAATTGCAGTATTCCTCTCGGAGGACGATGACGAACATCGGGACCTCGCGTGTATACAACCGTGATAACCTTGACTGCACTGATGAGGTACGATATTCCGAAACCGGTCTGTAGTTGGCTCTCCGTTTGAATCAGGCAAAGTCCTGCTGTTTGTTTCAGAAAGCTCTTGCAAAGTTGTTCCTTCAAAGTAAGGATCTTTGCACATATGTCTGACAGATATAATTCAATATCTGTCGAGGTATCAGCCAGAGAAGTAGTTGTTTTCTGTTGGACATATGCCATACATACTATACAAAGTTATAGTCACCTCTTAAAGGATTGTTATCGACTGTTTTACAGTCACTGGAACATTATTTGCTCCTTGAAACAAGTATATCACATATACCATTTCGTATCCGAAATGTCTTTCTGGGGTGCTCTCTAATCTGTCACCGAGGTGGATCCTGTGAGCAATTGCAGTATTCCTCTCGGAGGACGATGACGAACATCGGGACCTCGCGTGTATACAACCGTGATAACCTTGACTGCACTGATGAGGTACGATATTCCGAAACCGGTCTGTAGTTGGCTCTCCGTTTGAATCAGGCAAAGTCCTGCTGTTTGTTTCAGAAAGCTCTTGCAAAGTTGTTCCTTCAAAGTAAGGATCTTTGCACATATGTCTGACAGATATAATTCAATATCTGTCGAGGTATCAGCCAGAGAAGTAGTTGTTTTCTGTTGGACATATGCCATACATACTATACAAAGTTATAGTCACCTCTTAAAGGATTGTTATCGACTGTTTTACAGTCACTGGAACATATATATATATATATATATATATATATATATATATATATATATAAAATCAGCTGGGGACTTCTCGGGTTTGCGGTCTGTTTACCAATAAAACTCATTCGTTCTATATCTCAATATTTCGCTAATCTTTATTAGCTTCTTCAGGAGAGAAAAGCTGCAAAAACATGTTAGGAATTTTGAAAAATCAAACCAAAAATTATACAACTGTTCCACAAAGCTATTCAATTTGTTTGGAAGCACAGGTAAATTAGTTTTAAGTTTCCGAGACATAAGCAATTCTGCAGGACTGAATCCGCAAGCAATGGAGTACTTCAATATGCTAAGACCCCCTCAAAATAATCATTTCCATTTTTTTTCAACAAATTTTTTGCCATTTTTACCGCCGCTTCAACGCATCCATTAGATTGAGCAAAATAAGGACTACTTTTGGTATGAAGGAAATTGTAGTCGACTGCAAACTTAGAAAACCCTGATTTAAATTGGGGTCCGCCATCCGAACAATTTCTGGGATGCCATAACGACTAAAGACTTCTTTACATTTCCGAACTATGACATCCTCTGTTAAAGAATTCAGCTGGAAAATTTCAAAGAATCGTGAATAGTAATCGGTAACTATTAGATACCAATGGTTGCATTAAAATAAATCCAAGGCTACTTTTTGCCAAGGACATGAAAGAATTTGATCTTTATGAAAAGTTTCCTTATTATTAGTCCTTTCTTCTATGCAATTCGGGCAGATACGCACTAAGTTTTCTATTTGTGTGGATAGTCCTATCCACCAAACTGAAATTTTTGCCCTCTCGCGACATTTCACGATTCCGAGATGGCTTGTATGAATGAACTCCAAAACTTTAAACTGCAACGATTTTGGAATAATTATATGAGAATTATATAAGAGTAGACTTTCTGCGAACGAAATTTGGAACCCATATTGGAAATAAGGCAACAGTTCCAATGGCACTTTACTTTTATCTGGCCACTCTGATGTACAATATGACATTAACTGAGAGCAAACTGGGTCACTCTGTTGTTCCCGTATAATTTGTTCTAGGAACTTATCTTTAATTGGTTAAGTCTCAATTATCGTTCGAACATGAGCGTCTGTTTCTAGCATCAACTCATCATGCTTAGGTGCTGAATCCTCAATGGGTGCACGAGATAACGCATCTGCCACCGCCAAATCTTTACCTGGGGTATAGATAACATTATATTTATACCTCATGAGCCTCATCCGAAATCTCCGAAGACGAGGGGTGAGGTCATCCAGAGCTTTGGTCTGTAAAATTTGCACTAGTGGTTTATGATCCACCTCCAAAGTTACCTTTGGACTTCCCGTAATGAATTCCGAGAAGCGTTCGGCTGCGTACGTGGCAGCTAAGTTCTTTTTTTCTATCTGAGCATACAGCTTCTCTACTGATGACAGTGACCTTGAAGCGAAAGCTACAATTTGACGTATATTGACGTCCTCCTCATTTTGCATTGAACAAACCCCGAGCCCATAAGATGAAGAATCTGAACTCACTATAATATTTTTGTTTGGGTCAAAATAAGCAACGAACGGAGCATTCTGCAATTTCAATTTAATTTCATCAAATGCGTTATTTTGCGCCTCTCACCAGACAAATTCGATATTTTTGTTCAACAGCGCTGTTAACGGTTCAAGAATATCGCTCTTACATGGAACAAATTTACTTGCAAAATTAACCATCCCCAAAAACCGTAAAATCTCCGTTTTACTATTGGGGCGTGGAAACTTCGTGATCGCTTCCACACGTTGTGGATCAATAGAAATTCCTTTATCACTTAGAATATGACCAAGATATTGAACACAATTTATCCCTATAACACACTTTTCTTTATTTAGAGTCACTCCTTCGTCATGAAGCCTCTGGATAATTTGCCTTAAAATAGTATCGTGCTCCTCTACCGACTAAAACATCATCCATGTGGATTACCACCCCTTTCATACCTCCTAGTATTTTGGTGAAAAGCATTACAAAATACTCTAACGCACATGAAAGACCAAATGGTAAGCGTTTGAAGCGAAACTTCCCAAAACGTGTTATGAAAGTTGTTAAATCTTGGCTCTCGCTGTCCAGCTCTATTTGGTAAAACCCAGACGTAGCATCCAATTTAGAGAATATTTTTGCACCTTTCAGTAACCCCAAAGTGGTTTCCACCTTAGACGTAGGATAATGTGACCGTTCCACACTATTATTCAACTTGGTATAGTCCACACATAGTCTTACCCCTACAGAATCCCCTCCTGAACCTGACTTGCCCACTACTACTATGGGACTCACCCATTGTGTAGGATAATCGACCGGTTCAATAATATTTGAAGTTATTAACCGATCCAGCTCCGCTTTTAATTTTCCTCGTAACGGGATGGGCACACTTCTTGGGGCAGATTGTACAAATGGTTGTGCATCTTTAGTTAGCTTGATAGACATCTCTTTTTTAAAGGTGCCTATATTAGAGAAAATATTAGGAAATTCGCGAGCAATGCTTTCCTTGGACATAGAACTTAGACCCTTATGACTTATGTTCAGCAATTCCCCGTTAGGAAAGTTGAGGATCCCCAAATTAATAATTCCAGTTCGACCCAATATAGGAACCTTCAGATTCTTAATTCTATAAACATTAGTAGAGAAGCTGGAATCTTCGAAGGACAATTTAACTTTTACTATATCTAAAATGTTCAGATTAGATCCATCTGGGCCTGTAAGAACGTCTTTGCGACTAACTATCTGACCTTTTAGGTTATCCCCCCACATAGTATCTGGGACACATATCACATCTGCCCCAGTGTCCACAAGGAATCTAACTTTGTCTGTGTCATTTACCAAAATGTCTACATACCATTGTCCTGAACATTTTTGGATACTACCTACGAACAGCTGATCTTCGTATGGCTCAGGCCTCTCTTCTCCACCGACATCCTCAATGGTTCGCACTGCCATATTTTCCTGACGACACTTCCTGGCCCAATGGCCTTTGGCATTTATTGCACACCGAATTCCTAGCTGGACACTCACTCCGAGGGTGCTTCTTCAAACCGCAGTTTCCGCACTATGCACTGCACCTTGAGCCTGAGAGCCTTCACCACCATTAGACTTGACCTGCTGATGACTTTGTGCCCGATCTTGACCTCTGAACTGGACTCTGTTCACTCTGCTTTCTTGTCGAAGAACAATATTTCTAGCTGCTTGGAGCTCCACTTGCTTGACTGTATCGATTGTTGTAGCCAGGGTAAGCTCTTCCTTAAGCTGTAGTCTCGAACTAGTTTCCATATCTAACATACCTACTAAAATGCGGTCTCGTATCAAGTTATCCTTCAGAGTTCCATATTCGCAATGTTCAGCTAATGTATGTAGTGCAGTGATGAAAGAATCGATTCCTTCTCCTGGGTTTTGTACCCTAGAGTTGAACTTGAATCTTTTAAAAACCTCATTCCTCTGTGGCACGAAGTGTTTATCAAACAATCCCAGCATCTCTGTATATGCGGTAGGAACTGTCCCAAATGTGAGTAATACTTCATCCGCTTTCGGTCCCATTAGGTATAACAATAAATCAATTTTTTCGGAATCTTCCTTGGACCCGAATCCAGATACTGTTACATATCGAGTAAACCTTTTCTTCCATTGTGGCCACGAATCTGGGTCTGCGAAGTTGAAACTCTCTGGCTGTGTAATTGAGCCTGTAAGTGAGCCCGACATTCTCTCTAAAATTGCGGCAATGTTTTCACCGAATCTCACTGTAACTCGGACTTTACTATGGAAACGTGAGTTACTTATAACGCTGCCACCATGCTGTGTTAGGTTAGGTTAGGTTAGGTTAGGTTAGGTCCTGAATTATTTAATAAATAAAACACTGGATGAACTAAATACTTGTTTACTCGTGCTCAGTCATAAAGTACATAACATCTCGTCATCGAGGAGCACGTCAAAAATTCCCTTCGCCCTCTGTGGCATTCTCAAGAACTAGGGAATAACAGGGCCGTATCTGGACCTAACAGAACACATTGAGAGAAAAGCAATTTTACAATAACTTTTCTGAACTGAATTCGAAATATATTTAGGCACATGATAATTTTGGAATATTTACTGTTATAAGCGAAAGTACAAATTTATCCTGCGTGAATCTCCCATTACAACTATCGTGTACAAAGTCCACAAATTTATTGCTAGATACCGGATCAGATATCAGCATTCTCAAACTTTCACAAGTCGATGACGACAGTTTCATCTATACATGCGAAACACTTGAAATAAAAGGAATAACAAACGAATGTATTAATTCTATTGGTATAAGTTATGGCGAAATGAAATTATCAAGCGATATAAGTAAGTATTACACACACTTTTCATATCGTCCCCGACGAGTTTTCTATTCCAACCCAAGGTATTTTAGGAAAGGATTTCTTTTCCAAATTCAAAGCAAAAATCAATTATGAAACTTCACTTCTCTCTATACCAATTTGGAACCGTATATTCTCGTACCCACTGACAAGTCCTTTTGACATCGTTGTACCTCCTAGATCCGAATTCATTACAAAAATCCATACTAATTTCTCGCAACCAAAAATCTGTTTCAAATAAGAAGTTAAACCTGGTTTACATACGGGTAATTGCATTGTTAAACCAAAAAATGGTATTTGCACAGTAAGTTTAATACATTCCAGTGAAGAATCCCAAACTTTCAATAGTTCCGAACTCGAATTCGATGATCTTGAGAACTATAATGTTATTGATGTTATAAATATTTCAGAAAAATGTAGGATATCTCTTTTAGAATCACAAATCGATACATCTCATATGAATTTCAAAGAACGCGAATCAGTCTTAGATATTTGTCAAAATTTCAATGAGCTGTTCTATTTAGAAGGTGATAAATTAACGTGTACAGATGCAATTACGTATACCATCCCGTTGAAATCGAAAACACCAGTTTTTGTTAAACCCTATCGACTTCCAAAGCATCAGAAAGGAGAAATTAAACAGCAAATACAAAATCTCTTATATCAAGATATAATTGAACCCAGTCATTCACCTTACAACTTTCCTATTTTGATCGTCCCAAAGAAGGCCCATAAAGATGGTAATGAACGATGGAGATTAGTGATAGATTACAGAAAATATAATAGCATAACCGAATCTGATGCCAACCCATTGCCCAATATCACGGAAATCATAGATAGTCTAGGAAAATCCAAATACTTTTCAGTTCAAGGTTTAGCTGGTGGCTTTCACCAGGTTCCTCTATAAATCAATCAATCATCAATCTTAATTTCCGTTTTTTGACATGTAATATGTATTGGAATTGTCAACAAATAAATAAAAAAAATAAAAGAAAAAAGGAAATGGCTTAAAAACTATACTTAAAATGTAAATATAAATATAAATATGAAATAAGTAAAAACTACATCCAAAAGTTAAAAGTTAAAATCACAGATATCACATTATTCGAAATACATCACGAGGAGCAGGTTTCTATAAAATCATTCACATTATAAAAACATTTTTCCAATAAAAAATATTTCAATTTACGTTTGAATGAATACAGGTTGCCAATATTTTTAATTTCTACTGGGAGTTTGTTAAACATTTTGAAACCCATATCATCAGGTGCATTGGATTGGATTTTCCTTTTAGAAGGATATATATGAAAATGGTACATATTTCTGTTTCATATTCATTAATATCAGAGTTTTTTTTAATTGTTCTTTATTCTTGAAAACATAAGTACACATTTCAAAAATGAATAGACAAGGAAGCGTCAATACATTAAACAATTTGAAAACAGTTCAACACGTTTCTCGGTTAGAAATTTCAGCAATACATCTCAAAATTCGTTATTGGCCAATGAACACTCCTTTCGAACCAGCTGAATTACCCCAGAGGCAAATGCCATACCTGAGTCTCGATACAATTTGAGCATGATAAACATTCAACATGTGATCCACTTCCAACACTGATCGTAAATTGATAAAGAGAAATTGAAAAGAATTCAATTTAGAGGATACTTGCTGACAATGGGATTTTCAAGAGAAATGTTCATCCAGAGAGATTCCCAAAAATCTAACCTCACTATGTGAATTGAACAAGATGTTTTCACCAATATTGACTTCTAGGTCATCAGTGAAAAAAGTAAGCCGCGCACTGCATTTTCTTTCCATGGCCATTATCAGTACAAAAACTTCCCTTCGGGTTACGAAATTCTTTCTCCTTATTTGTCAGAAAAATAAATGTTAAAGCAATAATACCTACCGCCCTCACCAAATCTCCCAAATTATTATATAGTTATAACGACTTTTTCAATGAAATGAAATCACGAATGCAACACTCGCATGAAATAAGTCCTACTATGACAAGGACTCAAACTCCTTGAAAATATCCAAAGGAGATAAAGTATTCTTGAAAAATGAACATATTATTCTTGGTAAAAGCAAAAAAATTACAAGCTCAATTTTCAGGACCTTACGAGATCATATCCACAGATTCGGTTACAAATCGGACTAAGGTTCATTTTAATCGTTTGAAATTATTCAATGAACGAACATAGCAAAACAAACTACCATTCCGGTACTCTTTGTTACAGATATCCAGTCAATCCAAATGAATCACTCCCGGACCACTGTTTCCTGCATCCTTACCCTCCTGGAAATATTTCTAAGTAACGCCTTTGACATCCGTACGTATTTCATCAATACCCCATTGCAATCGAGCCCTGGTTTATATTACGAAAAAATTGGAAAGCTAAGCCTTCACAAGACAATTTTATTTAATAATAAGGACATTTAGAAACTCTTGTTCACTAGCTGTACAACGTCATATAGAAACCACGGAATGCAATCCCTTTATAAAAGTTTTAGACTATTCTACAAGCCGTATGGTGAATCAAGATAAATTAATTATGGAAATGTTAGGTGTTGATAACAATGTTCGAAAAAATTCAAAACAGGGATTGTTCAATTTTGTTGGCTCTGCATCTAAGACACTTTTTGGTACCTAAAATAACAAAGATGCTGAATATTATGATAGCCAAATAGAAGAAATTAAAAGTAACGAAAACCATATTTTTACACAATTAAAGGAGCAAATGCCCGTCGTAAAAGGGACGATACACTCTGTAAACAAAACAATGTACCAATTTGAACAAAATATCAGAGTAGTAAAATCCAAACTTATTGAATTTCAGAACGCTCTCAATAATTATAACAATAACCAGAGTAGGATAGATTACAACTTCCCCATAGCTTTAGAAATCAATGACTTGGTTACAATTTTAGAATTAAATCAAAATAATTTTATATGATTTATTGAAAACCAATGTGTACTATTACAAGAATAAGATTACTTTTGTACTATTGATACCATTAGTTGATTCACGCATATGTTATGAAAATGTCTAGCATCCCCACAAGAATAACTGAAAATAAATTTGCTTTTATTGTTCCTCAAAAACCTTTTCTATTATTGATATGGTCAAACAACATTATTTTATAATGAATGATATCGAATTATATCTATGCAAATCTCCCATTCAAACACTTACATTTGTGAGCAAACAAAACCTATTCTTCTAGTCCACCTTCATGGCGGATGCGAATCAAGTATGTTCGTGCCTACAAACGAAATTCGGGAAACTTGCGAAAGAAGAAAAATACAATTAGATTTCCCAATTTTTATCCAATTGGCAAATCAAAATTCTTGGCTCTATGCAGTACCGATTTGAAGAATATATAGATGTACACTGTAAAAGTGATGAAAATCGTATTTCAATAAAATTACACGGCACTGGTATATTTCAAATGAAAACAAACTGTTCAGCATTTTCAAAAACAATAATTTTTACACCACATCAAGAATATGTAAACGAATTATTAATGAACTACGTGCCATCATTCAATATCACAAATGATATAAATTTCAATCCTAGCTTTTTAAGCTTTTTAGATTCAAGTAGATCTATGAAGCTCAATTCTCCAACAATTGTGGAGTCAAATGACTTAGATGCACTTACAAGGTTGAGTAAAGAGCTTGACTCTTTTGAATTTCAAGAAAATCAAGCTGACGTTTCAATTTATTCATTATTATGTTATTAGGAGTTTTAGGTTACAGCTTTTGGTGAAGAATGACGGGTATGTTTGTAAACAAAAAATGGAAACTTGATGATACAATTACTCAGACACAGCCGTCAGCTGATATAGAAATGCAAGAAGGAAGTGGACACGGAGGAAGGACAGAAAATTGTACTAATCCGAGGTACAATTTTCAAAGTTAAGGTTGAGGTGTTGTGAAGTACACTTCACACCCTCTACGAGGTGCTACTGATTTTATTATTATTTGAATTACATTGTCATGATGTCATATTGCGATATTAATTATATCAATCTCCATTTTTCGCTGAGGCTCTCCTTGTTCGCGAGTAACTTCATGTAATTTTCCTATTGGTCAGTTATCAAAACGATACGGCGTCTTGGTGACGATTATGCATCTTTTTAGCGTCAGCTATAAAATAGAGATAGATTACTCGTATAATCGAGGTTCATTGATCGTTGTTCATTATTGATTCATTATTAAATCGTTAACATAGCACTAAGCACTGACCATTTTGCCAACCGGCATTTTGTAATTGCAACATCTTTCTTAATAGAATAGATATTTTTGGAACCTGTTTGTTTTCCTCGAAATTCCAACCCCAACTACAACACCTGTCCCGACTTGTTCTGACTTGTATACGCAGAAAAAAGTTTAATAAGAATCACAGGATGGGAAAAAAATTTACAAACTTTTTTTTTTTAATTTTGGTCTCCATTCATCTCGCCAAAATTTTGAATATAATGACTTGCCAGACTTGTCCCAACTTGTAGGATTTGTCCTGACTTGTCCATTCATTTCGGAAAATAGTCTCTTCTTTTGGATTTATTTTCCTAAACATCTATCCAAAATTATGAAACTAAATAACTTTCACAAACCAATTTCTCTTTAAGAAGAACTAAAGTAACTCAATTGATACGCAGGAAAAATCATAAAATAATCATAGGAGAAAAAAAATCATCAAAAATTGCCCCGACTTGTACAGACTTGTCGTGACCTGTCCCGACTTGTCCTGACTTGTCTTGACTTGTCACGACTTGTCTTTACTTGTCTTGACTTGTCTCAACTTTTCGGACTCATCCTGACTTGTCATGACTTGTCTTGACTTGTCTCGACTTGTACGAATTGTCCGACTTGTCCAGACTTGTCCTAATTCGTCTCGACCTTTCCCGACTTGTCTCGACCTGTCCCGACTTGTTACGATTTGTCTTAACTTGTCTCGACTAGTTCGACTTGTCCAAATTCTCCAGACTTGTCCCGACTTGTCCCGACATGTCCCGACTTGTCTTGACTTTTTCGATTGGTTCTGATTTGTCCAGACTTCTCAAGACGTTCTACCCGGACTTACCTTACGGATTTTTAACCATTACTTTCAACCCGAACTTTTTACCAGGACATTCCACCCAGAATTTTCGAACGTACGTTTTACCCAACTTCTTACCCAGATTTTTTATCCTGATTTCTTACTCAGGCATCCTACCTGGAATTTTTTTTTGAAAATATGAATTATTATTAGTGGAATAAAAGGAAACCTTTTGAGAAAAAAATAAAGAAATATATTTTGAAATTGTAATAATTCTTCAAAATTTTCAATAAAAATTCAATAGGGAATAAATTATTTTTGAAAAATAGTCTCTTCTTGTGGACATTTTTTTGAAGATCTAACCAAATTTTTGAATGAAAATAACAAGTTTCACAAAGCAATTTCTTTTTTAGTAGTATAAACGTAACTTGATTGATACGCATAAAAAAATTCAATAAGATGCACAGGATGGGAAAACAATTCACAAATATTTTTATTCACAAAAAAATTTTGGTCACGATTCATCTCACAAAATTTTGAATATCATGACTTGTCAGACTTGTCTCGACTTGCCAGACATATCCCAACTTGTCCAGACTTTTCGGAAAATATTCTCTTCTTTTGGATTTTTTTCTAAACATCTAACCAAAATTATGAACCAAAATAACAACTTTCACAAACCAATTTCTCTTGAAGAATAACAAAAGTAACTCAAACGATACGCAGAAAAAAATTAAAAAAGGATCATAGGATGAGATAAAAATTCATCAAAAAATATTTATTTCCAGAAAAAATTTGGTCACGATTCATTTCGCAAAAATTTTTAATGTCCCGACTTGCCCAAATTTTCCCGACTTGTTTAGACTTGTTGTGACTTGTCGTGACCTGTCCCGACTTGTCCTGACTTATCACGACTTTTTTTGACTTGTCTCGACTTGTCCGACTTGTCCGACATGTCCTGATTTGTTCCGACTTATCCCAACTGTTTCGATTGGTTCTGATTTGTACCGACTTGACAAGTCAGATCATCCGTACTTTTTTTTACCCGGACTTCTCAACCGGATGTTCTACCCGGGCATATCAGACGGGAATTTTACCCATACTTTCAACCCAGACTTTTTACAAGGACTTTTCACCCAGACCTTTTTAACGTACTTTTTACTCAACTTCTTAGCCAGATTTTTCACCCTGATATCTCACCCTGACGTCTTACCTGAAATTTTTATTTGAAAATAGGAATTTTCATTAGTCAAATCGAAGGAATTCACTCAACAAAATAATAAAGAAATATTTTTTAAAACTTGCCAGCTGAGCTCTTTGCCATCTAGCCTTACAACTGTGTCATATTATAGGAAACACTTATGGAAGCGTTATCATATGTGACTCCCTCAGCGTTCTCCAATCAATTTTGAATGCATTCTCTGAAGATCCGCTCGTGAAAATGATACTATTCCTACCGTATCATCTTCATGAATAGAATGAGAAGGCGATAACATTTGTATGGGCACCAAGTCAGCTGCAGATATTGGAATTACTGACACAAGATCTATAAGGGCCGATGATATGAAAATAAGATACAAGTCGGAGCTGTTGATGATCTGGCAAGAACAACAATATTAACAACAACCTGAAATCTTTAAAACCGTTTGCCCAATCGTGGCGATCCCCTAGAACTGTACCTAGAGCTGACATTGTCAGAATACATCAGCTGAGATTTGGACATACGAAACTAACACATTCATTTCTTCTAGAAGGCACAGAGCCTTCAATTTGTGATCAATAAAACGAATGAATTACCATATTGCACATCATTTGTGTATGCCCAATATACCAGAACATGCGCGAACTCTTCGATATACTAGAACAGTTATCAGAAAACTTCAGAAACACTTCAGCTATTAAAAATATGATGAACTTCTTGAAAGCAGTAGATATTGTAAATAGAATTTGAAATATTTCCGACTCTTACGTCAATATACCGTGGTGCTAATGATCAAAGTTTTCAATGCACCAAAATTAAACAAAAAAAAAAACTATCCATAAAAAAGGAGACCAACAAACCTGTAAGAATTACTGAGAAATAACACTACTCACACAGCGTACAAAATGACATCAATTATACAATCATGGTTGGCAAGTTTTACAAAAAAACGTAATAGGATCATATCAAATCGGATTTACACAAGGAAAATCAACCATAGACGCGTTTCATACACTAGCAAGTGAAAGAAAAAGCCCATGAACACAAGATAAACCTCGAACTGCTCTTTGTAGATTTCCAGCAAGAGTTGAAAATTCCACAAAACTGATATTAATGACAATGAAAACAACTAAGATCTCAATAAGAACACGAAAAGGAAAAACAGAGGAATTCGCAATCAACAAAGGGATAAAGCAGGGGGACTCACTTTCAACCTAACTTCAGAATATGTGGTGAGGAGATTTAACAAAAGGAATCTTAGGACAGGTGGAGGACAAATTATTGCGTATGCTGATGATATAGCCATATTTACCAAGACCAGAAGAGTAATGAAAGATATGCTGGAAGAAATGATAGAAAAAGAGGAAATAATGGGGATTGGGATTAACCAAGAAAAAACGAAAATATCGAGATTAGGAACGGAACAAATAAAGGGAAAGATCAAAATAGGAGCGAGAGAGTTTGAAGAAGTAAAAGAGTTCAAATATCTATGAGTCACAATAAGTAAAACGGGAGAGAGAAGAAAGAATATTAAACGCAAACAGAGCATACTTTGCCAATAAAACATTATTGAAAAGTAAAATATTAACAAAGAATAGTAAAATAAATATCTATAATGCCATATTTAGACCAATTATGTTATACGGAGCGGAGACGATGACAATAACAAAAAAAGACGAGAATGACATGAGGAAATCTGAAAGAAAAATTAAAAGAACAATATTAGGTCCAAAAATGATCTCAGAGGAAGAATACAGAATAAGAACTAACTTAGAAATTAGACAGGAATTAAAAGAAGACATAATATGTAAAATAAAACAACACAGAAGTTGATGGTTGGGGCATGTGAGGAGGGCGGGAAAAGAGGCAGTAACTTCCTCTATGTTACAATGGGACCCCGGCGGAAGAAAGAGAATAGGAAGACCAAGATCAAAATAGATGCAGGAAGTGGAAGAGGACTTACGCAGGGCAGGAGTGACAAACTGGCAAGAAAAAACAAAAGACAGGATTAGATGATGGAGAAACATAGCCAAAAGCATAAATTACTAGATTGGGCGTGATCTACCCAAAAAACTAAATCTTGATAGCTTTTGAGGCTCAACCCCACAAGGAATGTATAGCCACTATTGTATATATATACACCACAACAAAATGGGGTTTCGGAAAGAATAGACCGTACGCTAGTAGAAATGGCAAGATGTATGCTACTTCAATCGAATTTACCAAATCAGTTTTGCACAGAAGCTATTTCCACTGCAGCATATATCAGAAATCGAAGCGGTTCGAGTATTCTGAATAAAATAAAATAAAAAGCCAACAGTATCTCATTTTAAAATATTTGGATGTAAGCTTTCGTTTTAATAAAATCACCAAAAGAAAAATTTCAATCCAGATCACATGAATTTGTTCGTTATTCATCAGACTCGAAAGCATGTCTATGGGACCCGAATGCCAGAAAAATTATCAAAAGGATTGATGTCAATTTTTTGGAAGACAAGCAATCGACGAAAGAAAAAACTCCTAAGGAAATAACCTTTTTCGAATTTTGACCCGAATCCAATATCAATTCTGATAGTAATTAAGAAGAAAACCAATTTCGGAGCACAGAAAATGATAGTTCAAATAGGGAACGTCCTGTTTTCAAAAGGGGACGAGGAAGACCTTCATTACTCAGAAATGGTCCCAGTAGAAGGCCCAGAAAACTGTACAATATGATACAACTAAACTCGGAAGAAACAGCTCAAATTGGCATTGATGTAATAAGCAATCCAAATTTGAAGGAACCTCTGAGAGGACCTTTTGCTAAAGAATGGCAAGAAGCCATGAAACAATAATTCGATTTGCTGGTGAAAAAGAATGCATGGATACTAGTCGATCATCCACAATGCATACAAGTCGTAGGAAGTGAATGGGTGCTGAGAATGAAATATACAAACACTGGAGAAGTTGAACGACTGAAAGCTCGTCCTGTAGCCAAGGTATATAGTCAATAACCATGGGTAGATTACCACGAGACGTCATCACCAGTGGCAAGGCAGAGTTCTATACGTACGGTTATAGCACTAGCATCTGAATTAGGTCTAACATTTTATCAAATGGACGTAGTTATGGCCTACATCAATGGTGATTTCGATGAACCAAACAGAAGGTATATTTTACATGTCAATGTCAGTATAAAATAAAGAAAACAAGTGATTCAGTTGTATAATAAACAAGACTATTCATTCAAATTATTTCTCCGAGTAATACCATTCCAATAGGTTATGGGCCCAGAATTGAATGAATAGGTTGCAATGAACTGCTCGTAGTCAATTTCGTAAAGTACTGTAAGAAAATAATGGAGCAGGTCAGTGCTATAAAATTAAAAGGAAAATCGAACTGGAATGTCTGGAAGTTCAAAATCAAAATAGTTCTTGCTTCCAAAGGATATATAGATATGATCGAGAGTGAATCAGACCAGAAAATGAGAGAGCTACATACGAAAAGGAAATGAAGGAGTAGACCCAGAAAGACAATAAGGCGAAAGAGATTATAGTTACCAGAATAGAAGAAAATCCTATGAGCCATTTGTTGACCTGTGAAACATCCCATCAAATGTGGAACAAGCTAATGTCAGTATATGAACAAAAATCAGAAGTGAGCTTGCATGTCCTCCAGCACAAGTTCTTTAATTATAAATATGAAGGCGAAGGAATGTCTGTTCACGTCTCAAAATTGGAAGAATTGGTTAATCAGTTGAAACTGGCCGGTGAAACCATATCTGATCAAATGCTAATGACAAAAGTACTCATGTCTTTACCATCTGAATTCAAACATTTCATTTCCGCTTGGGAGTCTGTTACTAAAGTTCAGTCTTTCAAAAATAAAAATCAAAATAAGCTAGTTTGCCATTTCTGCAAGAAACCAGGCCATTTTATAAAACAATCTAGATTTCGAATCAGCAAGGAAAATAATGAATACCATGATTGGAGAAACGCTTTCATTACTATGGCCCTGTAAAACAATGAAACCTTATCTGACGATTGTTGGTATCTTAACAGCGGTGCGAGTGAATATATGACGTGGCATGAAAAATGGTTCACAAATATAAAATCTTCCCAAAAATGCGTTAAAATTGGTGATGGATCTTTATTGGAAGCTGTTGGTGTTGGTGACATTCCTGTCATTTCATGCGTAGGTTCAAATTCCATTCCCATGATGTTGAAGAATGTTTTGCTTGTACCTAAATTGAGATTGAACCTGTTTTCTGTTAGTACTGTTTTGGACAAGGGGTTTTCAATCATCGGTGAGTCAAATATACGCAATTTCAAGAAAAATGGGAAGATATTTGCTACAGCTGAAAGCAATGGCAAAATCTTCAGAATGAATATAATTGTTGACGTTGAGATTGCCAAACCAAGTATTCAATTCAAAGATTCCTTAAAATGCTGGCACGAAAAGTTAGTCCACCAAAACATGTACCAAGTAAAATCAGTATTGAAGAAGTTCCACATAAATTTCAATAGTTCAGAAGATAACTTTTGCGAGAGATGTTTGGAAGGGAAGCAACACAGATTACCTTTTGGAACAAGCACCACAAAGACGAGTGAAACCTGTGAACTCATCCATATAGAATTATGCTGGCCAATGGAGGTGAATAGTATTGGTGGCTCAAAATACTTTCTTTCGTTAAACGATAACTACTCCCACTACAAAACAGTGTATTTTATCAAAAGTAAGAGTGAAGTTATTGAAAAACTGAGAATTTTCTTATCATCACTCCCGAACAAAATGGCAAAGTCGAAAGAGATTTTCGTACAATCGTGGAGTCAGCAAGAACGATGCTCAGAGCAAAGAATATGAGCAAAATATTTTGGGCCGAAGCAGTTAACACCGCTGTGTATGTTTTGAATCGAAGTTGAAACAGTTCAGTTAAAGGAAAAAGTCCATTTGACTTGTGGTATGGTCTAGAGGCTGACATCAGTAATCGAAAAGTGAAAAAGGAATATTTGTTGGATATGAAGAAAATAGTAAAGCATTCAGGATATATTTGCAACAATAAAGGAAAATATCGATTGCTCGTGATGTTATAGTCAAACCAAAAACTGAAGAGATTTTTCATCCATCCCAGAATGAGTTGCAAATTTCCAGTCCAGATGAAGGACAAAACGTCAATGAGACCGAGAAAGAGACAGAAGTCAAATTTGAAATTGAGCCAGAACTATATCAACTTCGTGACCGTGGAAAAATAAAAATACCTTCATGATTTAAAAATGAAGAAACATGTACTGCGAGCATTACTGAACCTGAAGATTGCTTAAAATGCGAAGAAGCTATCAACGGGCCACATTGTTCTGCATGGAAAGAGGCAATCGAAAATGAATTTGAAGCACTAAGAAAGAGCAATACATGGTCAGAAACAGATTTACCAGAAGATAAGCAAGCCATCGATACAAAGTGGGTCTTTAAAGTGAAGAAGGACGAAAAAGGAGAACCATTGCAGTACAAAGCACATTTAGTAGTGTTACGGTGATCGATTCCTTGAGGAGGAAAGATGTTAAAAGTGATCTTTGGTGAGTAACAAAAGATTTCTAGTGCCTTACCTAACCTATTAAGGCCAGACACTTGGCTAGCTCAGTGGGCGGTGGGGTGGGTAAGGTTGGTCACTAAATGAGAAGTGGATTATTCATTCAAAAAAAATATAATTTCAAGTATTCCTTATATAGGAGAAAACACTCGGTTGACCTTCGTCAGGTTCGGATGATACCCTTATAAAACAAATGAAATGCTTCCAATACTTAAATGTTCAGGTGTTAATTACCACCTGTAACGTCACCTTAAATATATCAATGAGTTATACCCTACCGAGGTGATCACCGCAGTTCACAAAAGGGGTTGGTATGCTCAAGGATCTTAAATGTGTGCTTTGAGACTTCCTAAAGCGCAGCCAGGAGGTTTTTGATCTGGATGCCTGAAGGGCTAAATTATATGTTTGAGGGCTCAGAAGACAGGTGCCTGAAGGGCTAAACTATAGACCTAAGGGCTCAAAGTACAAGTGCCTGAAGGGCTTAACTATATGTCTAAGGGCTCGAAGTACAGGTGCCTGAAGGGCTCAACTATATGTGCAGTAAGATAGGTTGATCGGAAAAAGGTATAATAGTTGCTTGTTCCACACTGTGCATATACTATACTTGGCAGTGTCGTCCAGAACGACTCGTAGTGAAACGGATTCTCGGGATGCCCCTTCGATGGCTGTGTTAGTTCTTTTCAAGGGAGTAGCCTATCCTGTATACACCCAGAAGGAAGGAACCGCTGTTCTGATTACTTGTCGGTGTTTACAATGCGGTCCTTGACAGTGGGCGAAGCACCCTGTCTCAAAATCTTGTATTAACAGTGGTATCCCTAAATATCCTCTCCGGACAATAGCCCCTCCAAAGAAGTCCTACAAAGAAATTACTATATAAGCATATGCCGCCAGATCGGTGTGAATCTGAGATGTGCCAGCACGAGGGGTTTGCCTACCTACTGATGTTGGATGGACTGGAAGTGAATGAGATCGACGTGAGTAATAATCCCCTCAAAGGGTTTTGGACGAATCCAACTCAATACCAATGGCAATAATTCTTCCAATAATCCCACCTTTCCTAGTGGAGAGAGATATAACTATAATCTCAAATGAACAATATGGCCGATTGGAACTCACGTATCATGCCGACTGCCAGGCCAGGCCAGGTGTCTCTAGGACCCCTTTTTTTTCTTTGTACCCCCTCCTCTGTCATCAACCGGAAACAACGAAGTCCGACAAATCCCCGGGAACTGATTTTCGCCCTTACCCATTACCAAAAATAGTCAGCAATTGTATTAACTCGCAAATTGGATTAAATCGCAGAGAAGCCATTATTCAGCTCGACGGATGTGCATCATCAAGAAGGAGGCATCATGCGCCTGCGTCAGACATTGTCAACTCGCTCATATCCTCCGTTGCCAAACCACAACAGCACTTAATGTAAATGAGTGGTTTTCCGACGACTCACGAATACTTCCGAACAAATTCAATAATTTCTCCCAACGATAAAACTACACGCTGATGATAATAACGTCCCAACTAACTTGATTACACCTAACAGAAATTCTACCGGTTCTACACTCAATTAAATCATAACCCCTGACTAAAACGCGTGTGACCAATAATCATAGTTTCAGATGTCAAGGTTTGCAACACTACCGAGGTCACCCGTCGACGAAGTGTGCGTTCAGAGTAGATCGTATCTTCTTAGCCCTCACTGCCATGAACACGGAGCTGACTACACGAAGTTTTCAGTGTTAAATAAGCAAGTAGATTTGTAACGACCGAACACACCATCTGTCGATCGGTCCGACCCACGACAAGAAGAAGAATCCCATTTAACCTTGTTGACATTTCGAAATATGGGTCCCTAAAAGGGTTAGATTAGACAAACAAACAATGAGTTTCGAACATTAGGGCTTATGCACCATATTTCAATCGGATTTCAACAAGTGGTTAGTATTATCAGCTGTTTTGATATATCACAAATGTCAGTGTCCGTCCTTCCAGGTATAATTGAGAATTTCAGCAGGTCGCTCATTCCTTAGGATCTAACTATAAGGGACGTTATGTGCGGGCCAGGCCTGGTACGAAAGTATAGAAATGGCAATCTGTCTAGTACTCGAGCAGTCACATACCAGAATTAAAAGTTGTATTCGAGTGTTTCGAAGGTTAGCATACAAATTGTTCGAATCTTATTGAATTTTTGGTATCATTTTGCGGAGATAAAATCGTCCCGTAACAACTCCCCCTCAACTCCCAAGAGATTTACCCGTAAATCTCTTCTGAGTAATGGTATACCTGTGGCTTACAATTACAAAAAAAATATCAAATTACTGAACCCCGAAATATTTTAACACCCTTATTCGCAAGTAAGGCTTGAAACGCATGACAACAAATCGCCTCAAGTTTGTTGTACTCGCAAGCAAAGAAAATTCACAAGGCTTGAAACGCATGACAACAAATCGCCTCAAGTTTGTTGTACTCGCAAGCAAAATAAAATTCACAAGGCTTGAAACGCATGACAACAAATCGCCTCAAGTTTGTTGTCCTCGCCCACGTAAAATTGTTGTGTATGGATCCCGCCCATGAACCGTCCCTGCCGTCCAGTCGCACAACCGAAACCTCCAGAACACCCAACGTGGTGGAGTTGTGGTGGAAAGAACTCCACATACCCAAAATTGCACAACTCAATTTCTGCAGGAGAAGTCTCGTGTTTTGGGTCACGTTGTTGCTCCAGACATCCCAGAAGTACAACCTAACGACCAAAACGACCCCCAAACGAGATCCCACACTCCAATTGTCCAGCATCCGGGAGCTGCCATCCCAAAAATAATATTGCATATTGTCAGCGCAAAAATTTTGTTTTAAGTTTTCACAATACTCACCCAGTCCTGGAAGAGGTACTGAGTGGAAACATCCCATAACTAAAAAAAATAAAACAAAACGAAAGACTGAAACCTGATTTTACATCAAGATGGCTCAGGACTTATTTGCCACCCACATCATGACAGATATAGTCCGCATGACATCAGTTAGGACACGATACCATTTACGAATCTTATAATAGTAAGAAAGGAAGTAACCAGATAATCGCATAGGTATGTGAACCTAGATTTAGTGTATGAAGTGTCCATTGACGTTGTACAGACTTTAACAGGAATGCAGTTCCTCCAATACAATGGAAGCTTTATGGTTGGATAACGTTAACAGGAACGAAAGAACGATTTCTCCGATAGTGTTCTCTACAGAACCAACGTACCCGAGGGATCAGACTGAGAACTGCAGGGGTTATTCCACAACCTATAAAACGTATCGGGGCAATCGCCCTCTCAACAAAAATAAAAAAAAAGAAATAGGGTGGGAGGTTATCTACTACCATAGGTCAACCATAAAGAACCATCCAAAATATGACTAACCAACATTCCCATCTCTGATCAGAATGCTAAGGAAAATAGAAGGATAGATAAAAAAAAAAAACAAAAAAAAAAACCCACGACCCGTACCGATCGACAACACCAACTGACTCAGCTATTACGAACCTCAATCAAACTAGTCGAGATTCCAACTCAACATCGCACACTCATACCGAGGGCACTAACAAGAAGACATCGAAGATAATGAAACCCAATGTTCTTCTCGAACTACTACCTCAAACAGATCAAATAGGTTACTGTCATGGGCCGGAAAATACACATTCTCAATAATAAAACCAATGGTACTTTCGGCCGCGTACAACAGAACACAATGTTGTGATACTATTATGGAGTAGTCACTACAGGATGCATCAAAGATAGTTGAAACCAATGCTCTTCCTGTAATAACAACTACCAACCGAACAGTGATGTTACTGTCATGGACCTGAAAATACACTCACACATAAGGACACCAAATGCATTTCCAGCCACTGGATGGGGACCGTACCAAGTCCAAGTCGCTTTAGGCATACGCCAGGGACGACCATCCTTCACCCCAATTACACAAGAACGACATAATGCCGGCTTCACCAACAAGGGCAACCTCTGTTCGAGTAGCCAATCTATAATCCACGTCGGTGGTATTTCCCTACGGAAAAGAAACGAAAGTGATAGTTCTAATCCCCCATAAGGGAATGCCCCAATATACTTGAAACCGAAACAACGAGAACTCCAAAATTGCATAACTACCACTTTCGAAACGACTTCGAACAAGGCTCCAAGCTAGCTGGAGAACCCGCCAACCTCTAACAAGACATCACAGACAAAATTTTTCGGTATCCAAGTCCCTATGAGTGGTCGATTATTCGTCAGAATCCATTCCTGAACTCTCAGGTGCCACATCTGGTGGATGGGCTTTCAAGTCCTTCACATGCCAAGTACCCTTAGACTTGCCATTCATGTCAACTAACTCATACGTGATTGGTGAAATCTTACGTTTTATAATGAACGGACCAACAAATTTCTGTGCAAACTTGGACGTGAAATTTTGGGCCGCATCCGATAGGACATAGTTCTTTCGAAATACGCGCGCGCCTACTGGAAAAGATTCTGGCCGTCGACGTAAGTTGTACCGCACCGCAGAACGAGAATGGGCCAATTTCAACCGTCGACTTATGTCCCGAAAGATGTTTGAGTATTCCTCGACAATGGCAGCTCTACTAGGGGGAGGTGTGTCTTCCGAATCAATTTCGGGTTTCCGATATCCGTCGCCGGTAGGTACATGTTCACGACCAAAATTCGCGAAGAAAGGTGTGAGACCAGTCGTCTCATGTACAGCCGTTCTAATTGCGCATCCCACTTTAGGAAGCAGTGTGTCCCATTTCTTGTGGTTATCCTCAATATAGCAGGACAACATAGTCTTGAGAACCTGATTGACCCTTTCGACCGGATTGGCTTGAGCATGATAAAGAGGGGTGAATCTGATCGTGACATTATACGTCTTACACAAATTCTGAAACAGATTCGAGCGAAACTGAACCCCATTATCGCAAAGTAAAAATTGCGGGCATCCAAAAACCAGAAAGATTTGCTCTTCCGTTATACGTGTTACCGCAGCTGCTGTGGCCGTGCGCAGCGGGAAAAATAATGAAAATTTACTGAAGGTGTCGGTAACGACGTAAATAAATTTGTAGCCTTGAGAGGAACGTGGAAGTGGGCCAAATAGGTCTACACTAATCATCTGCCAAGGAACTTGTACATCTGGAGGTTTACCCATGACTCCAGGAGGTGCTTTCAAAACAGGTTTTCGGGTGAGACATACCGGACATTTCCTAACATAGGTCGCGACATCAATTCGCATCTTTGGCCAATAGAATCGATTTTTAAGACGCTCAAACGTTTTAAAGACACCGGAATGACAGGCAACAGTACTATCATGATGTTGACTGATTATTTCCTTGCGGTTTTCTTTCGGTACCACCAATTTCCAAAAGTCACTAGTATCCCTTAAGGTCGGATACTTACAATTAACGTACTTGTACAACTTGTCAGCTACTAATCGCCATTGCGAGAACTTCAATGGATTTTCACGCACTCGTGAAGTCATACGGTTATACCAAGGATCTTGAATAGTCGTTGGGGTAGTCTCTATCGAAGATACCTCAGGAACTGCTCGCGATAAGGCGTCCGGGACAACATGGTCCTTTCCTTTTCGATGCACTATGTCGAAATCGAACTGTTGTAATCTTACCGCCCAACGCGCCAACCGGCCTGTTGGTTCGCGTAAGTTGTGAAGCCATACCAAACTGTGGTGGTCGGTTAGTAACGTGAATTTGTAGCCTTCGAGGTAGGCACGAAGCTTCTCAATAGTGTACAGAGCCGCCAGACATTCACGCTCCGTTGTGCTGTAATTTCGCTCTTGGCGAGTAAGGGATCTACTGACATAACATATCACATGTTCACCATCATCCAGCTTCTGAGATAAAACGCCGCCTATACCGTACGCGGAAGCGTCCGCTTGGACAATAAAAGGAATACTAAAGTCCGGACATGTCAATATTGGAGCCGAGACTAAGGCGTCCTTAACTCCCATGAATGATTTCTGACATTCATCCGTCCAGAGCCATTTCCTGTTCTTCGACAACAAAGCCGTCATAGGCGCTATCAAAGTTGAAAAATTCGGTATGAACCGGCGATACCACGATGCAACACCTACGAGACGTCGAATCTCGGTCATGTTCTTAGGTGGAGGAATATCGAGAATGGCAGACACTTTGCCAGGATCTACGTGAAGGCCTTGATGGTCGACCACATATCCCAGGTAATGCAACTCGGGCCTACAGAAGAAGCATTTCTCCTTAGACACGGTTAATCCAGCTTTTCGAAATCGCTTGAAAACTTCGCGAATCAAATTCATATGAGTTTCAAAATCTTGCGTAACCAAGATGACATCGTCCAAATACACGAACACATTAGGTTCGAGATCGACTCCTAATATTTTATCGATCATACGCTGGAACGTAGCGGGCGCATTGCATAAACCGAATGGCATACGCTTGAAATGATACAACCCACGTCCTGGAATCGTAAATGCCGTATATTCCCGAGATTCGGGTGAAATCGGAACTTGCCAATAGGCGGATTTGATGTCAATGGAACTGAGGTATTTGGCATTTCTCAACTTGTCCAGAATAGTAGATATAAATGGTAGCGGATACGCGTCCTTTTTCGTTACACGGTTCAACTGTCGATAATCAACGCAGAAACGATATTCCCCATTCTTTTTCGGGACTAACAAAACCGGGCTAGACCATGCGGATTCCGAAGGTTCAATCACATCGTTTTCCAACATGTCTTTCACAGCGTTGTCAATGTGAAGCTGCATCGCGGGTGAGACGCGGTATGCTCTTTGCTTAATTGGCTCCGATGAAGTAACTATTTTATGGTGAACTGTACTAGTGCAACCTAGCTTGTCACCCTGTAAGATGAAATATTCTCTAATGGTCTTATCTAAGCAAGTCTGCTGTTCGGCAGTCAGAATCTCCTTTGAGACCACACTGCTTACCGAACCTACTTGGAGAGTCGACTCATCAAATTCCCAGCATCCACGTCGCAAGTCAGGAATGATGCTCATTGCCAACCAAAAATCTACACCGAGAATTATGGTATGGGAAATTTCTGGTATTACCAATACCTCCAGTGTTCGAACCCTTCCTTCCAAACTAAAGGGAACGCTTGTGACGCCTATCACGTTGCAACGTTGATCGTTCGCTACCGCACACGACTTAACATTAGTGTCCATGAGTTTGAGTCCCATGTTTTGTAAAGTATACCAACCAAGTCCACCAATTACGGATTTATTACAGCCACTATCCAACAGTGCTTTAAATTTCAACCCCAGTACATCGACTTCAAGATACGGTCGATTGTCTCCCTCACAATGGGACATGATGTAGTTCAAAATAGGATGGAGATTGTCGGCAAAAGTGGTCGCTGAAGTTGGGCGATTAGAGCACACAAGGCGACCAATTAGTGGCTCCTCTGTCCGTTTCCCGAACAATTCGCACAGGTCCTGATTGTCACTCCTTGGGCTCCACATTGGAAGCAATGCTTCCGTGATGCCTGTCTACACGCGGCGCGTAAATGTCCGACTTGGCCGCAATTCCAACACCGTACTGACGTAGAATTTGGCTGCCCAGACTTATCACCCTGTGGACCACCGGCAGCGGTAACGTAGTCCTCATTCCGAACAACTGGTTGCTCCGGACGTGACTCAATCGCGGACACCCTCGAGTGGCTTACTCGTTGGTATTCCAGACCAGGTTCCACGGAATATCGAGGCATGGTCATCGGTGCCTTATATTCCTGCGAACTCAGACTCACTTCCTCAATTTCCCGACCTACCGAGATCAGAGAACTCAAGTCCGTGATTCCCCTCCCAGCAAACGCCATTTGTATGTGTGGTAACATTTTTCCACGAATAAAGTTCACTCGAGACTCTTCCCTAGGTTTTCGTGCCAGTTTACCAAACAGGTTTTCCATGTACGCCACATAGACGACTACAGACTCCGTAGAACCTTGGGTTCTACGCTTGAGGGTATCCCAAATTCGTTCTTCGTAATTTCTTGGTAAGAAACTTACACGTGCTTCATGCAAAAACTGATCGTAATCGTGAATTTTACTTCTTGCAAACCGAAACCACACCGATGCATCGCCATCTAATAGTTCAGATACCGAATCAAACATCTGCTTCTTGGAGACATTCCGGGAAATTCTCATTTCTTCCAGCTTCTCGATGAAATCCGTAACACTAGAAGTGCCATTAAATTTTAAACCCCAACGGCTAACGTCAACAAACTTTGTTGATGAAAGACCAAAACGGTCTGAATTAGGTGGGCAGTAAGTAGCAAGTGGCCCCATACCAAATTGTTGGTTAGAATTGTGTGCCAACCCCATGGGGTTGAACCCAGGAATGTGGTTAACTGCAGTCGAGTTCTGTGGCAATGTGTTGAATGTAGCACATTGAGTATTGAATGGACTAGCAGTAGTACCTGAACCAACCACTTGAGAAAATGTATTCATTTTTGGTAAGCCCGTCTGAGAGTTATTCACTGTAAAGTGAGGGGGAACGTACTGACGAAGAGTGATATTTTTCACCTTTTCCACCAAATCAGAAGCCATAGTGACGGTTCTAGGTTTTGGTTCGAGATTTGATTTGCTAGTGTCATCGGGGTTAACCTTTGAACTTGTCTGTTGACAGAATTCTATCAGATCCTTATCGACAACCACCGGTTCAGTGTTAGCTGGTGTGACCTGTTCCGCCCCACTACGTGTTGACGAAGACTCAGGTACCAACAGAATGGGTTCATCCAATATCGAAACATTATCCAAGTGGACTGGTTGATCCAACAGTTCGGAAACATTTTGGTTCCCTACTTTCACATTACGAGTTCTAGCATACACCTCTTCCAAGGCGAGTCGTGCCTCCTCGACTGCTGCCAATAGCCTATATTTTTCCGTTTCGATCTCAGCTGTGGGCGGTTTAATTCTGGTCAAACGACCCTGAATGTGACGGAGTCGAGTCCCGATACGTTTGTAATCGTTTGCTAGGTTTTCAGGATTAATATCTTGAATACTGCCTATTAATTCTTCCAATTTGAAACTACAAACTGTAATCTCATTGGTTGGATCGCAACTCATAGTATCGGGGCTAACATAACCCTCATGCTCACGTATCAGAGCCTGTCTCAATAAGGAGCGCTTTTCTTGTACCGTCCCGCTTCCTAAACTTGCACCACGAATCAACAATTCGTAAGTGAGTTCATCTCCCAGTAGTCTGTTGACATCCATTTTAGCCCGAAAAATTAGAAAGAAACAAAAAAAATATATATAGTAGCTAACGAATTTACGAAATTAAACCACCCTGTATACTCACCAACTGAAATTTTCAGAAGAAATGACCAAGAAAACAGTATTCGATTTTTTTTTTCTTTAAAACTTCGTTAAAGTCTCACGAAAATCTCCCCCCTTCCTCGAAACAAAAAAAAAATCGAATCTACAACGATCTACCCTGTCTGCTTAACATCCAAACCAAATGCAAAACATGTAGACAAGGAAATACCAGAGTAGTTATCTTTCCGCACGCCCTGTATAGTATATTTGGTTGTATAAATAAGAACCGCAAATGATCAACACCACCCTGTATAATTTTTAGTCGACAAAGATACCGCAAAATTCAATATATTTTCTTCTCCATCGCCAGAGCAACTATCAATTGAAAATTTGTTAAGTGGTATTTTGTTCTAGTGAACCAAAAAAAATAATAAAAATAAATTGCACTAGTAGGACAATAAAATTATATGTATCTATAATAATCTATATGCCAATCTTCCAAACTTCTGAGCAGTTATGTTTTTGTTCTCATCAAAATGATAAATGTTATTTCACCTGATATAATAACTGCGAATAATTCATAAATTTATTTTGTAAACAAGTTAAAGAAAAATTGTTGTGACTCGCCCTGTACCGACAGAACCACAATGTGATGCTTTCTACCCTAAACAGAAGAAAAAAAAGTAAGGAAAACTAGAAACATAGATACCTATATATTATAGGACTACCAAGTAATCGTATGCACTGCGGCAGCTTAAAAAAAAATCACCCTGTATGACAAGCAATGCTACTCTCAGTCAGCACTATATATCTGTACTGTGTAATGAAAAATACGGGTTATTTCTTAACTTGACTGTAAAATTATAGCCACAACATATTTGAAGTTGTTAAGAAAAATTCAATTACTATAAAGTCACACAGTAACTCAACCCTATTCACCCTGTAACCAACTGAAATAGAAAAATAAAAAAAATTAGTTGGGCGCCATTTTGTTACGGTGATCGATTCCTTGAGGAGGAAAGATGTTAAAAGTGATCTTTGGTGAGTAACAAAAGATTTATAGTGCCTTACCTAACCTATTAAGGCCAGAAACTTGGCTAGCTCAGTGGGCGGTGGGGTGGGTAAGGTTGGTCACTAAATGAGAAGTGGATTATTCATTCAAAAAAAATATAATTTCAAGTATTCCTTATATAGGAGAAAACACTCGGTTGACCTTCGTCAGGTTCGGATGATACCCTTATAAAACAAATGAAATGCTTCCAATACTTAAATGTTTAGGTGTTAATTACCACCTGTAACGTCACCTTAAATATATCAATGAGTTATACCCTACCGAGGTGATCACCGCAGTTCACAAAAGGGGTTGGTATGCTCAAGGATCTTAAATGTGTGCTTTGAGACTTCCTAAAGCGCAGCCAGGAGGTTTTTGATCTGGATGCCTGAAGGGCTAAATTATATGTTTGAGGGCTCAGAAGACAGGTGCCTGAAGGGCTAAACTATAGACCTAAGGGCTCAAAGTACAAGTGCCTGAAGGGCTTAACTATATGTCTAAGGGCTCGAAGTACAGGTGCCTGAAGGGCTCAACTATATGTGCAGTAAGATAGGTTGATCGGAAAAAGGTATAATAGTTGCTTGTTCCACACTGTGCATATACTATACTTGGCAGTGTCGTCCAGAACGACTCGTAGTGAAACGGATTCTCGGGATGCCCCTTCGATGGCTGTGTTAGTTCTTTTCAAGGGAGTAGCCTATCCTGTATACACCCAGAAGGAAGGAACCGCTGTTCTGATTACTTGTCGGTGTTTACAATGCGGTCCTTGACAGTGGGCGAAGCACCCTGTCTCAAAATCTTGTATTAACAGTGGTATCCCTAAATATCCTCTCCGGACAATAGCCCCTCCAAAGAAGTCCTACAAAGAAATTACCATATAAGCATATGCCGCCAGATCGGTGTGAATCTGAGATGTGCCAGCACGAGGGGTTTGCCTACCTACTGATGTTGGATGGACTGGAAGTGAATGAGATCGACGTGAGTAATAATCCCCTCAAAGGGTTTTGGACGAATCCAACTCAATACCAATGGCAATAATTCTTCCAATAATCCCACCTTTCCTAGTGGAGAGAGATATAACTATAATCTCAAATGAACAATATGGCCGATTGGAACTCACGTATCATGCCGACTGCCAGGCCAGGCCAGGTGTCTCTAGGACCCCTTTTTTTTCTTTGTACCCCCTCCTCTGTCATCAACCGGAAACAACGAAGTCCGACAAATCCCCGGGAACTGATTTTCGCCCTTACCCATTACCAAAAATAGTCAGCAATTGTATTAACTCGCAAATTGGATTAAATCGCAGAGAAGCCATTATTCAGCTCGACGGATGTGCATCATCAAGAAGGAGGCATCATGCGCCTGCGTCAGACATTGTCAACTCGCTCATATCCTCCGTTGCCAAACCACAACAGCACTTAATGTAAATGAGTGGTTTTCCGACGACTCACGAATACTTCCGAACAAATTCAATAATTTCTCCCAACGATAAAACTACACGCTGATGATAATAACGTCCCAACTAACTTGATTACACCTAACAGAAATTCTACCGGTTCTACACTCAATTAAATCATAACCCCTGACTAAAACGCGTGTGACCAATAATCATAGTTTCAGATGTCAAGGTTTGCAACACTACCGAGGTCACCCGTCGACGAAGTGTGCGTTCAGAGTAGATCGTATCTTCTTAGCCCTCACTGCCATGAACACGGAGCTGACTACACGAAGTTTTCAGTGTTAAATAAGCAAGTAGATTTGTAACGACCGAACACACCATCTGTCGATCGGTCCGACCCACGACAAGAAGAAGAATCCCATTTAACCTTGTTGACATTTCGAAATATGGGTCCCTAAAAGGGTTAGATTAGACAAACAAACAATGAGTTTCGAACATTAGGGCTTATGCACCATATTTCAATCGGATTTCAACAAGTGGTTAGTATTATCAGCTGTTTTGATATATCACAAATGTCAGTGTCCGTCCTTCCAGGTATAATTGAGAATTTCAGCAGGTCGCTCATTCCTTAGGATCTAACTATAAGGGACGTTATGTGCGGGCCAGGCCTGGTACGAAAGTATAGAAATGGCAATCTGTCTAGTACTCGAGCAGTCACATACCAGAATTAAAAGTTGTATTCGAGTGTTTCGAAGGTTAGCATACAAATTGTTCGAATCTTATTGAATTTTTGGTATCATTTTGCGGAGATAAAATCGTCCCGTAACAGTAGCCCGAGGATTCCAACAAAAAGAAGATTTTGATTTTTCTGATGTTTACTCACCAGTCGCCAAGCTCACAACACTTCGAATATTCCTTGCAGTAGCGAATCAGTTAAATCTCACTGTTTATTAGATGGATGTGAAGAGTGCTTTTTTATACGGCGAAATCAAAGAAGAAGTCTTCATGTTGAAACCAAAAGGAATGGATCAAGATGGAAGAGTGCTAAAACTCAATAAATCTTTATATGGGTTGAAGAAATCTGCGAAAAATTGGAACGAAAAATTCAATGATTTTATGGAAAAACACGATTTTCGCCGATCGGCATGTGATTATTGCCTTTATTCCTATTCCAAAGGTGAACAAAAATTGTATTGTAGTAAAACTGCACTAACTAATTTTCCTAATTTATTTAAAACACTATTTACAACAATTATTCACTAAAACATTTACTTCAATAACTACTTAATTTATTTCTACTGTGGCTATCTATCAGCGAACTCTGGAACTGTAACTAACTCTCTGAATTCTGACTGTCCTCCAGCGGTTATATAGTCGCAAGTCTCTCTCGATTATTCTGGAGTATAGAACATTTCATCTAGATGGCTCTTCGAATAGTATCGAGCTATCGATTTATTCCAGCTTGTTCTCGGCGATCCGTACGCCAGCAGATATGCTGTTGTAGTTGAACGAGGGTGCATAATTAATTAGATCAGGGCCGGTCTCGGGGCCGGACTCGAAATCGTTACATTGACCCCTTCTTAAAGACGTTTCGCCCCGAAACGTCATTCTTGGAGTGTGAAGATATCTGCAAGATTCTCCATATCTGCACCTGGACGTTCGATGGAAGTAGCACTCCACAGTCTTCAATTTGGGTCGAGGAAGATGGTTGCAGCACACCAGAATGTTGATGCCGCTGGATCTGAATATTGTCTCCAACATGCTTCTTATAACTCTCCAGTCCAGCCCATCAAGCCCACAGGCCAATTTTGGGATTGCCAGGTCTACAATATTCTGGACCAGCATCGTGTCTCTCAATCTCGTAAGGCTCTTCCAAACATCTTCATAAGACGGCTTATCTCGAGAACGCTCCTTGGTAACCAGATAGTAGATGTTTCTCTGGCCTTTCTTCAGCTGTAACACCCCTCCAACTTCCGGGTTCTGTTCTCTCAGTTCCTGGATTCGACCGAACTTCTTAGAGAAAACTACTGCAATGCCTCTGGACATTTGGAGATCTTCTGCCACACAGTGAGCTAACGCGTAATCAGCAGGCATCTTGAAAAGATCTCGTGACTCCTCTCGGGTTACCCCATATTCAACTTTCTGTCCGTTCGAGTACAGGTACATGAACCTATGAAACGTCATTTCGTCCACCGGTGATCTGACTGTGCGGACTTGATCGTGGTTTCCGGCGTAAGGAGACAACCTATTGAAGTGGACTACCCTAGGTTTTCCTCGTGGTGGTTTATATATACGGTAGACGAGGTCGTTTATCCTTTTCATGATGTTATCTGGACCTTCCCTCGAGTTCCGGAGTTTCGGTGATAGTCCACGGCGACGTTTAGGGTTGTATAGTCAGACAAGGTCACCTGTCTGAAATCCACCAGCATCCGCCTTGATGTCGTAGGTCTCCTTCATTCTGTCGCTGGCACTCTGAATGTTCAAATGGACCCGTTCATGGATGTCGTCCATTCTCTGTCGCAGTTTGCTGACGTAGTCATCTCCCGCAGTGTCTTGTCCTGGTGGCGTTCCAAACTTTAGATCACATGGAAGTCGTAGCTCTCGGCCTATAATAACACTAGCAGGGGTTTGGCCGGTTGACTCGTGAACTGCGGAACGATACGCCCTCAGGAACAGATGAAGGTACTGGTCCCAATCCTTCTGGTGGTCAGAGACTACCTTGGACAGATGGCGGTCTTATTCATCCGCTCCACCATTCCATCGAGTTGTGGTCCTCGTTTTCCGGATGTTCAGCATCTGACACATCTCCTGGAACAGGTTTGACTCGAAATTCCTGCCTTGATCCGAATGCAGCTCTAACGGGACACCGAATCGACAAATCCACTCCTTCACCAAGACGTCGGCAACGGTGATGGCTTCTTGGTTGGGCAGGGCATAGGCTTCGGCCCACTTGCTGAAGTGATACATCGCTAAAAGGATGTACTTGTTCCCGTGTTCAGATTGTGGGAACGGGCCAGCGATGTCAATGGTGATCCTTTCGAATGGGCTGCCCACATTCTACTGGCGCATCGGGGCCTTAGGTCTTGTTCGAGGCCCATTACTGGCAGCGCATACAGCACATTTTCTGCACCAGTTCTTGACGTCAGCTTGACAATTGGCCCAGTAGAACCGTTGCCTAACTTTCTGGAGGGTCTTCGTCACTCCCAGATGTCATCCGGTGACCCCATCATGGATTTCTCGGAGCACTTCCTGTCTTCTGCTCCTGGGAACTACTACCTGACGTATTTCTTTCCTGCCATCCTCCGACTCCAACACACGCTTCAAGACTCCATTGTCTAAGGTGAAAGAGTTCCATTGGGCCCAGTAAGTTTTAACGACTGGAGAACAACTGGCTATTTCCTGCCACGACGGTCTTCGCTCACTTGACTAAACCAAGATCTGGATCTTTCTCTTGGTCTTTCTGGATCTTGTGGTCATTCCAGTTATCATCGACCGCCGTGGTTCTGCAGAGTGTCGACTCCTTTTCCTCTGTTCGTCGGCAGTGCGAAAAGTCGTCTGGACATGGTCTTCATGATAGGGTATTCGCATTCTTATGGCTGGTCCCCGCCCGATGTTCGATCTCAAAGTCGAATTCCTGGAGCCTCTCAATCCAGCGTACCACTTGACCCTCGGAATTCTTGTAGGAGCCATTTGAGAGCTGCATGGTCAGTTCTCAGTAGGAATCTTCGTCCATACACGTACTTGTAGAAGTGCTCAACTCCCTTGACAACAGCCAACAGTTCCCGCCTGGTGACACAGTAATTCCGCTCCGGTTTACTGAGGGTCTTGCTGAAGTAACCGATGACCTTCTCTTGTCCTTCTTGGATCTGAGACAGGACAGCTCCAAGTCCCACGTTACTGGCGTCTGTGTCCAAAATAAATTTCCCGTTTGGAAGGGGGTAGCTCAGGATTGGTGCGTTGATCAAAGCTCCTTTCAACTTCCTGAATGAATCTTGGCATTCATCTGACCACTGGAACTTTGTTTGTCCTTCCGTGAGCCTGGTCAGTGGTTTTGCGATGTTAGCAAATCCCAGCACGTATCGGCGATAGTAAGTGCACAAGCCAAGAAAACTTCGAAGCTGGTGAATGTCTTTCGGAACGGGCCATTCCTTAACAGATTTGATCTTCTGTTCATCTACTGCCACTTCTTTCCCAGAGACAACATGGCCGAGATAACGTACTTCTTTTTGAAACAGATGACATTTGTTAGGGCTCAGTTTCAGTCCGGAGCTTCTCAGTCGCTGAAATACCTCTTCCAAGTTTTTTACTTGGTCCTTGAACGATCTGCCAACCACAATAATGTCGTCGAGATACACCAGACACGTCTTCCATGATAGTCCTTTCAAAACTGTCTCCATCAATCTTTCGAACGTGGATGGAGCATTGCAGAGGCCGAATGGCATAACTGTAAACTGCCATAATCCGGAGCCGATGGTAAAAGCTGTCTTTTCTCGATCTTTCTGGGCCAGTTCTACCTGCCAGTATCCGCCAGTATCTAAGGTCGAGAAAATCGTAGATCCAGCCAGCGTGTCTAGCGTGTCTTCTATCCTTGGGAGAGGGTAGCTGTCCTTTTTCGTCACGTTGTTTAGTTGACGGTAGTCTACGCAAAACCGTGTGGATCCATCTTTCTTCTTCACCAACACGACTGGAGAGGACCAGGGACTGTCGGATGGCTCGATGACTCCGTCTCTCTCCATGTCGCAGACTATTTTGGCAGCCTTCTCCTTTTTGGCTAGAGGAAGTCTTCTGTCTGATTGCCTGATTGGTCGGGCATTTCCAGTATCTATCTTGTGCTGAACCGCCTTTGTTCTACCGCCTTTGCTTACTCCGGTATCGAAGATGTCCTGATACATCCTGACTAGTTCTCTTAGTTTAGGTTCCGTGCTGGCCCCATGTCCTTGGACGAGATAGCAACCAACTTCTCCAATTCTGCTGGCATGTTACTGGCTTGACTAACAGTGCCGCGTACACTCCTCATCACAGAGGAAATTGACGAGCAGTGCCCCAGAATTGTTCCTTTCTTCAAAGTCACAGGATAATTATTGACATTCATTACCCTTACCGGCACAAATTCATCAACTCGGAACAAGGTCTTCCCTAGTGCGATTCCTTGTCCAATTTTCTCATCATGGAGCTTGGGCTCGAACATCACCACGTTTCCATTGCTCGCACCCCCATCCAGGCGAGCCTCCAAAATGGTTTCAGCCCTCTCCGGTACGCTCACATCTTCAGCCAGCAGAACACGAATCATTTCTTCACTTCTCCCGTGAAGCACCAACTCTTCTCCATTCACTCGTAGAACGCCGTCTCTGAAATTCAACTCGAATCCTCTGGAGTTCATGATGTCCATCCCTATGATTGCATCATCCTCGATATCCGCTACTAGAGCCCGATGTTCCACTTAGTGCTGCCCAAAGTCAGTTCAATTGGAAGTTCACCATACACAGTTGCCGGCTCTCCAGTTTCTGTGAGTAGCTTCCAATTCGACGATTCAATTCTTGCCGGTGTTTTGGCAAATGTAGGTCCAAGGATTGTCCTAGTCGCACCCGAGCATGGTGTGAGGCTCGTTGTTAATGAGACCGTCTACGAAGACCCCTTTGTCTTGTCTTTGAAGTACAGCGACATATGCATTATTAACTGGGGCTTGTTGGATACGGGCTGACGATTGCTCCTTCTTGTTCTTCATCGTTGATGTCGATTTTTTCAATGTTGGACATTTGCTACGCACGTGCCCAAGTTCTCTACAATTTCGGCATCGTATCAGTCTTCTCTCAGGCACAACTTCCTTCAGCACTTTTCACATCACAGCTTCGATATTAGCGGGCTTCTGTGGCTGTGGATCTTCCTCAATCATCAGGACTCTACTCTGGCTTTTGCAGGATTGTTTTGCTGCTTCGAATTCCAGAGCGCGTGCCAATGCATCCACGAGATGTGCGGGGCGAGCTAGTGTTAGGGCTTGCCGGGTTTCCTGGTCACGAAGTCCATCCAAAATGCCTGGACCGCTAGTTGCTCCTTTACATTTTCCGGTGTAGCTGGGTACGCAAGACGAACCAAGCGTGCAATATTTGCTTCAAATTCTTGCAACGATTCGCCTGATTTCTGGCATCGGATCTTCAGCTGTGAGTGATATACGTGTTCAAGGTGGGCTTGGCCATAGCGAAGTTCGAAGTGTTTTACCAGCTGTTCATAGTCTTCCTGTTGTTGGGCGGTGAGCGTTTGTAAAATATTTGTTGCTTCGCCACGCAATGCCAGTGTCAATGCTAAAGCTTTTTCCCCAGCATTCCATCCATTTGCTTTGGCAGCAGCTTCGAATTGTCGGTGGTAGTTGGACCATGGAGTATTTCCGTCGAACTGAGGCGGTTTCAATGAGAGCTTTCCTGGTTCCGTACTGACCTTAAAATGTTTGATGTCTTTTTGAACTTCCTCCAAGTTGGTACTCAGATCCGGCATTGGATTTCTGTTGGAAATTTCAGGAATGTGCACAGAATCCATTCGCTTTTCTAGCTCTCTAAATTTTTCTTTTATTTCATCGTGGAGCGTTTCCTTAATTTTTTTCATTTCTTCTTCCATTTCATCTGTGATTTTCTCCATCTCTGTTTCAACAGTTCCCATTCTTTCTTCAAACCGATTCGCCACACTGCAAACTTCTTCTTTCAAGCTTCTCGAATTTTCTAGAAGCTCTTCTCTCAAATTCTCCGAGTTTTCTAGAAGCTGCACTTCTAAATTTTTCTAATTTTCGTGAAGCTTTTCTTCCAGGCTCTTCACATTTTCTTGAAGTTCCTCTTTTAGGCAATTCGAATTTTCTAGAAGTTCTTCTTTCAGGCTGACAGAATTTTCTTGAAGCTTTTCTTCTAGGTTTTTCGAATTCTCTTGAAGCTTTTCTTGAAGTTTCACTTCTAGGCTTTTCGAATTTTCTTCAAGTTTTTCTTCCAGATTTTTCGAATTCTCGTGAAGCTTTTCTTCTAGATTTTTCGACTTTTCGAGGAGTTCTTTGTTCGGATGCTCTCTGATGATAATTACAGCAGGATCGAATAAAACCATCGTATTTTTCCGACTTCCTGATTCATTACTTTGTAATTACAATCTTAGAAAAATTAAAAACGTCTGTCTTACAAATTGTTTTATCAACATCTATATTATATTTCGTTGCCATCTCAATCATTAAAAATATATATATCAAGTGGCTCAAATTATAAAAAATATACAACATTCTCCCCCTTCGTAATGGGATCCCCATTACCCTATTCTGACATCCAGTAGGCATATTTTTGCGACAGGTCTTCTGTAGGTTCCCATTTTCGTCTTGACGTCCACTGTCCTTACGTTATTGTCGGCACTGGGAAAAACTGCTGAGATCATGCCTTTCAGCCAACAGTTTCTAGGTAGGTCTGCATCGACGATTATAACTACATCACCAACTTGAAGACTACGGGACTGTTTGTCGTACCATTTTGTACGATTCACCAAACTTGGAAGATACTCCTTGATCCACCTTCTTCAAAATTGATGGGCTAAACTTTGGGCGATTTTCCATTGTTTTCTAGTAACCATATCCATATACCATGGGTAGATTACCACGAGACGTCATCACCAGTGGCAAGGCAGAGTTCTATACGTACGGTTATAGCACTAGCATCTGAATTAGGTCTAACATTTTATCAAATGGACGTAGTTATGGCCTACATCAATGGTGATTTCGATGAACCAAACAGAAGGTATATTTTACATGTCAATGTCAGTATAAAATAAAGAAAACAAGTGATTCGGTTGTATAATAAACAAAAATTCATTCAAATTATTTCTCCGAGTAATACCATTCCAATAGGTTATGGGCCCAGAATTGAATGAATAGGTTGCAATGAACTGCTCGTAGTCAATTTCGTAAAGTACTGTAAGAAAATAATGGAGCAGGTCAGTGCTATAAAATTAAAAGGAAAATCGAACTGGAATGTCTGGAAGTTCAAAATCAAAATAGTTCTTGCTTCCAAAGGATATATAGATATGATCGAGAGTGAATCAGACCAGAAAATGAGACAGCTACATACGAAAAGGAAATGAAGGAGTAGACCCAGAAAGACAATAAGGCGAAAGAGATTATAGTTACCAGAATAGAAGAAAATCCTATGAGCCATTTGTTGACCTGTGAAACATCCCATCAAATGTGGAACAAGCTTATGTCAGTATATGAACAAAAATCAGAAGTGAGCTTGCATGTCCTCCAGCACAAGTTCTTTAATTATAAATATGAAGGCGAAGGAATGTCTGTTCACGTCTCAAAATTGGAAGAATTGGTTAATCAGTTGAAACTGGCCGGTGAAACCATATCTGATCAAATGCTAATGACAAAAGTACTCATGTCTTTACCATCTGAATTCAAACATTTCATTTCCGCTTGGGAGTCTGTTACTAAAGTTCAGTCTTTCAAAAATAAAAATCAAAATAAGCTAGTTTGCCATTTCTGCAAGAAACCAGGCCATTTTATAAAACAATCTAGATTTCGAATCAGCAAGGAAAATAATGAATACCATGATTGGAGAAACGCTTTCATTACTATGGCCCTGTAAAACAATGAAACCTTATCTGACGATTGTTGGTATCTTAACAGCGGTGCGAGTGAATATATGACGTGGCATGAAAAATGGTTCACAAATATAAAATCTTCCCAAAAATGCGTTAAAATTGGTGATGGATCTTTATTGGAAGCTGTTGGTGTTGGTGACATTCCTGTCATTTCATGCGTAGGTTCAAATTCCATTCCCATGATGTTGAAGAATGTTTTGCTTGTACCTAAATTGAGATTGAACCTGTTTTCTGTTAGTACTGTTTTGGACAAGGGGTTTTCAATCATCGGTGAGTCAAATATACGCAATTTCAAGAAAAATGGGAAGATATTTGCTACAGCTGAAAGCAATGGCAAAATCTTCAGAATGAATATAATTGTTGACGTTGAGATTGCCAAACCAAGTATTCAATTCAAAGATTCCTTAAAATGCTGGCACGAAAAGTTAGTCCACCAAAACATGTACCAAGTAAAATCAGTATTGAAGAAGTTCCACATAAATTTCAATAGTTCAGAAGATAACTTTTGCGAGAGATGTTTGGAAGGGAAGCAACACAGATTACCTTTTGGAACAAGCACCACAAAGACGAGTGAAACCTGTGAACTCATCCATATAGAATTATGCTGGCCCATGGAGGTGAATAGTATTGGTGGCTCAAAATACTTTCTTTCGTTAAAAGATAACTACTCCCACTACAAAACAGTGTATTTTATCAAAAGTAAGAGTGAAGTTATTGAAAAACTGAGAATTTTCTTATCATCACTCCCGAACAAAATGGCAAAGTCGAAAGAGATTTTCGTACAATCGTGGAGTCAGCAAGAACGATGCTCAGAGCAAAGAATATGAGCAAAATATTTTGGGCCGAAGCAGTTAACACCGCTGTGTATGTTTTGAATCGAAGTTGAAACAGTTCAGTTAAAGGAAAAAGTCCATTTGACTTGTGGTATGGTCTAGAGGCTGACATCAGTAATCGAAAAGTGAAAAAGGAATATTTGTTGGATATGAAGAAAATAGTAAAGCATTCAGGATATATTTGCAACAATAAAGGAAAATATCGATTGCTCGTGATGTTATAGTCAAACCAAAAACTGAAGAGATTTTTCATCCATCCCAGAATGAGTTGCAAATTTCCAGTCCAGATGAAGGACAAAACGTCAATGAGACCGAGAAAGAGACAGAAGTCAAATTTGAAATTGAGCCAGAACTATATCAACTTCGTGACCGTGGAAAAATAAAAATACCTTCATGATTTAAAAATGAAGAAACATGTACTGCGAGCATTACTGAACCTGAAGATTGCTTAAAATGCGAAGAAGCTATCAACGGGCCACATTGTTCTGCATGGAAAGAGGCAATCGAAAATGAATTTGAAGCACTAAGAAAGAGCAATACATGGTCAGAAACAGATTTACCAGAAGATAAGCAAGCCATCGATACAAAGTGGGTCTTTAAAGTGAAGAAGGACGAAAAAGGAGAACCATTGCAGTACAAAGCACATTTAGTAGCCCGAGGATTCCAACAAAAAGAAGATTTTGATTTTTCTGATGTTTACTCACCAGTCGCCAAGCTCACAACACTTCGAATATTCCTTGCAGTAGCGAATCAGTTAAATCTCACTGTTTATTAGATGGATGTGAAGAGTGCTTTTTTATACGGCGAAATCAAAGAAGAAGTCTTCATGTTGAAACCAAAAGGAATGGATCAAGATGGAAGAGTGCTAAAACTCAATAAATCTTTATATGGGTTGAAGAAATCTGCGAAAAATTGGAACGAAAAATTCAATGATTTTATGGAAAAACACGATTTTCGCCGATCGGCATGTGATTATTGCCTTTATTCCTATTCCAAAGGTGAACAAAAATTGTATTGTAGTAAAACTGCACTAACTAATTTTCCTAATTTATTTAAAACACTATTTACAACAATTATTCACTAAAACATTTACTTCAATAACTACTTAATTTATTTCTACTGTGGCTATCTATCAGCGAACTCTGGAACTGTAACTAACTCTCTGAATTCTGACTGTCCTCCAGCGGTTATATAGTCGCAAGTCTCTCTCGATTATTCTGGAGTATAGAACATTTCATCTAGATGGCTCTTCGAATAGTATCGAGCTATCGATTTATTCCAGCTTGTTCTCGGCGATCCGTACGCCAGCAGATATGCTGTTGTAGTTGAACGAGGGTGCATAATTAATTAGATCAGGGCCGGTCTCGGGGCCGGACTCGAAATCGTTACATTGACCCCTTCTTAAAGACGTTTCGCCCCGAAACGTCATTCTTGGAGTGTGAAGATATCTGCAAGATTCTCCATATCTGCACCTGGACGTTCGATGGAAGTAGCACTCCACAGTCTTCAATTTGGGTCGAGGAAGATGGTTGCAGCACACCAGAATGTTGATGCCGCTGGATCTGAATATTGTCTCCAACATGCTTCTTATAACTCTCCAGTCCAGCCCATCAAGCCCACAGGCCAATTTTGGGATTGCCAGGTCTACAATATTCTGGACCAGCATCGTGTCTCTCAATCTCGTAAGGCTCTTCCAAACATCTTCATAAGACGGCTTATCTCGAGAACGCTCCTTGGTAACCAGATAGTAGATGTTTCTCTGGCCTTTCTTCAGCTGTAACACCCCTCCAACTTCCGGGTTCTGTTCTCTCAGTTCCTGGATTCGACCGAACTTCTTAGAGAAAACTACTGCAATGCCTCTGGACATTTGGAGATCTTCTGCCACATAGTGAGCTAACGCGTAATCAGCAGGCGTCTTGAAAAGATCTCGTGACTCCTCTCGGGTTACCCCATATTCAACTTTTTGTCCGTTCGAGTACAGGTACATGAACCTATGAAACGTCATTTCGTCCTCCGGTGATCTGACTGTGCGGACTTGATCGTGGTTTCCGGCGTAAGGAGACAACCTATTGAAGTGGACTACCCTAGGTTTTCCTCGTGGTGGTTTATATATACGGTAGACGAGGTCGTTTATCCTTTTCATGATGTTATATGGACCTTCCCACGAGTTCCGGAGTTTCGGTGATAGTCCACGGCGACGTTTAGGTTTGTATAGTCAGACAAGGTCACCTGTCTGAAATCCACCAGCATCCGCCTTGATGTCGTAGGTCTCCTTCATTCTGTCGCTGGCACTCTGAATGTTCAAACGGACCCGTTCATGGATGTCGTCCATTCTCTGTCGCAGTTTGCTGACGTAGTCATCTCCCGCAGTGTCTTGTCCTGGTGGCGTTCCAAACTTTAGGTCACATGGAAGTCGTAGCTCTCGGCCTATAATAACACTAGCAGGGGTTTGGCCGGTTGACTCGTGAACTGCGGAACGATACGCCCTCAGGAACAGATGAAGGTACTGGTCCCAATCCTTCTGGTGGTCAGAGACTACCTTGGACAGATGGCGGTCTTATTCATCCGCTCCACCATTCCATCGAGTTGTGGTCCTCGTTTTCCGGATGTTCAGCATCTGACACATCTCCTGGAACAGGTTTGACTCGAAATTCCTGCCTTGATCCGAATGCAGCTCTAACGGGACACCGAATCGACAAATCCACTCCTTCACCAAGACGTCGGCAACGGTGATGGCTTCTTGGTTGGGCAGGGCATAGGCTTCGGCCCACTTGCTGAAGTAATACATCGCTAAAAGGATGTACTTGTTCCCGTGTTCAGATTGTGGGAACGGGCCAGCGATGTCAATGGTGATCCTTTCGAATGGGCTGCCCACATTCTACTGGCGCATCGGGGCCTTAGGTCTTGTTCGAGGCCCATTACTGGCAGCGCATACAGCACATTTTCTGCACCAGTTCTTGACGTCAGCTTGACAATTGGCCCAGTAGAACCGTTGCCTAACTTTCTGGAGGGTCTTCGTCACTCCCAGATGTCATCCGGTGACCCCATCATGGATTTCTCGGAGCACTTCCTGTCTTCTGCTCCTGGGAACTACTACCTGACGTATTTCTTTCCTGCCATCCTCCGACTCCAACACACGCTTCAAGACTCCATTGTCTAAGGTGAAAGAGTTCCATTGGGCCCAGTAAGTTTTAACGACTGGAGAACAACTGGCTATTTCCTGCCACGACGGTCTTCGCTCACTTGACTAAACCAAGATCTGGATCTTTCTCTTGGTCTTTCTGGATCTTGTGGTCATTCCAGTTATCATCGACCGCCGTGGTTCTGCAGAGTGTCGACTCCTTTTCCTCTGTTCGTCGGCAGTGCGAAAAGTCGTCTGGACATGGTCTTCATGATAGGGTATTCGCATTCTTATGGCTGGTCCCCGCCCGATGTTCGATCTCAAAGTCGAATTCCTGGAGCCTCTCAATCCAGCGTACCACTTGACCCTCGGAATTCTTGTAGGAGCCATTTGAGAGCTGCATGGTCAGTTCTCAGTAGGAATCTTCGTCCATACACGTACTTGTAGAAGTGCTCAACTCCCTTGACAACAGCCAACAGTTCCCGCCTGGTGACACAGTAATTCCGCTCCGGTTTACTGAGGGTCTTGCTGAAGTAACCGATGACCTTCTCTTGTCCTTCTTGGATCTGAGACAGGACAGCTCCAAGTCCCACGTTACTGGCGTCTGTGTCCAAAATAAATTTCCCGTTTGGAAGGGGGTAGCTCAGGATTGGTGCGTTGATCAAAGCTCCTTTCAACTTCCTGAATGAATCTTGGCATTCATCTGACCACTGGAACTTTGTTTGTCCTTCCGTGAGCCTGGTCAGTGGTTTTGCGATGTTAGCAAATCCCAGCACGTATCGGCGATAGTAAGTGCACAAGCCAAGAAAACTTCGAAGCTGGTGAATGTCTTTCGGAACGGGCCATTCCTTAACAGATTTGATCTTCTGTTCATCTACTGCCACTTCTTTCCCAGAGACAACATGGCCGAGATAACGTACTTCTTTTTGAAACAGATGACATTTGTTAGGGCTCAGTTTCAGTCCGGAGCTTCTCAGTCGCTGAAATACCTCTTCCAAGTTTTTTACTTGGTCCTTGAACGATCTGCCAACCACAATAATGTCGTCGAGATACACCAGACACGTCTTCCATGATAGTCCTTTCAAAACTGTCTCCATCAATCTTTCGAACGTGGATGGAGCATTGCAGAGGCCGAATGGCATAACTGTAAACTGCCATAATCCGGAGCCGATGGTAAAAGCTGTCTTTTCTCGATCTTTCTGGGCCAGTTCTACCTGCCAGTATCCGCCAGTATCTAAGGTCGAGAAAATCGTAGATCCAGCCAGCGTGTCTAGCGTGTCTTCTATCCTTGGGAGAGGGTAGCTGTCCTTTTTCGTCACGTTGTTTAGTTGACGGTAGTCTACGCAAAACCGTGTGGATCCATCTTTCTTCTTCACCAACACGACTGGAGAGGACCAGGGACTGTCGGATGGCTCGATGACTCCGTCTCTCTCCATGTCGCAGACTATTTTGGCAGCCTTCTCCTTTTTGGCTAGAGGAAGTCTTCTGTCTGATTGCCTGATTGGTCGGGCATTTCCAGTATCTATCTTGTGCTGAACCGCCTTTGTTCTACCGCCTTTGCTTACTCCGGTATCGAAGATGTCCTGATACATCCTGACTAGTTCTCTTAGTTTAGGCTTCTGTGCTGGCCCCATGTCCTTGGACGAGATAGCAACCAACTTCTCCAATTCTGCTGGCATGTTACTGGCTTGACTAACAGTGCCGCGTACACTCCTCATCACAGAGGAAATTGACGAGCAGTGCCCCAGAATTGTTCCTTTCTTCAAAGTCACAGGATAATAATTGACATTCATTACCCTTACCGGCACAAATTCATCAACTCGGAACAAGGTCTTCCCTAGTGCGATTCCTTGTCCAATTTTCTCATCATGGAGCTTGGGCTCGAACATCACCACGTTTCCATTGCTCGCACCCCCATCCAGGCGAGCCTCCAAAATGGTTTCAGCCCTCTCCGGTACGCTCACATCTTCAGCCAGCAGAACACGAATCATTTCTTCACTTCTCCCGTGAAGCACCAACTCTTCTCCATTCACTCGTAGAACGCCGTCTCTGAAATTCAACTCGAACCCTCTGGAGTTCATGATGTCCATCCCTATGATTGCATCATCCTCGATATCCGCTACTAGAGCCCGATGTTCCACTTAGTGCTGCCCAAAGTCAGTTCAATTGGAAGTTCACCATACACAGTTGCCGGCTCTCCAGTTTCTGTGAGTAGCTTCCAATTCGACGATTCAATTCTTGCCGGTGTTTTGGCAAATGTAGGTCCAAGGATTGTCCTAGTCGCACCCGTATCAAGGAGCATGGTGTGAGGCTCGTTGTTAATGAGACCGTCTACGAAGACCCCTTTGTCTTGTCTTTGAAGTACAGCGACATATGCATTATTAACTGGGGCTTGTTGGATACGGGCTGACGATTGCTCCTTCTTGTTCTTCATCGTTGATGTCGATTTTTTCAATGTTGGACATTTGCTACGCACGTGCCCAAGTTCTCTACAATTTCGGCATCGTATCAGTCTTCTCTCAGGCACAACTTCCTTCAGCACTTTTCACATCACAGCTTCGATATTAGCGGGCTCCTGTGGCTGTGGATCTTCCTCAATCATCAGGACTCTACTCTGGCTTTTGCAGGATTGTTTTGCTGCTTCGAATTCCAGAGCGCGTGCCAATGCATCCACGAGATGTGCGGGGCGAGCTAGTGTTAGGGCTTGCCGGGTTTCCTGGTCACGAAGTCCATCCAAAATGCCTGGACCGCTAGTTGATCCTTTACATTTTCCGGTGTAGCTGGGTACGCAAGACGAACCAAGCGTGCAATATTTGCTTCAAATTCTTGCAACGATTCGCCTGATTTCTGGCATCGGATCTTCAGCTGTGAGTGATATACGTGTTCAAGGTGGGCTTGGCCATAGCGAAGTTCGAAGTGTTTTACCAGCTGTTCATAGTCTTCCTGTTGTTGGGCGGTGAGCGTTTGTAAAATATTTGTTGCTTCGCCACGCAATGCCAGTGTCAATGCTAAAGCTTTTTCCCCAGCATTCCATCCATTTGCTTTGGCAGCAGCTTCGAATTGTCGGTGGTAGTTGGACCATGGAGTATTTCCGTCGAACTGAGGCGGTTTCAATGAGAGCTTTCCTGGTTCCGTACTGACCTTAAAATGTTTGATGTCTTTTTGAACTTCCTCCAAGTTGGTACTCAGATCCGGCATTGGATTTCTGTTGGAAATTTCAGGAATGTGCACAGAATCCATTCGCTTTTCTAGCTCTCTAAATTTTTCTTTTATTTCATCGTGGAGCGTTTCCTTAATTTTTTTCATTTCTTCTTCCATTTCATCTGTGATTTTCTCCATCTCTGTTTCAACAGTTCCCATTCTTTCTTCCAACCGATTCGCCACACTGCAAACTTCTTCTTTCAAGCTTCTCGAATTTTCTAGAAGCTCTTCTCTCAAATTCTCCGAGTTTTCTAGAAGCTGCACTTCTAAATTTTTCTAATTTTCGTGAAGCTTTTCTTCCAGGCTCTTCACATTTTCTTGAAGTTCCTCTTTTAGGCAATTCGAATTTTCTAGAAGTTCTTCTTTCAGGCTGACAGAATTTTCTTGAAGCTTTTCTTCTAGGTTTTTCGAATTCTCTTGAAGCTTTTCTTGAAGTTTCACTTCTAGGCTTTTCGAATTTTCTTCAAGTTTTTCTTCCAGATTTTTCGAATTCTCGTGAAGCTTTTCTTCTAGATTTTTCGACTTTTCGAGGAGTTCTTTGTTCGGATGCTCTCTGATGATAATTACAGCAGGATCGAATAAAACCATCGTATTTTTCCGACTTACTGATTTATTACTTTGTAATTACAATCTTAGAAAAATTAAAAACGTCTGTCTTACAAATTGTTTTATCAACATCTATATTATGTTTCGTTGCCATCCCAATCATTAAAAATATATATATCAAGTGGCTCAAATTATAAAAAATATACAACATTCTCCCCCTTCGTAATGGGATCCCCATTACCCTATTCTGACATCCAGTAGGCATATTTTTGCGACAGGTCTTCTGTAGGTTCCCATTTTCGTCTTGACGTCCACTGTCCTTACGTTATTGTCGGCACCGGGAAAAACTGCTGAGATCATGCCTTTCAGCCAACAGTTTCTAGGTAGGTCTGCATCGACGATTATAACTACATCACCAACTTGAATACTACAGGACTGTTTGTCGTACCATTTTGTACGATTCACCAAACTTGGAAGATACTCCTTGATCCACCTTCTTCAAAATTGATCGGCTAAACTTTGGGCGATTTTCCATTGTTTTCTAGTAACCATATCGTTTTCTGACATCAAACAAGGACCAGGTGCGGCACTTGAAGACCCTATCAGGAAATGGTTCGGGGTGAGAGCTTCTTCGTCGGACGGATCTAAAGAAACATGAATTAGTGGTCTACTATTAACAATATTTTCAGCCTCAATGAGTAGAGTCGATAAAACTTCTTCTCTAGGAGACTGTTCTCTGAGTGTAACTCGGAGGGCTGTTTTAACGGACTTCACCAGCCTCTCCCAGCATCCTCCTATGTGCGGAGCCAGAGGACTTTGAAAAATCTATTCAATGCCCTTTGTTGTCATCTGGTCCATCAGTTTTTTCTGATCCATCTGTAGCAGAGCATCTTTTATTTCTCTTGCTGCACCCCTGAGATTAGAGCCATTGTCCGAATGAATGCGTTACGGAGATCCTCTCCTTCCAATCATTCTTCTAATGGCTAAAATTGCGGAGTCGGTCGTCAGAGAACTGGCCAACTCCAAGTGTACTGCCCTGGTACTGAGGCATGTAAACAGCACTCCATAGCGCTTTTCGTGACTCCTACGCACTGTTACAGACATCGGGCCAAAATAGTCCATTCCTGTAAAAGTAAATGGCCTGACAAAACTACTTACTCTGCATCCGGGTAGTGGGGACATTTCTGGGACTACTGGTTTTACTCGCATATTCTTACACCATTGACAAGTATTCCAAGTACTTCTAACGGCTGCTCTGGCACAAAGAATCCAAAATTTCTGTCTCACCTCATTCAGCACGAGCTCCTATCCATGATGACCTGCTCTATTATGATAAAACATTAAAAGTAATCTTGTGAAATCATTTTTGGGGTCAAGAATAATAGGGTACTTTACACCATCGTCAATATCTGCTGATGCCTTGAGTCCCCCATCGATTCTCAAAATTCCTTCAGCGTCTAAAACAGGAGATAATTTATATAACCTACTCTGTTTATTAATCGGAATATTTTTTTTCAAACAATTTATTTCTTCTTGAAAATTCTGATTTTGTGTATGTTTCGCCCATATTTTTTCCACTGCGTCAATTTCTGCAGGAAGTAATCCAGAACCATAAGACTTTTCACGCTTCAAAATTTTTGGTACTCGCAATATCCAGGCTGTTGTCCTCAAGAGTCTCAAATAAGACGAAAAACGAGTTATATCTGGAAGATAATTGAAAGCTTCATCATTCAGTGAGATGATAACAGTCACATATTCTTTTTTCATTTCCGATATATATTCTTTTTTCGTTTCAACTATTTTCCTATTGTCTTCTTTTCCATTTCTGAACCAAAATTCTTTGTCTTTCTTCAGAAAACTTGGTCCACCAACCCATCGGGAAAGTGAGGTTCAATCGCAGTTGATATTGTCCCGTATAGCCTCATCTGCTACATTTTCATCTGTTGGTATCCAATTCCACTCTGAAGATTTCGTCGTTTCCAAGATCTCACTGACTCTGTGACCAACAAACGGTTTGAATTTTCTTGCATCTACCTTCAGCCAACTCAAAACTGTACTTGAGTCTATCCAATAGAAAAACTCATGAATTTTGAAGTTGTGACTTTCTCGGATTGTTTTTGCTAAACGACCACCTAAAACTCCTGCTTGGAGTTCCAGTCTTGGGATGGACATAACTTTCAGAGGACTCACTCTCGACTTGGACATCACAAAACTGACTTCAACAGAGTTTTCATTACTGATCCGTAGATATGCAACTGTGGCGTAGGCTTTGGAACTGGCATCACAGAATACATGTAATTGTACGTTTTGTGTTGCATTCGTCAATCCATACCATCTGGGAATTTTGAAGGATGTGATTTTGTTCATTTCATTCAACCATCTGATCCATTTTTCATTTGTTATATCATCCAAATTTTCATCCCATTCCAAACCCATTCTCCAGATGTCTTGCAATAAAATGTTGGCTTTAATCGAAAAATTACTCAAGAACCCAAGAGGATCGAATAGAGACATAATAATTTTTAGTACTCCCCTTTTGGTGCTCTTGTGTTTTCCTAGTAATAATTCAGAAATTTTTGTTGCCTCCAGTCTGAAAAAGAAATTGTCTTCATTCGGATTCCAGAACAAATCGAGGGCTCTCTCGATAGGCAATTCTTTTTCCAAATCGAAGTTTTTGATTTCTCTGGCTCTCAAATCAGTTGGAATTTCCTTCAACACATCTTTACTGTTGCTTGTCCAATTTCTAATATGAAATCCACCTCTTCTGTGTACTTCGATGACTTCCGAGATTATTTTCAGGGCTTCATCCAAGGAATCCACACTATCCAAGTAATCGTCAACGTAATGCTGTTCAACGATTACTCTAGCCGCTGCAGGGAATTCTAGTTCAAATTCTGTTGCATTATTCCTCATGATGAATGTAGAAGAAGTTGGAGATGATTCTGCACCAAAAATCATGACGTTCATCCGATATTCTTCGAGTTTCCCTTCTTCACCCCACCAGAAGAATCTTTGGGCATTCCGGTCTTCCTTTCTTATGTGAATCTGATGGAACATTTCCTGAATGTCTCCGGTGAATGCTATTCTTTTCTGACGGAATTTAAATATCACTCCTAATAAAGAATTCAGTAAATCCGGCCCTTTCAATAAATTATCATTCAAGCATACTCCATTCACCCTCGCCGCAGCATCAAAGACAAATCTGACTTTCCCTGGTTTCTTTGGATTGGTAACCCCAAAGTGAGGGAGGTACCAACAGTTTTCATTCGAAATTTCATCATCGGGAATCTTTTCCGCATATCCTTTATTTGAATAATCATCTAATTTTTTCAAATAACTTTGTGCAAATTCATTATCTTTCGACATTTTTCTCTCTATGGATTTCATACGACTTACCGCAAGTGCTCTTGATTCAACAAATTTTACCTCATCTTTCCAAAGAAGTCCAATTTCCCATTTTCCATTTTCCATTCTTTTATCCGTTTCTTCCATGATTTTAACAGCCCTCATCTCTTCTTTAGACATTTTTTCCTCGTAGATCTTCACTCCGAGATTATCTAGCTTGAAAGACTGTTTGACTAATTCATGTAGATCATCAATTTCATGGCTCGTGTGGAGAATTAATGCGTTATCACTTCTTCCATGGAAAAAAGACTGCTTCACCAAATCATGAAGGTCATCAGGTTGGTGGCTCATATGGAAAATAAAATTATTATCAACTCTTCCTCGAAATCAAGCAATGTTACCATGGATTATCCAACCTAACTTTGTACGTGATAAAACGGGACTACTTTTGCCTCCTTCCCTGATTTCACGTGCAATGATCAAATCGATATTATCTTGACCAATAAGCAACTGAGGTTTTGCGTTCAACATCGACACAACATTTACCGAAGCTAAATATTTCCATTTCTTGGCCAAACTTTTTGAATTGATAGTCTGAAGAGGTAGATTCAGATTACTTACTGTGCGAGCGTTCTTTATCCAATGATTTTCGGTTTCATCCTCTCCTCGAATTTGAAAATGTACTCTCTTGGAATTATATTCTTCGTTGGTCACAGAGTTTGTCCAGCGTAGTGTCAACGGTTCTGTTGGTCCTGTAACACCTGGTTCCTCTGCCAGTTTCATGTCGACTTAAGTGATAGTTGACGCCTCATCAAACAGTGCAAAAGTATGGATCTCACCTCTAGGTCCGTTTATTACCACAGGAGCCACTCTCAGTAGAACTTTCTTCTCTTCATCCCTGGTATGATGATGTATTTCTTCAATTTCCGAGATTTCTGCTCTAGTTTCATTCGGAGAATCTGTGTGAAGTAATTTATTATGAAATTTGGTGCAGTTGTTAACATTACACACTTTTTTCTTACGGCAATATCTAGCCTGATGACGGAAACCTAAACAGGTGAAACATACTTTATTTTGTGTCACCCATTCCCATCTTTTATTCATATCTAACTGTTGAAAAAAAGTGCATTTGTCAATTTTATGGTTACTTTGCTTACAAAACGGGCAATATAATTCACTTTTTTCTCGTTTTCTTTCGGTTGTCACACATAAATATTTCTTTTTATTATCCCCTTCATCAGGAGAAACGATACAATTCAAAGCTTCAGTCATTTCAGAAAACCAATTGGCAAAATCAGAAATAGAGATCACCCTGTGAATTTTATTCCATGCATTCAATTTTTTTCCCCATTTAAATTTTAGATTTGACGTCAACTTTGACACTATTTCATTCAGTAATTGTGGATTTGACAGATACTGTTGATTTTTCAAACTCGTTACTGTAATGGCTAAATTTTGGATGGAATAAGAAAAATCGATAATTGTTTCTGGTTTATCGTCTTTCAAAAGTCTAAATCTACGTACAGTTGCTATCAAATCATGAATAATATATTCGGATTTTCCAAATCTACTTTCGAGAGTTTCAATGATTTTTTCGACTTCAAAGGTAAAGTACAATAAAGCCTGAACAGTTTCTCTAGCCCTACCTTTTAAACATTTTTGTAGTCTTGCTATGTTTTCTCTGTCGCTAAATCCACACATTGCTGTAGTTTCTCGGAAAGCTCTCAGAAAATGTAACCATTCCGTCGGATCCCCAGAAAAGGTTGGAAGTTCCTTACATATAGATTGCCTTGCTAGAAATTTCGATAGTTTCTAATCTTCTCTGGTGAACTTCTCCTCAACGAATCCCCGTTTCTCATAACCAGTATTTATCCCTGTCTCACCACCTGGAGCAATTTTATGAACAGTACCTTTGCCCGACCTGAAACTTAAAACAGAAACTTCATTAATGGGAGTTTCGACTTCATCAATCCATTTTTGTATATCTTCCCTTTTTTGATTTGAGTTGTCAGTGGTTTGGTATTCTGTGGAACTTCTGGAAGTTTCTTCAGACCGATTTCCATATTCCTCTTCCAATTCTACTTTCTTCAGTTGCGCTTCTTTCAAAATTAACCTTTTCTCCAATTCTATCATGCGTTTTTCGGTTTCTAAGTCAATTTCAAGTTGACGTCTTCTCATAGTACTATTTCTTGACATTTTTGAAGAAACTTCTCTAGTTCTAGTTTTCGTTTTCTTTCCATATGATTGCGTATCGTTTACTGGAATGTGGACATCGGCAGTTGTGACTCTTTTGCTTGATTCGTTACAGTGATTTTCGCTTGTGGACGACGGGATCGTTTTCATCTCATTTTCCGGCTGATCACCATTATATCTCTCTTCTCCGTACCATTCAGGAGGGACACCTTTATTCTTCCTTTCGCTTCTTCTTATAGACATATTATCTTCCACGGACTTTTCAGTTTATAGCTCAAAGGACCATATGTTCGGATGCTCTCTGATGATAATTACAGCAGGATCGAATAAAACCAGCGTATTTTTCCGACTTACTGATTTATTACTTTGTAATTACAATCTTAGAAAAATTATAAACGTCTGTCTTACAAATTGTTTTATCAACATCTATATTATGTTTCGTTGCCATCTCAATCATTAAAAATATATATATCAAGTGGCTCAAATTATAAAAAATATACAACATTCTTCTTTCAAGCTAACAGAATTTTTTTAGAAGTTTCTCCTCCAGACTCTTTGAATTTTGAAGAAATTTATCTTCCAGACTCACCGAATTTTGTTGAAGTTCCTCCTTCAAACTATCTTCCAAAGATTTCGTGGTCTCGTCGAGTTTATTCATTATGGAACTCAAATCAATTCCAGAAACTTCGAATAAGAACGTTTCGGGGTCTTCTCCTTCTTCAATCAGTCCATCTGCAAGTCTTTTCTGGAGTACGGCCTTCTTTCCAGTTGTTTCTAACTCACGCTCCTCTATCTCTTGCTTTCATTCACTAACTTTAACGTCAACTAGGTGAACTCTTCTCGGAAACATTTTGTCTCTTATTGTCTTTACCGAGATATCAGTCTATTATTTATTTCACACACAGTTTTCAGTTTATTGTCCCGCGACGCGCAAAACTGTCCACTTGCACTCAAATGTTCAACGGGTCCACTAACTGTCTATCAGTTTTTTAACGCGACGAACACTTTAACACTTATTTATTTTAAACATCCGACTTCTGACAACACATGTAGTAAAACTGCACTAACTAATTTTCCTAATTTATTTAAAGCACTATTTACAACAATTATTCACTAAAACATTTACTTCAATAACTATTTAATTTATTTCTACTGTGGCTATCTATCAGCGAACTCTGGAACTGTAACTAACTCTCTGAATTCTGACTGTCCTCCAGCGGCTTTATAGTCGCAAGCCTCTCTCGATTATTCTGGAGTATAGAACATTTCATCTAGATGGCTCTTCGAATAGTATCGAGCTATCGATTTATTCCAGCTTGTTCTCGGCGATCCGTACGCCAGCAGATATGCTGTTGTAGTTGAACGAGGGTGCATAATTAATTAGATCAGGGCCGGTCTCGGGGCCGGACTCGAAATCGTTACAGTATCTTCTGTTATATGTAGACGATGTGGTCATTTTCGGAAATGATGAAAACCTGATCAGCGAGCTTAAGGAAAATTTGAAGATGTTCTTCGAAATGATTTGGGAAAAGTGTCAAATTACCTAGGAATCAATGTCGAACAAAAACCAGACAGAATAGAGCTGAGTCAAAGTAATTATCTAAAAAATGTTTTGGAACGTTTTGGAATGGAAAACTGTAAAGAAGTTTCGACACCTTTGGATCCAAACACAAAAATTTCGTCAGAAGCAACAAATGATGAACATCTTGAAACCTGATGCAGACAGTTAATAGGCTGTCTCATGTATGCAGTGCAAGGAACTCGACCTGATCTTTGCGCAACAGTGAACTTTCTCAGTAGATTTAAAAGCAGAGCCAATGAGGACTTTTGGAAAGCCTTAAAAAGAGTTCTGAGGTATATAAAGGGAACTCTCCACATGAAGCTCATTTACAAAAGAGACAAAAACGCTGTTTTGCTTCAAGGATATGCCGATGCCGATTGGGCCGGCGATTCAATTTATCGGAAATCAACTTCAGGGTACATCTTCAAAGTATTCGGAGCAACAGTTTCCTGGGCTTCAAGAAAACAGCAGACCGTCACTATTTCTTCCACTGAGGCAGAATATGTCTCTCTCTGCCTTTCGACAAGTGAGGCGTGTTGGATACAGAATGTTTTAGAAGATCTAAACCAAACAAGTCAGGATTCTGTGGTAATATTTGAAGACAATCAGTCAGCCATAAGAGTCGCTAAGAATCCCGAGAGTTGTTCAAGATTGAACCACGTGGATATCAAATACCGTTTCATCCGTGAGAAAATATCTACAGGAAGAATCGATGTGAAGTATTTATCATCGGAAGATCAGGTTGTAGATATATTCACAAAACCAACCGGGAAGACTGTTTTCGAGAGATTGCGATCAAAATTAGGAATTGTCTTATATTTATTTAATTGGTTCCAGTAATTTTTATATTCATTGAAGGGAGGTGTTGAGATGCAATGATTATAAACATTCTGTATGTTGAAATATATTTTACATGTCAATGTCAATATAAAAAAAAGGAAAATAAGTGATTCAGTTGTATAATAAACAAAGTTAAACAAGAAATTATTTCTTCTAGTAATACCATTCCAATAAAAATATACCATGTAGGCAAGCCGTTGGATCTCTCATATATCTGGTCGTTTCTACCGGTGTGAAGACAGCGGCCAAAGATAGCGGCTAATATTTCCGAAATCACCCGAACGCTTCAAGCAGTGGCGTACCAATCAATTTGTAATTTACTTGTACGAAATATAAATAATTGTTCCATGAGTTTTATTTAAATATTGAGACAAAAATGGGTGAATCAACATTTTGGCCTGATGAAAATACAAGGAATTATAATACTTGGTTCTGTATTCTCAATTACGTCGACAAGATATTGCGAATAGCATTTTGTTGTAAAAAAATCATGCAGCGGGTGTACTCTGCGATTATTTCAATAAAATTCTAATGTTTTGTGAAATCGTCGTCGGAGCATAAACACATTTCGTCAAATTGTTGCAATCGCACCTTCTTTACTCACCGCTGAAAAATTTCGACTTCCCGAGGACGCCAGGGGGTCGTTTACCAACCCTTATATTAAAAATTTGAATTCTGGGAGAAATCGTCGCAGGAGAATACACAAATTTTGTCAAAATATTGCAAATTACTTCGTCTTTACCGTCCAATAAAAAAATTCGAATTCTCGATGGAGCCAACCTTTATATTTAAAACTTCAACTTTTGCGAAAAATTGTCGCCGGAGCATAAACAAATTTTGTCAAAATATTGCAAATTACTTCTTCTTTACTCTTCAATAAAATAATTAGACTTCCCGAGGGAGCCAGGGGGTCATTTACCAACCCTCATATTTGAAAATTCAACTTTTGCGAGAAATCGTTGCCGGAGCATAAACAAATTTTGGAAAAATATTGCAATAAACTTTTCGTTTACTCTAAAGAAAAAATTCGACTTGCCGAGAGAGCCAGGGGGCCATTTACCAACCCTTATATTTAAAAATTTGAGTTTTGAGAGAAATCGTCGCCGGAGCATAAACATATTTTTTCATATTTAAAAATTCGAATATTATGTGAAATCGTCGTCGGAGCATAAATTTCGACAAAAATGTTCAGCAAATTACTTCTTCTTTACCCTTCTGTAGAACAATTCAGATTGCCGCTCTACTTTATGTTTAATTGGCTGTCCATATACAAAAATGGCATCTGCAATACTGCAATGAACATTTCTGCTGGCTCTGTAAACCTCGACAAAAAGAACTATTGAAAGTTTTCATCTGTGTTGTCAACAAACAATACTTGAAGACGAATGTCATAATTCATTTGTAGAGAAAATAAAATAACAATTTCTTAGAAAGAGTGATATGAAAATTTGGTTATTATTCCAATAATTTCTAATACTGTAGAATTGAAATTTTTTTTTTCCTTTTTTCATAGAACATGATTCATATGTCGTTTCAGAGGCTGGAAAACGCTCCTTATATTATCTTCTTACTATTATTTTGTCAGATCCTACTATAATCCACGTTCAGTCTCCTCTACCGGGTGGCTACGGAAGTATTGCCTACGGAATATCTCAGTTATTGTATGAAGTAGGTTTGTGAAATTTGGAGCGTCGATATAATGACATAAGAGCTAGAATTTGAGCATATTGACATGTCGAAGTTAACTTCCGGTCTGACCGGAAGTAACATCAACTTTCTTATTTTAAATGGAAACCCTATTTTTTTTTCTTTTCGCTTTATTCAGCATTCAATTCCATTTCTAATGACATATCACAAGTTGGTATCTAACCAGAAACTAGATCAGAAAAAAATTATTATTGAAATTCACCGAGTAGGCCGTGGAAGCAAAATGAAAGCCAAAAATTGAAAAGTTGGCTATGGAAACCATACGTCACTTGATAACAGTTGCTACTACTGTGATATTTTATTTTCATTCGTCGGCGTTATAAAAAGCCGCCAAAAAAATATTGGAAAATTTGGGAAAAAAACAATACTCTGTAGGTCCATAACTTAAATAGGAACATACAACTTTTTCTTGCCTGTACTATTCAGCATAACCATTCCTTTCTAATGATATAATAGAAAGTAATTTTTTTAAATGAAATACCAAAACATCCAATTATTATTATTCAAATAACAAAAAAACAGATTTATCGAAAAAAAAAAATTCAAATTGATAGGATTAAAGATAAAATAAATTCAAAACAAATGTTCGAAATGCATTCCCTCAGCGTCAATACATTTATTGACTCTGGTGATATTTTCATGTAAAACGTTTCTCAACATTTGGGGCGTGATATCTTGGAAAGCTCTACGAATGTTTACTTCTAGCTCATGTAGAGTTGTAGGCTGTGTGGAATACACCCTATTTTGGAGATGCCTTCATAGAAAAAAGTCGCACGGAGTAAGATCAGGTGACCTTGGTGGCCACCTGACTGGACCATGGGTTGTTATAAGTCTCTCTTGAAAGCGATTTTGAAGATAATTTCTTGCTATTCTTTAATTATGCGGAGGGGCGCCATCTTGCTGGAAGTACATTCCCTCAGTTATTTCCGCTGGTAGGTTGTTAATGAATTCCGAAATTTCATTCGTTAAAAAATTAAAGTATCTCTCTCCGGTTTGTTGGCCTTGAAAAAGAATGGGGCCAACAATATGAGTTCCAACTATTCCTGCCCAAACATTCACACCAAATCTCTCATGGAAGCCACCTTGTCGAAACCGGTGCTCGTTTTCTATCGCCCAGTACCTGAAACAAAAGACCGTTCACACTTTTAGCACTTTACACTTCGACTATCGACAATAATCCAAATAAAGTACAGTACCTACCTTGTATTATTCCTGTTAAATAATCCATTGTTGGTAAATCTTGACTCGTCCGTAAACAAGATATAATAGTTAAATAGGTGATTCTCAGCATTTTGTCGAAGAAACCAATTACAATATTCCAGGCGCCTTTCACCGTCATTTTCATACAAATGTTGATGCAACTGATACTTGAAGGATTTAAATCGATGTTTTTTCAAAATTTTCCTAGCAGAGTCCTTACTTATAGCTAATTCGGAACCCAATCTGCCTTGCGGAAATTGTGCTATCATATTGTACAAAAGCTAATACATTAATTTCAGTTTCCTCATTAATAACAAATGCTTCTTGGTCTTCGTGAACATCAGGCTCAGTTCTTAATTTTTCTTCAAGCCACTGGAAATACCTCCTCGACGGTTGCTGCCTCTCTGGATATCGCTCTAAATACAATCGTTCAGCGGCATAAGAATTTTTTAAATATTCACCATAAATGAGAAGCATGCCGATTTGTTCGGTTCGTGAATAACGGGGCATTTTTTGAATATTCCACTAACTGATTTCGATTTCCAAACCCTTTTAAAATGGCAGAATCAAAAACACTACTTCGAACGTCAAAATAATATGGATAGCAGCGTTCGTGAGAGCTCTCGTTTATTTTTTGTTTCATTCCAAAATACATCTTAATCAGCCTACTTGTTAATATTTTGGTTCGAATGATTATTGCAATGGAATGATTATTCTGAATAGCACAAACATCGTCCATAGGTAGATATTAGAATATCTATGGACGATGGCACAGACCAAGTACGTTTATGTTCCTATTTAACCTAGAACCTACAGGATATAATTTATCATTCCACATTATTTTTAATGTTATTTTTGCGTATGGCGATAATCTGTTTTGTTATTTGAAGAATAATAATTGGATTTTTTGGTATTTCATTTCAAAAAATTACTTTCTATTATATCATCAGAAAGGAATGGTTATGCTGAATAGTACAGGCAAGAAAAAGTTGTATGTTCCTATTTGAGTTATGGACCTACAGAGTATTGTTTTTTTTCCCAATTTTTCCACTATTTTTTTTGGCGGCTTTTTATAACGCCGACGAATGAAAATAAAATATCACAGTAGTAGCAACTGTTATCAAGTGACGTATGGTTTCCATAGCCAACTTTTCAATTTTTTGCTTTCATTTTGCTTCCACGGCCTACTCGGTGAATTTCAATAATAATTTTTTTCTGATCTAGTTTCTAGTTAGATACCAACTTGTGATATGTCATTAGAAAGGGAATTGAATGCTGAATAAAGCGAAAAGAAAAAAAAATAGGGTTTCCATTTAAAATAAGAAAGTTGATGTTACTTCCGGTCAGACCGGAAGTTAACTTCGACATGTCAATATGCTCAAATTCTAGCTCTTATGTCATTATATCGACGCTCCAAATTTCACAAACCTACTTCATACAATAACTGAGATATAGTCCGTAGGCAATACTTCCGTAGCCACCCGGTATATAGAACTAAACTCATTCATACGCAGTGTTTTCCATTTAAATGTCTAAAAAAATCATTCATATAATATTTGTTTTTGTTTTTTTTTGAGAATATATATTGTTTATTTTGTTATTATACCTCTACTGTAACGTTCGGATACTGTAATAAATTGTAATCTACTTAATATTTCATTATTGATGAACAATTTGCAGTAGATACAACTCACAAGGGTTATGAGTAATAAAAGTCCATATCAAAAATAATTATCATCTCTAAGAATTTGAATTTTTGATATAGGGATTGCTGAATGACCCCATGGCTCCCTCGGGAAGTCGACATTTTTCGTCCCAGAGTGAAGAAGAAGTGATTTGCCACATTTTGACAAAATCTGTTTATGCTCCGGCGACGATTTCTCGCAAAAGTTGAATTTTTAAATATATCGGTTGGTAAATGATCCCCTGGCTCCCTCGGGAAGTCGAAATTTTTTATTAGAGAGTACAGAAGAAGTAATTTGCAATATTTTGACATAATTTGTTTATGCTCCAGCGACGATTCCTCGCAAAAGTTGAATTTTAAAATATAAGGGTTGGTAAATGACCCCCTGGCTCCCTCGGGAAGTAAACTTTTTTTATCGGAGAGTAAAGAAGGAGTAATTTGCAATATTTTTACATAATTTGTTTATGCTCCGGCGACGATTTCTCGCAAAAGTTGGTAAATGATCCCCTGGCTCCCTCGGGAAGTCGAATTTTTTTATTGGAGAGTAAAGAAGAAGTAATTTGCAATATTTTCACATAATTTATTTATGCTCCGGCGACGATTTCTCGCGAAAGTTGAAATTTTAAATATAAGGGTTAGTAAATGACCCCCTGGCTTCCTCGGGAAGTCGAATTTTTTATTGGAGAGTACAGAAGAAGAAGTAATTTGCAATATTTTCACAAAATGTGTTTATGCTAAGGCAACGATTTCTCGCAAAAGTTGAATTTATAAATACTGGGGTTGGTAAATGACCCCCTGGCTCCCTCGGGGAGTCAATTTTTTTATTGGTGAGTAAAGAATAAGTAATTTGCAATATTTTAACATAATTTTTTTATGCTCCGGTGACGATTTCTCGCAAAAGTTGAATTTTTAAAAATAAGGGTTGGTAAATGTCCCCCTGGCTCCCTCGAGAAGTCGAATTATTTCATTAGAGAGTAAAGAAGAAGTAATTTGCAATATTTTGACAAAATTTGTTTATGCTCCGGCGACGATTTCTCGCAAAAGTTGAATTTTCAAATATAAGGGTTGGTAAATGACCCTCTGGCCCCCTAGGGAAGTCGAATTTTTTTAACTGAGAGTGAAGAAATAGTTAATGGCACTATTTTGCCAGAATTTGTTTATGCTCCGGCGACGATTTCTCGCAAAGGTTGAATTTGTGAATATAAGGGTTGGTAAACGACCCCCTGGCTCCCTCGGGAAGTCGAGAAATTTTATTGGATAGTAAAGAAAAAGTAATTTGCAATATTTTGACAAAATTTATTTATGCTCCGGCGACGATTTCTCGCAAAAGTTGAATTTATAAATATAAGGGTTGGTAAATGACCCCCTGGCTCCCTTGGGATTTCGAATTTTTTTATTGGAGGGTAAAGAAGAAGTAATTTGCAATATTTTGACAAAATTTGTTTATGCTCCGGAGACGATTTCTTGCAGAAGTTGAATTTTTAAATATAAGGGTTTGTAAACGCCCCCCTGGCTCCCTCGAGAAGTCGAAATTTTTCATCGGAGAGTAAAGAAGGAGCGATTTGCAACATTTTAATGAAATAATCGCAGAGTACACCCGCTGCATGATTTACAACAAAATGCTATTCGCAATATCTTGTCGACGTAATTGAGAATACATAACCAAGTATTATGATTCCAAAATATTGATTCACCCATTTTTGTCTCAATAATTAAATAAAACTCAATGGAACAATTATTTATATTTCGTACAAGTAAATTAGAAATTGATGGTACGCCACTGCTTGAAGCATTCGGGTAATTTCGGAAATATTAGCTGCTATCTTTGGCCGCTGTCTTCACACCGGTGTCGTTTCTACGTGTCCTGATAATGCCTACGCAGTTAATGCTCTAAAGCTAAGTTTTCATGTACACGAATTATTTATTTATCGTACAAAATCTGTCAAAAGCTGTTCAAATATATTTCGTGGCGGCAAATTTTAACTGATGGTACGAATAAATTCAAGAAGTTGAAATAAAAGCTGCTTTCCAACTGACAGGGGTAGTAGCCCCCAGTGGAGCTTGTTAACCCTGAACTGAACCTGAAGTGAACCGCACCTGACTTTATAACTGGGTTTTAATTGGAACATAATTTGTCGTGATCTGTCAAATCACTTCAGGAGCTACCCGGAGCTACCTGTGGCCATTGGAAAGCGGCTAAAGTCAACTTGTCCGAAATTTTAGAGAACAATGATCAGTGCGGTTATGTCTGTTTGTTTCCAGGCATATTAAAAATTTCAATGTCAAATATATGGACAGCAATCTCATGATTAATAATAATATAAGGATAAGAACAGCCGTAATATTTTATATTTAACTGATTTTGTTAACGTATTGAAATTTTTAAATGAAGAAAAAAAGAAAAAAGGCTCCCAAACGTTTTTGGATGAGACCTATTTTCAAACTACGAAAATAACCACAGCATAATCAACGAGCTGAGGAATTCACTTGAGAAAATGGTCGGTAGATTAGGGGGTTGACGTTGAATATTTCATTTGAAGGCATTTCGCACAAATGAAAACCGCTTAAAATATCATTCGTACGAAAAAGTGACATTTCTTTCAAATTTCCAACGAAATACCGAAAATTCGAATGCATGAAAACTCAGCTTTAGTCAATTTGAAAATAATCCTGGAAAAGGACATTGGATAGCAACCAAACGTGTATTTCGGTACCTGAAGGAAACGAGTTCTCTCGGATTACATTTTCAAAAATCCGGATCTTCTCTCGAAGCATTTATTGATGCTGATTGGGGAGGAGACCTAGATAATCTATCACAGGATTTGCTATCATTCCGCCGGAGCTGCGTTGTCATGGCAGTTGCTCTGTCGAGTACCGAGGCAGAATACATGGCACTCTCCAAAGCTGCTAAGGAAGCCTTATACATGAAGAATATTTTAAAAGAACTTGGGTATTTGAAAGATGATTCTGGAGACACTATTCTATATGGTGACAATCAAGGTGCTGAAAAACTTATTAAAAATTATATTTATCATGCCCGAACGAAACATATAGATATTCGCCATCATTATATACGAGAAGATTATGAAAATAAGGAAATAGATCTGAAATATATATGTACAGAAGAAATGATAGCTGATATCTTTACAAAGGCACCCTCCGAAAAAAAAGTCAAGAAACATTCACGAAGGTTGGGCCTTGTTGAAGTTAACACACATTAAGAGGGGATGTTGTATTGATAGTTTTCACAATGTATATAAGACGCTGTATGATACACTGTACATGTTTTGTTTTCTATACAGTGTAATCCACTAAGTGTGCAACAAATGGGAAACTTGTTTATTATCGATTTCTCAGAAAATTTTGTTCTTGACAAAAGTTGGTGAATGTTCAAAAACTATACCAAATGTCAAATTTCAAAACAAAATTTGATTATAAAAATAATCCAGCCTTTCGCAAATTTTCCTAAACAATAGGATTGTCGGCAAACGTCGAACAGAAATAATTCGAAAGCCCCATACGACCGCCGAATCACGTCTATTCAACGCCTGGCAAAGTTTTCCTACAAGGATATACTTTGCAATCTTCCTGTAACAACCACCAACTGGCAATCGAAAACATGTGACATCTGCAGACCGGTTTCGCGATTCAACTCGCTCATCAGTACAGACTCGGCCACAATATGTAATTGATTTCCAATCGGTTTTGTTAACAGGCACTACGATATCTCCGGCACCCACTAAGAAAGTGAGCAGCAGAGCCATCTGTAGAAACCACAGAAAGATTCCGACCAGTACCACGACTTTGTTTGAGTCGAATATCTAAATTTTCATCATGAAAAATATTTAAATATTTCTCATGTGGAACTAGAGTACTTGACGAAAGGCAATAAATTTCAAAACAAAATTTGATTATAAAAATAATCCAGCCTTTCGCAAATTTTCCTATACAATAGGATTGTCGGCAAACGTCGAACAGAAATAATTCGAAAGCCCCATACGACCGCCGAATCACGTCTATTCAACGCCTGGCAAAGTTTTCCTACAAGGATATACTTTGAAATCTTCCTGTAACAACCACCAACTGGCAATCGAAAATATGTGACATCTGCAGACCGGTTTCGCGATTCAACTCGCTCATCAGTACAGACTCGGCCACAATATGTAATTGAATTCCAATCGGTTTTGTTAACAGTCACTACGATATCTCCGGCACCCACTAAGAAAGTGAGCAGCAGAGCCATCTGTAGAAACCACAGAAAGATTCCAACCAGTACCACGACTTTGTTTGAGTCGAATATCTAAATTTTCATCATGAAAAATATTTAAATATTTCTCATCTGGAACTACAGTACTTGACGAAAGGCAATAAATTTCAAAACAAAATTTGATTATAAAAATAATCCAGCCTTTCGCAAATTTTCCTATACAATAGGATTGTCTTTCGAATTATTTCTGTTCGACGTTTGCCGACAATCCTATTGTATAGGAAAATTTGCAAAAGGCTGGATTATTTTTATAATCAAATTTTGTTTTGAAATTTATTGCCTTTCGTCAAGTACTCTAGTTCCACATGAGAAATATTTAAATATTTTTCATGATGAAAATTTATACCAAATGTACCTGAAATGGCTTTATGACAAACACCATACAGGATAGGCCAAAAAAGTATAAAGTTCGTTCAAGAGTAAAGTACCCTTATTTCAAAAAATATAGAAATATGTTGAAGAAAATAGTTGCTTGGAATTAAAAGTTATGTTCAGTTATGAAGTCATAGCATGCTATTCGATTTTTTTTTTTTTCGTTTGGAAAATATTGAATTACCCCCGTATGATACATATTTTTACTATTTTGATTTAATATGTATGTGAAGTAGCCACAATCAAATCAGTTTGGAGTATTTTTTATCAAATTAAAGTGTATTTGTAAAATTTACTTGGATTTGTATTTTTTTAGGTGACGGTCAACTTCATGTTTGTTGCAACGATATTTAACAGAACTCTAGAATAAAACAACTACTCTTCTTAACGAGGAAAGTACTTTACTAAGTAAATGTTAATATGAATAAACTGTCAAAATCTATCGCGGATAGCCATGAACAAAAAAGAACCAATAAGCGATAGTACAGAAACTTACAATAGGTAACTGAACAGGTGCTAACAAAAAAAATATCGAAGCGTCTCTGTATGTCCACCTTCTCTTTCGATGCATCTAACTGTTCGCTCATCAAATTCGTTTACTGTAGATCGCAACACATTAGCGGGAATATTTCTGCAATGAACTCGTATTCAAGTTTCAAGCTCAGCAGCATTATTAAAGGGGCGATCTCTGTAGACTTTTTGTTTTAAGTATCCCCATAAGAAATAATCCAGAGGTGTAAGATCTGGAGAACGAGGAGGCCATCGAGGATCGGTATTTCGTCCTAACCATTTATTACGAAATGTCCTATTCAGCCACTGAGAAACATTTCTAGTAGAATGGGCAGGACTTCCGTCATGTTGGAACCATACTTTTTGCCGTTCTTCTGATACCATATCATCCAAAAACTCAACTGTTTCAGTTTCGAAAAAGTTCAAGTACCTATCACCATTCAAATTCTCTCAAAAAAAAAACGGACCTAGTAATGTATCATTTAATATACCACACCAAACGTTTGTTTTCTGAGAGTATTGATTTTTGTGGTCAATAATAAAATTTGGGTTGACATCTGACCACCATCTGCAATTTTGTGATAATAGAACCCCATTTGTTGTAAAAGTCGATTCATCTCCAAACAGAATACATCGATGAAAATCTCTTTGTTCTTCTATTTCACTCTGAATCCACATGGAAAAATCATATCTCAAATCATAGTCTCTTTCTTGCAATGTACAAATGAATGTAGGTTTGTAAGCATGGTACTTATGTTTCTTGAGAATACGCTTCACAGAGATATTTTTTATGCCGGTATAATCACTAATTTCTTGGGTGGACCTTCTAGGATTTTCTACTACTGCTTGAAGTACGTCAAGCTGGTTTTCTTCTGTGCATACAGGTTTCGTACGCTCCGTATTATGTTTATATTCCAGTGAGGCGGTCTGTTTGAAATTCTTTAAAATTCTACTTACACTTGAATAGCACATTTGTTTGTCTAGATGCCGCTAGTTGCAAATATTTGCAGCTTCGCGCATTGTTTTATAACCATCACCACACATTAAAACTAATTCTGCGTTTTCAGTTAACGTTAATACTACTGGGTGAGGCATTTTTAATTAAGGACAAATATGAAAACGTTTGACAGGCAAGTTTCAAGACGCCACACAATCAAACTACAGTATTGTTTTCGGGCGTATGCGATAGATTTTGGAGTGTTTTCTAATATCTGTTCTAGTTGAGGCATTGTTGTCAGAAGAACAGAAATTTTATACTTTCATTGACAGTTTATTCATGTGAACATTTACTCAGTAAAGTATTTGCCTCGTTAAAAAGAGTATTTATTTTATTCTAGAGTTCTGTTAAATATCGTTGCAACAAACATGAAGTTGACGGTCACCTAAAAAAATACAAATGCAAGTAAATTTTACAAATACACTTTAATTTGATAAAAAATATTCCAAACTGATTTGATTGCGGCTACTTCACATACATATTAAACAAAATAGCAAAAATATGTATCATACGGGGGAAATTCAATATTTGCCAAACGAAAAAAAAATCGAATACCATGACTTCGTATCTGAACATAACTTTTAATTCCAAGCAACTTTTTTTTTCAACATATTTCTATATTTTTTGAAATAAGGGTACTTTACTCTTGAACGAAATTTATATTTTTTGGCCTATCCTGTATGGTGTTTGTCATAAAGCCATTTCAGGTACACTCGGTATAGTTTTGAAACATGCACCAACTTTTTTCAAGAATAAAATTTTCTGAGAAATCGATAATAAACAAGTTTCCCATTTGTTGCACACTTAGTGAACCACACTGTATATGAAAAAGTTGATATTGTTGATTTTTCAATAAGAGCGAAAGTCTTGTCAAGTTATATTCATTACAATAAATTTTTCCTGTTCAACTGCGTTTTTACTTATTAATAAATACAACAAATTGTATCAAAAAATTTTTTCAACAAAAATATTTTTAAAAATTTTAATATTTTTCTCAAAATTTTCAGCCAAAACTCATTATACAAAAAAAGTATTTTCGTAAAATAGTCTTCCATTTGGAATTGTTCTCTAAAGATCTACCCAAAATTATGAACCAACATAACAACTTTCGCAAAAAAATTTCTTTCAAAGGAGAACAAAATAACAACTTTCATGAACAAAGAACAGAGAATGGGAAAAAAAAATTGGTCACGATTCATTTCGCCAAAATATTTAATGTCTCGACTTGCCCGAATTGCACCGACTTGTCCAGACTTGTCCCGATCTTTCTCGACTTGTCACGACATGTCTTGACTTGACTTGACTTGTCCAACTTTTCCGACATGTCCAACATGTCCCGACTTGTCTCGATTATTTCGATTGGTTCTGATTTGTCCCGACTTAATGAGATGGATCATCCGTACTTTTTCTTTTTACCCGAACTTATTAACCAGACGTTCTACCTAGGCTTATCACAAGGACTTTTAACCCATATTTTCAACCAGGACTTTTCACCAGGACTTTCTACCCAGACTTTCTGAACGTTCATTTTACCCAACTACTTAACCAGATTTTTTACCCTGATTTCTTACCCAGGCGTCTTACCTGGAATTTTTATTTGAAAATATGAATTATTATTAGTTGAATCAAAAGAATTCTTTTAAGAAAAAATTATAGAAATATATTTTAAAATTGGAATATATTTCTGAAAATTTTCAGTCAAAATTAATTAGGCAAAAAAAATATTTTCGGAAAATAGTCTTTTTTTTTCGATATTTTTTCTAAAGATCAAACCAAAATTATGATTGAAAATAACAAGTTTCACAAACCAATTTCTTTTTGAGAAGAACAAACGTAACTCAATTGATACGTAGTAAAAAATTTCATAAGAATTACAGGATGAGAAGAAAATTCACTTAATTATTTTTTCACAGGAACTTTTGGTCACGATTCATCCACGATTGTCCAGACTTGTCCCGACTTGTTCCGACTTCTCTCGACTATTTCGATTGGTTCTCTTCTTTTGGATATTTTTTCTGAACATCTAACCAAACTTATTATCAAAAATAACAAGTTTCACAAACCAATTTCTTTTTTACAAGAACAAGCGTAACTGAATTGATAAGTAAAAAAAATTTAATGAGAATCACAAGATGTAAGAAAAATTCATCAAAAAAATATTGTTTTTCTAGAAAAAATTTGGTCACCATTCATTTCGCCAAAATTTTGAATGTCATAACTTACCAGACTTGTCTCGACTTGCCAGACTTGTCTCGACTTGCCCAAACATTTCGGAAAATAGTATCTTCTTTTGGATTTTTTCTAAACGTCTAACCAAAATTATGAACCAAATTTCACTTCAAGAAGAACAAAAGTAACTCAATTGATACGAAGAAAAAAACTAAAAAAAAATCATAGGATGAGAAAAAAATCTACCAAAAAATATTTTTTCAGAAAAATTTGGTAACGATTATTCTCGCTAAAATTTGTAATGTCCTGACTTGCCCGATTTGTCCCGACTTGTTCAGATTTGTCCCGACTTTTCGTGACCTGTCCAGACTTGTCCTGATTTGTCCCGACTTGTCACTACTTGTTCTGACTTGTCTCGACCTGTCCGAATTGTCCGACTTGTTCAGACTTGGTGTGACTTGTCCTGACTTGCCCCAAATTGTCACGACTTGTCTCGACTTATCCGACTTGTCCAACTTGTCCAGACTTGTCCCGATTTGTCTTGACCTGTCCCGACTTGTCCCGACTTATTCCGACTTGTCTCGACTTTTTTGATTGGTTCTGATTTGTCCCGACTTGATGAGTTGGATCATCCGTTCTTTTTCTTTTCACTCGGACTTCCTAACCAGACGTTCTACCAGAACTTATCACACGGACTTCTAACCCATACCCTCAACCCGGAATCTTTACCAGGACTTTCCACTCAGACTTCTTACTTACGTACTTTTTACCCAACTTCTCACCCAGATTTGTTTATTCTGGTTTCTTACCCAGGCGTCTCCCCTGAAATTTTCATTTAAAAATATGAACTATGCTTAGTTGATATAGAGGAATTCTTTCAACAAAATTATGAACCAAAATAACAACTTTTACAAACCAATTTCTCTTTCAGAAAAATTGACACGTAGAAGAAATTTAAAAAACAATCAAGATGAGAAAAAAATTGATTTAAAAAATATTTGTTTCCAGAAAAAAATTGGTCACGATTCATTCCGTCAAAATTTGTATTGTACCGACTTGTCCGAATTGTCTCGACTTGTCCAGACTTGTTCCGACTTGTGGTGACTTGTCCCAACTTGTCACGACTTGTCTCGACTCTTTCCATTGGCTCTGATTTGTCCCGACTTGACAAATCGGATCATCCGTAATTTTTATTTTCAGCCGGACTTCTTAACCGCACGTTCCACCTGGGCTTATTACAAGGACATTTTACCCTTTCTCCTAACCCGGACTCTTTACCAGGACTTTCCACTCAGACTTTTTGAACGTACTCTTTACCCAACTATTTACCCAGATTTCTTACCCAGGCGTCTTAGCAGAAATTTTTAATTTGAAAATATGAATTATCATCAGTTGAATCAAAGGAATTTTTATTACAAAAAGATAAAGGAATATTTTTCTCCAAATTTTCAGTCAAAATTTATTAGATGAAAAAAAATATTTTCGAAAAATAGTCTCTTCCTTTGGATATTTTTTCTAAAGTTCTAAAGAAACTTATGATCAAAAATACCAACTTTTACAAACCAATTTCTATTTGAGAAAAACAAACCCCAGTTGATACGCAGATTTTTTTTATGAGAATCACAGGATGGGAAAAAAATTCACAATTTTTTTTCATAGAAAAATTTTGGTCACGATTCATCTCGCCAAAATTTCAAATATCATGACTTGCCAGACTTGTACAGATATTTCGGAAAATAGTCTCTTCTTTTATATATTCTTTTCTAAACATCTAAACAAAATTATGTACCAAATTATCAACTTTCACAAACCAATTTCTCTGTTAGAAGGACAGGAGTAACTCAATTGATACGCAAGAAAAAGTTAAAAAAGAATCATAGGAAAAATTTATTAAAAAAATATTCTGTTTCAGAAAAAATTTGGGCACGATTCATCTCGCCGAAATTTTTAATGTCTCAACTGGCCCGAATTATCCCGACTTGTACAGATTTTTACCGAGTTTTCATGACCTGTCCCGACTTGTCCCGACTTGTCACGACTTGTTTTGTCTTATTTCGACTCGTTCGTCTTATCCGACTTGTCCAACTTGTCCCGACTTGTTCCGACTTGTCACGACTCGCCTTGACTTTCTCGATTGGTTCTGATTTGTCCCGACTTGATGAGTTGGATCATCCGCACTTTTTCTTTTTACCCAGATTTCTTAACCAGGCGTTTTAGCCGGGATTGGGCCGTAGTGGTCATGATGGTAAAGCGCTTGTGTATCAATCAGAAGGGCGTGGGTTCGATTCCCAGCATGGTCACTGGTCTTGTGCTAGGAATCGCACGTTAAAGGTAAGACTTCGTTAATCCCTGGCACAAGTTTCGACTTCTGAGGTCAATTGTTCGTAGGGGGATGACAGCTGGTTAACGAAAAAAACCATATATCAAAAAAAAAAAATCCTGTTCAAATTTGGTCACGATTGATCTCGCCGAAATTTTTAATGTCCTTACTTGCCCGCTTTATCCTGACTTGTCGTGAAATCTCCAGACTTGTCCTAATTTGTCCCGACTTGTCTCGACCTGTCCGATTTGCCGACTTGTTCAGACTTGTCCTAACCTGTCCCGACTTGTCCAGAATTGTATCAACTTGTCACGACTTGTCTCGCCTTGTCCAGACTTGTACCGATTTGTCTTGACTTGTCCCGACATGTCCCGACTTGTCTCGACTTGTCACAACTTATCTTGACTCGTCCCGACTCATTCCGACTTGTCTCGACTTTTTCGATTAGTTCTGATTTGTCCCGAAGTGATGAGTTGGATCATCCTTTATTTTTCTTTTCACTCGAACTCCTAACCAGACGTTCTATCCGGACTTATCACACGGACTTCTAACCCATACTCTCAACCCGGACTCTTTACCAGGACTTTCCACCCAGACTTTCAGAATGTACTCTTACTCAACTTCTAACCCAGATTTTTTACCCTCATTTCTAACCTGGGATTTTTATTTGAAAATATTAATTATTATTAGTTGACATAAAGGAATTCTTTCAACAAAATTATGAACCAAACTAACAACTTTCACAAACCAATTTCTCTTTAAGAAAAACAAAAGTACCTGACCCTGACCAAAAATGTTCTTAGTTTTTTATTTTATTGTATAATATTTTTCGTTCCTTGGTGAGAATAACTTTATTCATGGTAAATATTTTCATTCAAATTTTTTTAAATATTTTTCTACTTGTGCGAAATAAAAAAAACTGATGAAATTATCAAGACCGTGATATTCGAAATTTAACATTCACTCCGGTACACGGCACACGGCCCTCAGCGCACGACGCACTTCGGACTTCGCACAGCAAACTGAGCACGTTGGATTGCGTACTTTGGACTGGCGCGTCGGACTGCGCTCGTTGGACTGTGCTTATCGAATTACGCACATCGGACTGAGCACATTGACTGCGCACAGCAAACGGCGCATGACGCACGGCACGGTAGAGAATGGCACGGCACGGCCCTTACTGATTTTTTTTTTACCTTTAAAATAAAATTTTCGATAAAAATTTTTTTTTGTTTATTTTTTTAGCTTGATTTGACCTTGACTTTGACTCGGACCCTGACTAAAAATGTCTTCAGGTTTTTTTAGTTTCTTCGTTAATTTTTTTGTTTTTTCAAGGTAATATTTTTTTGGTAAAAATTTTCATTCAAAAATTCTTTAAAGATATTTCTACTCGTGTGAACTGAAAAAAAATGGATGAAATGACTCCGCACTGTGGACTGCGCACTATGGACTACGCACATTGAAGAATTTTTTTCATCGTTTTATCTTTTTTGTTAAAAATATTTTTTTCTCGTAAAATAAATTTTAACAAAAAAGATTTAACGGTATGAAAAATTCGAAGAAAAAAATCAGTAAGGGCCGTGTCGTGCCATTCTGTACCGTGCCGTGCGTTGACGTGCGCAGTCTGACGTGCGCACCCCGGTGTGCGCACCCCGATGTGCGCACTCTGACGTGCGCAGTCCGACGTGCGCAGATTGCCATGCAGAGTCGATTGGCGCAGTCTGATGTGCGCAGTTTGATATGCGCAGTCCAAAGTGCGAAAACCGACGTGCGCAGTCCGATGCGCGCAGTTTGCCGTGCGCAGTGGGCCGTGTGCCAAGTGCCTTGGTCTTTTCATCAATTTTTTCTCATTCACATGACTTAAAAAAAATTAAACATTTTCAAACGAATATTTTTACTATGAAAAAAATTCTCACAAAAAAAATACAATGAAACAAAAAAGAAACTTTTAAAATTTTTGTCAGGGTATGAGTCAAACTCAAGGTGAAAACAATTAAAAAAAAATTGAATGAAAATTCATTTTACAAAAAAAAAATAGTTCAACAAAAATGATTTTACGATAAAAAAATTCGAACAGACTTTTCAGTCGGGGCCGTGTCGTGCCGTGCGCCGTGCGCAGTCCGAAAAATATTTGAAGAATTTTTCAATGAAAATATTAACTATGAAAAAAATTGTCAAATTCATACATTTTTGCTCATTTCAAACAAGTGAAAAAATATTTAAAAAAATTTTGAATGAAAATTTTTACTATGAAAAGAATTTTCTCACAAAAAAATGTTCACAATGGAAGAAAAAAAAATTAAACAATTTCAATCAGGGTCCGAGTCAAAGTCATGGTCAAATAAAAGTAATTTTTTTTAAACGTGAGGTGAGCAGTCCTACGTACGCAGTTTGCCGTGCGCAGTCCGAAGTGCGCCCTGCGCTGTGGGCCGTGTGTGGTGTACCGGAGTGAATGTTAAATTTCGAATATCACGGTCTTGATAATTTCATCAGTTTTTTTTATTTCGCACAAGTAGAAAAATATTTAAAAAAATTTGAATGAAAATATTTACCATGAATAAAGTTATTCTCACCAAGGAACGAAAAATATTATACAATAAAATAAAAAACTAAGAACATTTTTGGTCAGGGTCAGGTACTTTTGTTTTTCTTAAAGAGAAATTGGTTTGTGAAAGTTGTTAGTTTGGTTCATAATTTTGTTGAAAGAATTCCTTTATATCAACTAATAATAATTCATATTTTCAAATAAAAATCCCGGGTTAGAAATGAGGGTAAAAATGTCCAATTTCGAATATCACGGTCTTGGTTATTTCATAATTTTTTCTCATTTCACACGAGTTGAAAAAAAAATAAAAAAATTCGAATGAAAATTTTTACTGTAAGAAAAATATGTTACAATGAAACAAAAAAAAAATAGCCAAAAACATTTTCAGGGTCAGAGTCAAAGTAGAGGTGAAAAAATTTGAAAAAATTTGAATAAAAATTTATTTTACAAAAAAAAATTGTTTGACGAAAATTATTTTACGATAAAAAAAATTCGAACAAAAACTCTTTGGTCAGGGCCGTGCCGTTCCATGCGCCATGCGCACTCCGACGTGCACAGTTCGAAAAATATTTGAAAAATTAATGAATGAAAATTTTTACTCTGAAAAAAATTATACTCACAAAAATAAGAAATATATAATGGAACAAAAAATACTGAAATCAAGGGTAAAAGTATTGGAAATTTTTTTAATAAACATTAATTTCACGATAAAAAAATTAACCACAATAATTTCACGATAAAAAAAAATAAAAAAAAATTCAATGATGACAGTGCCGTGCCAGCTGTACCGTAACGTACGTCATATGCCGTGTGCAGTCCGACGTGCGCAGTCTGATGTGCGCAGTCCAATATGCGCAATTCGACGTGTGCAGTTCGGTGTGCGCAGTCCAACATGCGCTGTCCGACGTGTGCAGTTCGACGTGTGCAGTCCGACGTGTGCAGTCCGACGTGCGCAGTGCAACGTGTGCAATTCGACGTGCGCAGTCCAACACGCGAGGTCCACAGTGCGCAGTCCGACGTGAGCAGTTTGCCTTGCGCATTCAGAAGTGCGCCATGCGCTGTGGGACGTGTGCAGTGTACCAAAGAGAATGTCATATTTCGAATAGCATGGTCTTGGTTAATTTTTTTTAGTAGACGAATTGAAAAATTTTCGTAAGAAAATTTCTAACATGAAAAAGTTTTCTCACAGAATAACAAAAAAAAATACAATGAGACTCGAAAGAAATTATAAACATATTTTAGTCAAGGTCCGAGTCAAAGTCAAGGTAAAATAAAATTGGAAAGTAATTTTACAAAAAAAATTTTTTTTATCAAATATGAGTTCACGATAAAAAAAAATTTTAAGTTAGGGGTGCCGTGTCGTGCGCAGTCCGACATGCTCAGTCCGATGTGCGCAGTCCGATGTGCGCAGTCCACAGTGCGCAGTCCAACGTCTGCTGTTTTCCATGTGCAGACGATTTGCGCAGTCCAATGTGCGCAGTTTGATATGCGTAGTCTACTGTGCTCAGTTTAAAGTGCGCAAACTGGTGTGCGCATTCCGACGTGCGCATTCCGACGTGCGCAGTTTTCCGTGCGCAGTGTGAAGTGCGCCGTGCACTGTAGGGCGTGTACCGAAATGAATGTCAAGTTTCGAATATAACGCTCTTGGTCAATTCATCAAATTTTGCCTATTTACACAAGTAGAAAAATATTTTAATAATTTTCGAATGAAAATTTTGACTATGAAAAAAAAATCCCAGAAAAAAAATATACCACAATGGAAAAAAAACTTAAAACATTTTTGGTCAGAGTCCGAGTCAATCATGTTCAAATAAAAGTAAAAAAATATATTTAATAGATTATTAAAACAAAAAGTTTAACGAAAATGATTTTACGACAAAAAGGATTCGAAAAAAAAATCTCTTAGGGCCGTGCCGTGCGCAGTCCAACGTGCTCAGTCCGATGTGCGCAGTCCAATGTGCGCAGTTTGCCGTACGCAGTCCGAAGGCACCGTGCGCTGTGGGCCGTGTGCCATGTACCGAAGTGAATGTCAAATTTTGAATATCACGGTCGGTGGGCCATAGAAGAGCAGAATTATTTTTGAAATATCAATAAAGGAAAAAACCAGTAATATGTAAAACCAACAAAATGGAGAATCAATTATGTTTCAGAATAACATTTTATAGGTCTTAAAAACAGCATAATTGAATGGATAGAAATGATTTATGATGATGAAACAATAAAGCATCGTACTCGAAAACAGTAGAACTAGATTTCATAGATTGGAAAGTGACCGAAATGAGAAAATAAAGTAATTGCAAATCTCAATAACCTAAGCTCTTTAAAACATAAAACGATCACGCTCAAAAAATATCGAAATGTAATTCCATCAAAACAACATATAATTGTATCAAACAACGTAAATCCAACGAATTATCTGAAAATGAATCTGTAGTAACATAAAATCCTTGGAAACAAAATGTGTCAGACTGAAAACGGTCAGAATAGAAATCTAGCAGAAATTGTGCAGGGGAAGAGTGAATTGCGATATTAGAATTTGGTAATATTGACCGCACGCTGCTCCATCTCTGAGAGACTAGAGCCATCCGCTATCCCCTCTCCAAATTCTGATATTTTTCGGTTCTGTCCTTTTTGATTCTACTATTTATTCTTCTGATTATTTTCAATATGGAAATTTTAGGTCTTGTACTTTATGGATTCGACATTTTTAATTCTTATAATATTCTGTTCCGATATTTTTCCACTTCTACAAAATATTGATTTTCTTATTTGCTGGTTTGGTCAGATATCTGTCTTCCCATTTTCTGTCATTCTCCTTTGTAAGTTTTACAGTTTTATATTCTTGTAATGTTTAGTTCTTCGAATTTCAGTTCTTCGAAAGATCGATACGATCATTTATGATTCTCGAATTTTTAGATTTTGATGAAGATCCGTTACTGCAATATATTGATTTTCCAAATTTCTCGTTCGATTATTTTCGATTTCTTTAAAATTAATTCTGAACCATTTCGCTTCTCTAGAATATCTTTATTGGATTTTATTGGTTCGATACTTTTAATTCATAATCAATTTCAGTTTGAGATTTAACTTTTCTGATGGATTATATGTAATCTCATGGTCTTGGTCATTTCACCAATTTTTTTTCATTTCACACAAGAAAAATATTTAAAAAATTCCCGAATGTAAATTTTTATTATAGAAAAATTTATTCTCACAATAAAACAAAAAATATACAATGTAAAAGATATATCGGACTGCGCACGGATATCTGCACAAGTCGGTTTGCGCACGTTGGACTGCGCACATCGGCTGCGCACATCGGACTGCGCACGTCGGACTGCGCACATCAAACGGCGCACGGGGCATGATGCACGGCACGGTACAGAATGGCACGGCACTTACTGAAATCATTTTTTCTAATTTTATTTACCGTCAAATCATATTTGTTAAAAATTTTTTTTCGTTAAATAAATTTTTAGTCAAAAACTTTTCAAATATTTTTTTACTTTGATTTGACATTGACTTTGACTCGGACCCTGAAAAATATTTTCCCACTTATGTGAAATGAAAAAAAAGAATTCGAAATTTGACATTCATTTCGGTACACGGCACAAGGCCCACAGCGAACGACGCCTTTCGGACTGCCCACGGCAAACTGCTCACATCAGACTGCGCACATCGGGCTGCGCACATCGGACTGCGCACATCGGGATGCGCACATCGGACTGCGCACATGGGACTGAGCACGTCGGACTGAGCACGGCACGGCCCTGACTGAAATTTCGAATTTTTCTGATGTAAAATCATTTTCGTTAATTTTTTTTCAAATAAAAAAAAAATTTACTCTGATTTGACCATGACTTTGACTCGGACCCTGACTAAAAATATTTAAAGTGTTTTTTTTTTCATTGTAAAATATTTCTTCTGGAGAAAATATTTTTTTGTTCGAAATTTTTTTAAATATTTTTCTACTTATTTGAAATGAGCAAAAATTGATGAATTGACCAAGATCGTGATATCTGAAACTTGACATTCATTTCCGTACACGCTCCACAGCGCACATCGGCTGCGCATATTGGAATACGCGTGTCAGACTGCGCACGTCAAATAGCGCAGTCCACATTGCGCAGTCCGACGTGGGCAGTTCAACGTGCGCAAACCGACGTGCACAGTTTTTCTTGCGCATTCAGAAGTGAGCCGTGCGCTGTGGGCCGTGTGCAGTGTACCGAAGTGAATGTCAAATTTCGAATATCACGGTCTTGGTCATTTTATCATTTTTTTTTTTTCATTTCATACAGGTAAAATTCTGAAAAGTTATTCTCACAATAAAACAAAAAATATACAATGAACCAAAAAAAAACTTAAAATAATTTTTAGTAAGGGTCCGAGTCAAAGTCAAGGTCAAATCAAGGTAAAAAAATATTTGAAAAATTTCTGAATAACAATTTATTGCGCCGTGTGCAGTTTGACGTGCGCAGTTCGATGTGCGCAGTCTGATGTGCGCAGTTCGATGTGCGCAGTCTGATGTGCGCAGTCCGACGTGCGCTGTCCAACGTGCGCAGTCCTACGTGCAAAGTTCAAAATGCGCCGTGCGCTGTGGGCCGTGTGTGGTGTACCGAAGTGAATGTCCAATTTCGAATATCATGGTCATGGTCATTTCATCAATTTTTTTTCTCATCACGCAAGTAGAAAAATATTCTTCAGGGTCAGAGTCAAGGTCAAGTCGAGCTAAAAAATATTATAACAATTTTTCAATAAAAAGGACACCGCATCAATGGCAAATAAGCTTTCGGTGAATTTGCTTGTTTTTTCTATATGTGATAGACCTCATGATGTTGATCAAATGTCTTCATTGCACTATCGTTCTGAATTCAATAGGTTCGATTATACAGGGTGCTGAAGTTCACTTTTCCAAAATTTCAAATGGCCTTTGTGTCGATACTATTTTGAGTATATCAACCAAATCAACTACGCATCGTTTGTTTGATAGGCTAGATCGGATCCACTATAAACTGCATCAATTTCTACACGGATTCACGATATACAGTGTGAGTCCAAAGTTAGTCAGTTTTGTTGTGATTTCTGGAAAATTGAGCAGTGGAATTTTATTTATTTTCAGACATTCCGTAGAATATTAACATCAGTTCCAATTCATGATGTCAGCATCTCCTGAATCCGACTGTCACACTATATACAAAATGTTCTAATTCTCATGAAACTCTGCACCCGTTCCTATTATTGCTTGAAATTCTGGAAAACTCGATGAATAACTGGGTTGTTCACTATGAGAATCTAGATTTCAGATACATTGAATTACGGGGTAATTCCAAAAATAGTGTCTTCCGTTGACATTTTTCGAAGTAGTTTTTTTAAGTTCATGTTATAGATGAATTTCTATAACCACATAGTATTCGACACAAACCTTTTGAAATATTTTGAACAATCAACTGTGGGATATTTCAAACACATAGGGTATTTTAAATACCGATATTGCTCACAGTTTCATGAGAAATTGAAAATTTTGCATATAGTATGTCAGTCGAATTCAGGAGATGCTGACAGCATAAATTGGAATTGATGTGACTATGAAATATCTAAAACTGAATAAATTTCCACCACTAAATTTTTTAGAAATCACAACAAACTGTGTGATAAACTTGGTATTACTTCAATTCTTCAACTAATTACTTCCAATTCGCATCGTTTTTTCCAATATCCAATGACCAACGTTTCCAATATTGATTTGTCTTCTCTGCATTTGTTTTTCCATCCCTTTTTCCAGTTTGGTTCATAATATATTCACTTTAAATTTCGTCAATTCCATTTTTGTGTAAAACAATTCAGCTCAATGAAAATTCCATTTCCATTTAGTTCTCATGCAGGATCGCCATGTGATTAACTTGGTATTACTTCAATTTGTTTCTTTGAATAATACACGGTTTTGATGTTTAATTAAGAATGAATCGATATTGCTTACAAGTTACAATAAATAATAATAAGGCCAATTGTTAGGGTTATTCAACTTAATTACATGAATTCCTAGCTATATTGAAAATGCTTTTTCTATAATAATATATACCATCACACCTGGCAAACTATGGACTCACCCCGTATATCGTGAGTCCGTGTGGAAATTGATGTACTTTATAGTGGATACGACTCGGCCTATCGAACAAACGATTTGATGTTGATTTGGTTAATATAATCGAAATAGTACACAATGACCATTTGAGATTTTGAAAAAGTGAACTTCAGCACCCTGTATAATCGAATCTATTGAATTTAGAACGTTAGTGCAATGGAGACATTTGATCAACATCATGAAGTCTATAACATATAAAAAATCAAGCAAATTCACCGAAAGCTAATTTTCCTTTGTTGCAGTGCGGAGTCCTTTTTATACAAACATTTTTTAAATGTTTTTCACCTTGACTTTGACTCGGACCCTGAAAAAAAATTTTCTACTTGTGTGATATGAAAAAATATTGGTGTAATGACCAAGACCGTGATATTCGAAATTGTACATTCACTTCGGTACACCGCACACGGACCACAGCGCACTGCGCATTTCGGACTTCGCAGGGCAAACTGTAAAATAAATTTTAATTCAAAAGTTTTTCAAATATTATTTTACTTTGATGACCTTGACTTTCACTCTGACCCTGAGTGAAAGTGTTTATATTTTTGTTTCACTGTATATTTTGTTTGTGAGAATTTTTTTTTCATATTAAAAACGTTCATTTGAAAATTATTCATATATTTTATACTTGTGAGGAATGAAGAAACACTGATGAAATGGCCAAGACACTTCGGCACTTGGCACACGGCCCTCAGCACAAAACGCACGTCGGACTGCTCACATCGGTTTGCACACATAGGACTGCGCACGTTGGAATGCGCATGTCGGACTGCGCACATTGGACAGCGCACAACAAACTGCGCAAGGCGCATGACGCACGTCACGGTACAGCATGACAGTGCATGGTAGAGCATGGCACGGCACGGCCCTTACTGAAAAATGTTTTTGCCAATTTTTCTATCGTTATATAAATTATTTCCCAAAACAAATTTATGTTCAAAAATTCTTTAAATATAATTTCACCTTGATATGTCCTTGACTTTGACTCGGACCATGACTAAAAATTATTTTAGTTTTTTTGTTTCATTGTATAATAGTTTATTGGTGAAAATTACTTTTTTCATTGTGAAAATTTTTCTTTAAAATTTTTTAAATAGTTTTCTTCTTCTGTGAAATGAAAAAAAAAATGAATTGACCAAGACCGAGATATTCGAAATTTGACATTCCGGTACACGGCACACGGCCCACAGCGCACGGTGCACTTTGGACTGCGCATGGCAAACTGCGCACGTCGGACTGCGCACGTTGGTTTGCGCACTTTGAACTGCGCACGGCACATGACGCACGGCTCGGACTAATGGCACGGCACGGCCCTTACTGATTTTTTTTTTTCACCGTCAAATCATTTTCGTAAATTTTTTTTCTTCGTTTTATAAATTTTTACTTAAAAATGTTTTAAATATTTTTCCACCTTGATTTGACTTTGATTTTGACTCGGACCCTGACTTAAAATGTCTTCAGTTTTCTTAGTTTCATCATTTTTTATTGTTTTTCTAAAGTAATATTTTTTTATAGTAAATATTTTCATTAATTTTTTTTTTTATATATTTTTACTTGTGTGAAATGGGAAGAAATGGAAGAAATGACCAAGAGAGTGATACTCGAAATTTGTCATTCACTTCAGTATACGGCACACGGCCCACAGCGCACGTCGGACTGCACTTCGGACTGCGCACTGTGGACTGTGCACATCGGACTGTGCACATCGGACTGCGCACATCAGCTGCGCTCATCGGACTACGCACGTCAAACGGCGCACAGGACATGATGCACGGCACGGTACAGAACTGCGCACAGTGGACTACGCACTTCAGAATTCGAACGTTAGATCCACTTGGAGCACTTTGGACTGCGCACGTCGGACTGCGCACAATGCACTGTCATACTGCACTGCGCACAGCTGACTGCGCTCGGCGCATGGCGCAAAGCACAGTACGGCACGGCACAGCATGAACCTAAATGAATTTTTTTTGGTGTTTTTGTCATTAATTTTTTGTTGAAAATAATTTTTTTCGTAACATAAATTTTTTTTAATATTTTTTCATCTCGAATTGACCTAAAATTCGACTCTGAGCATGACTGGAAATTTTTTTGTTTCTATTAGTTTTATTGTAAATTTATTTCGTAGAATATTTTTTTTATAATAGAAATTTATGTCCTGTGCGCCGTTTGACGTGCGCAGTACGTCGAAGTGAATGCCAAATTTAAAATATCACGGCCTTGGTCATTTCATCAATTTTTTTTATTTCACTTTAGAATTTTTTTTTTATAAATATCCAAATTGATATTTCCATAATAAAAAAAATATTCTTTGAAAAAAATTATAATAAAGTAATAAAACAAAAAAATGTTTAGTCATGCTCCGTGTCAAATTCTAGGTCAATTCGAGTTAAAATAATAAATAATTTTGAAAAAATTCATTTACAAAAAAAATTATTTTAAACGAAAAATTTTGTTAATGACAAAATGAACGAAAAAAAATTTTCATTTAGGTTCATGCTATGCCGTGCTATGCGCCGTGCGCAGTCCGCTATGCGCCGTGCGCAGTGTGCCATGCGCAATGCATAGTGCGCAGTCCAACGTGCGCAGTCTGACGTGCGCAGTCCGACGTGCATCGAAGTGAATATCAAATTTCAAATTCACGGCTTTGATTATTTCATCAATTTCTTTTCATTTCACTCTGGTGAAAAAATTTTTAAATAATTTTCAAATAAAAATTTTTATAATGAAAAAACAGATTCTTACAAAAAAATACAATGAAACTGATAAAACAAAATAATTTTTAGTCAGGCGCCGTGCGCAATCCGACTGGCGCAGTCCGCTGTGCACAGTGCGCCAAGTGCAGTGCATCGTGCGCAGTCCAACGTGCGCAGTCTGACATGCGCAGTACGACGTGCGTCAAAGTGAATGTATAATATCACGGCATTGGTCATTTCATCAATTTTTTTCATTTCATTTGGAAAAAAAAATAAAAATTATCAAATGAAAACTTTCATTATGAAAAAATATTCTTTGTAAAAAAATTACAATAAAACTGATGCGAACAAAAATAAATTTTTCTTTTTAATTAATTTTGCGAAAAAAATAATTTTTAACGGAAAATTTATTTTACGACAAAAAAAACAAAAAAAAAATTCATTTACGTTCTTACTGTGCCGTGCAGTGTCATGTGCCGTCGCCGTGCGCAGTACACTGTTCGCAGTACGCCATGCGCAGTGCATTGTGCGCAGTCCAACGTGCGCAGTCTGACGTGCGCAGACCGACGAACTTCGAAGTGAATGTCATATTTCAAATATCACGGCCTCGGTCATTTTTTCTATTTTTTTTATTTCAGTCTGGAACAAAATTTTTTAGAAAATTTTTGAAAATATTGATTTAACCAAAAAAAAAAAATATTTTCTATAAAATGTTTATTTTATGAAAAAAGACGAAAAAAATTTTTTTTCATTCAGGTTAATGCTGTTCCTTGCGCCGTGCGTAGTCCCACCTGCGCAGTCTGCTATGCGCATTGCATCGTGCGCAGTCAAACGTGCGCAGTCAAATAACACGGCCTCGGTCATTTCTTCTATTTTTTTCATTCCACTCAAAAATAAATTCATTTTACGAAAAAAAATTGCTTTCAACGAATAATTTATTTAGTGACAGGAAAAACAAAAAAAATTTCATTTAGTTTCATGCTGTGCCGTGCAGTGCCTTGTGCCATGCGTCTGTGCGCTGTGCGCAGTACGACCTGCGCATTCCGTTGTGCGCAGTACGGCAAGTGCAGTGCATCGTGCGCAGTTAAACGGTCGCAGTCTGACGTGCGCAGACCGGCGAACTTCGAAGTGAATGTCAAATTACAAATATCACGGCCTCGGTCATTTCTTCAATTTTTTTCATTCCATTTTACAAAAAAATTGTAAAAAAAAATTTAAAAAATTTGTTTTACGAAAAAAAAATTATTTTCAAATAAAAATTTATTTTATGACCAAATTAACGAAAAAAAAATGTTCATTCAGATTCATGTTGTGCAGTGCCTTGCACCATGCGCAGTGCACAGTCCGCTCTGCGCAGTTCATCGTGCAGTGCATAGTGCGCAGTCCAACGTGCCATGCGCCGTGCGCCGTGCGCAGTGCATCGTGCGCAGTTCAATATGCGCAGTTCAACGTGCGCAGTCCATCGTGCGCAGTCTGACGTGCGCAGACCGACGTGCGTCGAAGTGAATCTCAAATTTCAAATATCACGGCCTCGGTAATTTCTTCTAGTCTTTTTTCATTCACTGTTGAAAAAATTATTTTAAAAAATTTTTTCAACGAAAATTCATTTTATGACAGACAAAACGAAAAAACAATTTTCATTGAGGTTCTTGCTGTGCCGTACAGTGACATGTGCCGTGCGCAGTCCGACCTACGCAGTACACTGTGCGCAATGCAACGTGCGCAGTCTGACGTGCGCAGACCGACGTGCGTCGAAGTGAATGTCAAATATCTCGGCCTCGGTCATTTCTTCAATTTTTTTCCGTGATATTTGAAATTTGACATTCACTTCGACGCACGTCGGTCTGCGCACGTCAGATTGCACACGTTGGACTGCGCACGTTGGACTGCGCACGGAGCACTGACGTATGGCACAAGGTGCTGCACGGCAGCATGAACATAAATGATTTTTTTTTTGTTTTTCCTGTCATCAATTAAATTATTCGTTGAAAGCAATTTTTTTCGTGAAATAAATTGTTTCAAAAATTTTTTAAATTTTTTTCTGTAGAGTAGAATGAAAAAAATAGAAGAAATGACCAAGGCCGTGATATCTGAAATTTGACATTCACTTCAACGGAAGTCGGTCTGCGCACGTTAGACTGCGCACGTTGGACTACGCACATTGGAATTCGCACGATGCACTGCGCACGTTGGACTGCGCACGATGCACTGCGTAGGTCGGACTGCGCACGGCGCACGGCACATGGCACTGCACCTAAACCTAAATGAAATATTTTTTTTCGTTTTTTTGACATAAAATAAATTTTTCGTTAAAAATTTTTTTTTTACAAAATAAATGTTTTCAAAAATTTTTCAATTTTTTTTCTTCTAAAGTTAAATGACAAGAAATGGAAGAAATGACCAAGGTCGTGATATTTTATATTTGACATCCACTTCAACGCAAGTCGGTCTTCGTACGTCAGACTGCGCACGTTGGACTGCGCACGTTGCACTGCGCACTACGCACTGTGCACGATGCACAGCGCATGGCGCAAGGCACTGCACGGCACAGCATGAATCAGAATGAAATTTTTGTTTTCGTTTTTTTTTTTTCATAAAATTAATTTTTAGTTGAAAATAATTCTTTTTCGTAAAATAATTTTTTTCAAAAATGTTTAAAATTTTTTTTTCTACAGTAAAATGACAAAAAAATGGAAGAAATGACCGACGCCGTGATATTTGAAATTTGACATTCACTTCGACGCACGTCGGACTGCGCAGGTCGGACTGCGCACGACGCACAGACACATGGCACAATGCACTGCACGGCACAGCATGAACCTAAATGGTTTTTTTTTGTTTTTCCTGTTGTAAAATAAATTATTCGTTGAGAGCAAATTTTTTTTCGTAAAATAATTTGTTTTAAAAATGTTTTTAATTTTTTTTCTGTAGAGTGGAATGAAAAAAAAATAGAAGAAATGACCGAGGCCGTGATATCTGAAATTTGACATTCACTTCGAAGCTCGTCGGTCTACGCACGTCAGACTGCGCAAGTCATACTGCGCACTTTGGACTGCGCACGATGCACTGCGCTTAGCGCATTGCGCACAGTCTACTGCGCAGGTCGAACTGCGCACGGCGCACGGCACAAGGCACTGCACGGCACAGCCAGAACATAAATACAAATTTTTTTTGTTTTTTTGTCATAAAATAAATTTTTTATTGAAAATAATTTCTTTTTCTTTATCTCGATGACCTTGACTTTGTCCCGGATCCTGAATAAAATTTTTTTCGTTTCTTTTGATTTTTCAGTTTTATGGTATTTTTTTGTGAGAATGTTTTTTGTATAATACAAATTTTCATTAGAAAATTATTTAAATATTTTTTCACCAGAGTGAAATGAAAAGAAATTGATGAAATGACCAAGACCGTGATATTTGAAATTTGACATTCACTTCGACGCACGTCGGACTGCGCGTTGCGCACTGTGCACGGCGGACTGCGCACGGCGCATGGCGCAAGGCAACGCACGGCACGGCACCGCACAGCATGAACTTATGTAAAAAAAAATTTAATTTTTTTCGTCATAAAATAAATTTTTCGTTGAAAATAGTTTTTTTTCACAAAATAAATTTTTTCAAACATTTTGATTTTTTTTTTTTAGAATAAAATGAAAAAATATTGAAGAAATTTTTATATTTGAAATTTGACATTCACTTCGACGCACGTGTGTCTGTGCACGTCAGACTGCGCACGTCAGACTGTGCACGTTGGACTGCACACGGCACACTGCGAATGGTGCAAGGCACTACACGGCACAGCATGAACCTAAATGAAAAGTTTTTTTCGTTTATTTTGTCATTAAATAAAATATTAATTATATTATAAATACTGCGCACGATGCACTGCGCTCGATGCACTCCGCACAGCGTACTGCGCAGGTCGGACGGAGCATGGCACAGCACGTTGGACTGCGCATGATTTACTGCGCACGATGCACTGCGCACAGCGGACTGCGTAGGTCGGACTGCGCACGTCGCATGGCGCAAGGAACTGCACGGCACAGCATGAATCTAAATGAAAATTTGTTTTTTACTTTTTTTATCATAAAATAAATTTTTAGTTGAAAATAATTTTTTTATCGTAAAATAAATTTTTTCAACATTTTTTAAAATGTATTTTTTTATAATGAAATAACCGAGGCCGTGGTATTTAATATTTGACATTCACTTCGACACACGTCGGTTTGCGCACGTCAGACTGCGCACGTTGGACTGCGCACGATGCACTGCGCACAATGCAATGCGCATGGCGCACTGCGCACATCAGACCGCGTACGGCGCAAGGCACAGCATTAATCTGAATGATTTTTTCTTTAGTTTTCTTGTCATAAAATAAATTTTTAGTTAAAAATAAATATTTTTTCATAAAATAAATTTTTTCAAAAAATTTTAAAATTCTTTTTTCCAGAGAGAATAAAAAAAAATTGAAGAAATAACCGAGGCTGTGATATTTAAAATTTGACATTAACTTCGACGCACGTTGGTCTGCGCACGTCTGACTGCGCGTCAGCAGAAACGAACGAGAACATAAGTAGCAAAGAGAAAGAGATGAGAAGTGTTTCACTTTTGTTAAACCGCACATACTCATGACGAAGAATTGTTATTTTCGAAACGAAAATAATCCCCGTTATCTTTGTATATATACAGTTTATTTCAAGTACCACATATGAAAATTAATTTCGTGTCTAAATTTTCAGTTTGAATAGCTAGTGGTTGAGCCCTTTTTAAAAATTCCAAATGAAGTAACACTAAAACTCGACTGCGAAAAGTCCTGAACAATTTACCTTCTTACGTGTCAACTCATATTTTGTAAAATTATCATTGTTTTTTATTATTTTTGGTAAAAATTATTTTCCGTTTGCCACCTATTAACCCTTACGAGCGACAATCCTTTGAAGTCGAAACTTGACAAAGATTAAAGAAATTCTTTGAATTATTCTGATAAATTTTTATTTTTCAATATTATTGTGTGCTGCTATTGGTTGAATAAATAAATTTTTTAAAACTTTACTTATTCGTAACGATAGACACGACGAGAACGTTGCAACACTGAGTCTATCGGGATAGGATAGGAAAAAGGATAAAAAGGATAGATTAAAAAGTGCTAAGGGGATACTCATAAATTTTTTTTTTAACCCAAACGCCGTTTTTTGGGTGGAGGGGATAAACTGAAAAAAAACATATATATATATAGGGTGTTTCGAAACTATGGTGCCAAATTGAAACAGAAGATTCCCCTTGAAAAATAAATGGAACTTTCCCAATATTTCTTTTCTCAAATGTCGTTCGTTGCAAAGATACAGAGTGTTGAATATGAAAAATTAAAAATAATTTTTATTCATAACTTCCTCCCTTTCTAAAATTTTTCAATAAAATTTGACAGAATGTTTGTGTTCAATAAAAAAAGGAAACGTATTTTCAGTTGTTACCAGTGGCGTACAAGAAGGGCATCAGGGTACCTTTTCTCCCCTATTTTTTACGCCACTGGTAAAATCAGAAAAATTATACATTTTTTGCATTCCTCATTTAATTTTCAGTAAAAAATGTATACTTGTTTGAATCCGGAAAAACTAATCGTTTTCAAGATAATTGCGCTTTTATGAATACAAACATACTAGTAATGAAAAATTTGTTCCGCAGAAATTAATTTTACAATCCCAATTACTGGTCTAAATAACATCTTGATATTCAACCAAAAAAAAAATATACTTTCAAATTTAATTGTTTTTTTTTTGTAACTATGAAAGTGGCGAGAAAAATGCCTTTTTATTTTTCAGTTTCAACACCCTGTACCTCTGCAAGAGAAATGCATGTTGAAATGACATTGATTTTTTTTGGTAAAAAGTTTAACAAGTAATTAGGATTGTAAAATTCACTTCAGCCGAACATTTTTTTCATTACTATAGTTATGTGTGTATTCATAAAAGCGCAATTATCTTGAAAATGGTTGATTTTTCTGAAATCCAACAAGTATACATTTATTACTCAAAATTGAAAGAGGAATGCAAAAAATTATTAAATTTTCTGATTTCACCAGTGGCGTAAAAAATAGGGGAGAAATGGGACCATGATGCCCTTTTTGTACGCCACTGGTATCAACTGAAAATGTGGTTTCTTTTTCAAAATGAAGCACCTATTGAACACAAACATTACAAAAATTTTCTTAACTGTGGAAGTTATGAATAAAAATTACTTGTAATTTTTCATATTCAACACCCTGTATCTCTGCAATGAACGACATTTGAGAAAAAAATATTAGGAAAGTCATATTTATTTTTCGAGGGGAATCTTCTGTTTCAATTTGGCACCATAGTTTCGGAACACCCTGTATATATTAATATAATACATTGTTTAATTACCAACTCACTTATATAGCCCTGGAGAGCCCTGAAACTCTAAAACATCATCAGGTATTTGGGGTGGGAGTAGGGGTGGTGTATACGTTGATTCAGGGGTCAAAGGTAACTGTGGGGTTACGGGTGGTGGGGGCGTTACGGGTTGTAACGATGCCTGGGATATGGGGGACAATGAAAAACTTTCATCCAGTCTGTAAAAAAAATCATGTAAATATAAATATAAATTTATGTTATAAAACTTACAAATACAACCCCGGTGACCCCTCCAGGTCTGAAATATCATTCATACTGAAAATAAGACCCATACTAATTGATAAATAAAAAAAAAAGATGTCACTGTTCTATGATGAGTTGTCTGTTTAAGTGTTAATTTTCCTTGTGGTGTACACGTGTTTAACCTCCATGTGGTGTTCGCTGGGCAACGATTTTATCGGCTAATAATCACAACCTTTTTACCTTACTTCCCTCCAATTTATTATTGTAGTTCAGTATATATTTTTTTGTCACTCCTGTATAATTCGACAAGCAATTTTCAGTTATATAATTTTTTTTATTTGTTGCCTCTGTATAACATTTTAACATTTCAACCCTGTATAGCTTTTCCATCTTAGACTGTATAATATGTTCATTGAGATAGAGGAAAAGTAATGGTGAATTCGGATTGCCATTTAATATAATCGTATTTTGATTATTTCGTCTGCCTTGGGCAGACGAAAATTTTGCGTTCAAAATCCTAACAAACAACTCATTTGTAAAATGGCATATTGTTGGGGTGTCGACCATTAAAATTATTCACTCCAAGTATTGACATGGAGGGTTTAATTTAACAGATTATCATAATTTTCGGCACATGATAAATAAAACTCACTTATCCATTGTATTTTTCACTCTAAACACAAAACTGCACAATACCAAGTTTAACTGTGTGGTCACAAACCATTCTGAAAAATAGTAACGTTGTCATTTCGGGAATAGCTCTCGACTACACTACGTTTGATATTGTAACAGGAAATAGACCTCCGGTGTTTCTTGATAATCAAGTTTTGAGTACCTATCACAAGGATCCATTCTGTAGGCGTTTATTCTTTTACACCATGAATGATGCAATATGAAAATGCAGACTTATTTTTGGGATTCTTTTGATTAATAATAGTCATTTCCGACCAATGTTTTACCTTCTTTACTCCAATATAAGTTTTACAACTCAGACTTATTGAGACAAATACCTCTAATAGGTACCAATAAGTTTTAAGGAAAAATTTAGAATTATTAGCGGTAAAATAGGTATGTGGCTGCATGCCAACACTTTCATAAACATCGTCTCATTGAGGGATTGAGGAAAATTTCAGCATATTCGCTTACAGTTTCAAGCTGAAACGCTGCAGATTAACGCACGGGTATCATGCGTTCAAAATGACGGCCCCCATCATGACATCCAATGAGACAACCTTTTTACGCAAAACGAAAACTTTTGAATCCCCATATCCCCAATGATGCATTTTTCTTCGACTCATTTTCCCACCCAACATTTGACAAGCAGCAGTGATCTTTTTTTCTCTTGAATGACATGTTGGTGCACTCGGTATTACATTAAATGAGCAGCCGCCATGTTTTTCCTCTTAAATGATACGTTTTGAGACACCCTGTTGTTTTTTCTCTCAAATGATATGTTGGTAAACCCGATATAGCATGTGACAAGCAGCCGCCATGTTTTTTTTCTTGAATGATGTGTTGGTACACCCTGTATAGCATTAAACAAGCAGCCGTCATGTTTTTTTCCTCTTAAATTATGCCTTTTGAGACAGTGTTGTTTTTTCTCTCAAATGATACATCCCTAACCTCAAAGGTTAATTTTACAACCGGCAACACTGCTTATCAATCTGCTCGTTTTTCTATTACCGACAACGCTGGCTCGGAGACCACGCTCCAATGCCAACTGATAATGAAACGAATAACGGAAGTTGATAGCAGAATGATTGTATGATAATGCGAAATATTTCAGCAAAACAATAAAATTCAATTTTTGTAACAAGTTTTTATTTTAAACAAATAATCCATCTTTTATTGGCCTCTACAATTATTTCCAGTACAACTTTCATCAATATACATGCTGATATTGTGGACACTATAACAAGAATTCTATAAAGATTAAATTCAACTTGTGACTTCATTTTCTCTCTCTCTAAACAACTAACCGTCTTTTTTCTATTACCGGTGATATTTTTTCGAAACACTCGGAATATGTTTTTTTTCTTTGATAATTACACTTGAAACGCTCTATAAATACTTTCCAGCCATAGTTGGGGTGACTTCAATGCGGCGGCGATTCCCTGCAAAAATGATCACATTTAGACGTTTTTCGCGTTCCAAAAAACAATTAAAATTTGAATATGCTCAAACACGTGAAAAATGGGACCACAATTACCGTTTTTCGCGTTCGAAAAAACAGCTAAAATTTGAAACGCAAAAACATCCAAGAATGCGACTAAAATAGGCGTTTTATAAGGTTAGTTTGGTAGTTCGTTCTGCATCGATCAAACTGACTTTCTGACTGTCTGTCAATCTGTAAGGATACCAGAGAACAAGGACTCAAAAATCACTCTGCAAACGGTAAAGGACACACTGAAGAATAAAGAGATAGGAGGACTACGCAGCATTAGGCACACTGCGAGCGGAGCTATCATTGTAGAAGCGAAATAACTTTTTGGAATGCTCAAGTCCTTTTTTAAAAAATTTATTTTAATTACAAAACTCGTAAAACAACTGAACTGATATACCTACATGAAATTAAATGTGAATTGTACGAGTGCTCAACTACAACTGATTCTAACAAAAAGAATTATGTTAACATCTCGTTGGTAAGGCGATACTGCTGCGGCAGCATAATCAGCATATTTCTTGGGAAAGACGACGAACTCGGTGAGATATTTCCTCCCCTCGAAGATTCAAATCCACAGAGTTAGCGAGGAATTTGAACATCTGAAAGATTTAGTGGTGGTTGTTCGTTTTCGTTCTTCTTGTTGCTGCACCATCTGGTTCTCTTGTATCCGATAAACCCAATCAACATAATTCCAAATCCATACAAAAGCATTGTCCATATGCTAGGAGTATGTGATATTACGCTGAAGGACAAATTTGGTTGATTTTCAGCTATCATCCTCTTAATATTGTGTAGATCATCCAACTCTATGTCTTCTAAAGAAATCTTGAGGTTTACTTTCGGCATTTCGTTTTCATTAGTGTTGATTTTTGGAAATAATATAATAATTCTGGATGGGTGAAATATTCCTGGTTACTGATGTTGCGGAACGATGTAGTTATTCGGCATCCCACTGGAATCTCGAATAGGTTTGTACCCTTGATTGAGACGATATCTTCTTGGTTGTAGCAGTTGATTTTTATTTTTTCTTCCTTTGGCAGCATGATTACCCATTGGTTGGATTCTCCAAGTCTTTGGAATATAGGGTGATTCACAAGAACGTACGTTTGCTGACATGTAGAGGTGTTTTTCAGGCTCAGAAGTTGGACTTCACAGGGGTTCTCTTCTCGAAGTTCTTGGGGTTTCATTTCATCACACAGGTATGATTCAGGCATGACTTTCTTGCAGCGGTCGTTCGAATATGCGTAGTACAATTTATTGATAGCCAAAAATTTGTTTTTTGATACGATAACCTTGAAATGACTCTTTTCAGGAATAGGAGTGGAATACAAGTGGAATAAATCGAATTCGAATGGAAAAGTGATTGGTATATTCAAAATATATATAATTCTGTTATTGAGTGTATAGCTTTCTATTTTCACAATTTTCTCTAATAGAAGTACATTTTCTGGGGTAACTTCTAGAGGTAGTTGGTTTCTATTGAGTTTGTTTTGTAAATACACAAGTTCGGAGAAAAATTCAGAAGTTTTTATTATACTAGGGTGCATTATGCCTAATCTCGAAAACATGATAGAGTTTTCAATGTCTTGCATAATTGAGAAAATCATTTCATACAAGCTAATTATTTCAATAAAATCATTTTTTATATACATTGAATTTTCTCGATATACTTGACCTTCAACAATTTTAGCAATTTGGTTCATTTTGGATTCAATGAGTTTTTCGTTGTGACTTATTTTCTGAACGGTGTTATTAAATTTATTGATTACTTCAATAGAGAGGGAATTTCTCATTTTGATATTCAATGCTAATTCTTTTTGATTATTTTCGAGCTGTTCAATCAGTTTTTCGTATCGTTCTCCATCGTTTGCATCTAAATTTCCTGAAATAGCTTTGAAAATTGACCCCAATCCATCTATTAGGCCGCGTTTGATTCTATTGGGATGGGGTAAAACTTCAGTTAATTTGTATGCCACTTTTTCTTTTACGAAATTCAGGATTTTGACATAGTTTGAGGAGTCATTCAGGTACAGGGAATTTTTATTTATCGTTAGTAATAATTTGTGAGCCTGGTTATCCAACAAATTTACTTCTGAAACTATGGGTTGTAGATTATAGTAGTGAATTAGTTTGTAGGAGCATTCTTGAATTTTTGCTGTCCCTAGTTTGAGTGGGGTTATACCAGGGTTCGCATCTAAATTTCTTATTTTTATCTCCGGCGATCCGAGGATGCCTGGTGAGCTGAAAAATATGTATTGATAGTCAATTATTAAATCTGAAAGTCTTTTTCAGGGGACGTTTCAAATTATCCATGTGGATTTTTTCTTGATTATTAGTAGCTACTGTTTTTTGCTGAATATTTACTGACTTTAATTTGGTGGATTTCTTGAACTTATTAGCTGTCTTTTGCCTTTTACGGATTTTTTTAAATATTTTTTGGTTTGGTTGGTATATTTCGGGATCGTCACGAGTCTTATTGACATTTTCGATGCGTTTTTCTTTTTCTTTCATTAGGTCTTCGTTAATTTTAGAGTAGATCAATTTAGATTTTTCTTTATGATCGTTTATATAGTCATTGATTAAAATTTTTTCAATTTCTAAATTAAATGGGTCGTTGCTGCTGATATGACCATTAATAACGTCAATCGGTTTGCGATTCGTAACAGAGTGTATCGAATGATTGTAGGCGAGGATCGCGTACACCATTTTCATTTTAACCGGAGTTTTCAGGAAACCTCTGGTGTTGAGAATTCTTATGTGTTCAATTATGGTCGAGTGGAAACGTTCAATAGCTCCATTCGATTGGGGGTGATTTGGTGAACAAAAGTGTATTTTGATTTTATGCAGGCCGAGTAGTTCTGTGATTACAGAATTTTTAAATTCAGTGCCGTTGTCGACAATAATTTGCTCGGGGACACCGTGATGTGAGAAGAACTGGATCAGATGATCGACTATTTCTGTACTTGATAAAGAGTTGAGGTGATATGCTTGAGCATATTTCGAAAAACTATCAATAATGGTCAAGAATTTATTTTGTTCTATAGTGAAGGTATCCATATGTATGATTTTGAAAGGTTTCGTGGAAGTGGGAGTGACATTCATTTTGATGTTTACAGGGTGTCTTTCGTATTTGCTTTGTTGGCAAACTTCACAATCGTTTATGAAGGTTTGTATCGAATTTTTCATGAATGGCCAATAATATTTTTCTTTAATGCGTTGAAGTGTTTCGTCTATTCCTCTGTGATTGGTCTTTCCTTCGTGATAATTTTTTATAGTTTCTTTCTTGTCAGTATCGTTAGTAACGTCAATGAGTTTTTTCGTACACTTTTTCAATTTCAAAGAAGAAAATTTAAAGTATTGTTGAAGGACTCTTGAGAAAGTTTCGTAGAGTTCGGGGTTTTCGAAATAGAGGTAATATTGAGTGTCGGGATTAATATAACTTTTTACAAAATCAATTACATCTTTTTCGAAAGTTGAAGGAGAATACGTTTTCTTTTTCCGAAGAGAATTTTGATTCTCGGTTTACAAGGTGAATGCAATACTGAACTGATTATTATTTGATTCAATCCATAGTTAACTGCTGTTTTTATTATTGGTATTTCGAAAACTGGATTATCTTCAGCATTGGAGTGAATAGTCTGGTCATTGTCATCTATATTTCTGTTGGGGTCGTCTTGGTGTTCTCTCTCAGTATGGCTAGTTGTTTGTAATTGTTCTAAGTCATTTGAGGGTTCAGTGTTTCTGGAAAGTTCTGGATCTGGTTGAACTTGGGTCGAAACGTTGTCTTCGTCATTTCTGGTGTTTTCTGTATTTTCTGGTGGTAAATGTAAAATTTCGCTATAGAGATCTACTGGAGAGTTATCATGGTTGGGATTGTTGGGGTTTTGGAATAGGGCTCTTTGATTGTCGTTGTAGTCATCCGTCTCTCTTAAAATTTCGTCTATTTGATTCCAGAAAGGGTCTGTTTCTTTGGTGTGTATTTCAATTCTAGAAAGGGCGTCTGCATTGGTATTTAGCGTTCCTTCCTTGTAAATGATATTGCAGTCATATTCATCTAGTTTTATACGCCAGCGGGTTAACTTTGAGCTGGGATCTTTCAGCGAAAAAAGCCATTGTAATGGTTTGTGATCCGTGATGATGTTAAACTTTCTGCCATATAAATAGGGTCTAAAGTACTTAGTCGCCCAGACTATAGATAGTAACTCTTTTTCTATGACAGAGTATCTCTGTTCGGTATCATTAAGGGTGCGAGATGCATAAGCTATTGGTAAGTCGCTCCCAATAGGTCCTTGCGAGAGTATGGCGCCTAAGGCTACATTACTCGCATCGGTGGTCAAGTTAAATGGTTTTGATAGGTCGGGGTACTGCAGGATTGGTTCATTTATCAATAAATTCTTACAAGTTTCGAAACAAGTAATGAACTCTTGATCATGGGTTATTTTGGCACCTTTCTTCAAGCATTTGGTCATAGGTTTGGTTATTTTCGCAAAATTATTGATGAATTTGCGATAGTAACCTAGAAGGCCTAGGAATCCTTTAATCTGCTTTGGTGTTTTTGGTATGGGGAAATGTTTGATGGCTTTGATCTTGTCTGGGTTGGGTTTTACCCCCTGAGGAGTCACTACATGACCTAGGTAGGCAACCTCCTTTCTCAAAAACTCAGATTTATCCATTTGGATTTTGAAGTTCGATTCTCTGAGTCTCTGAAATACGTTCCTCAGACGTTCAATATGTTCCTGGAGAGATGTAGAGAATATAATGATATCGTCGAGGTAGACAAGACATTGCTCGTTTTGAATACCTCTGAGGATATTGTCCATCACTCTTTGGAACGATGCCGGAGCGTTTTTCAGCCCGAACGGCATGCGCAGGAATTCATAGTGCCCATTCTCGGTAGTAAATGCTGTTTTTTCTATATCTTCCTTGGCCATCTCAATTTGGTGAAAACCACTCGCCAAATCGAGAGTTGAAAAATATTGGCACCTACCAAGCTTGTCCAACAGGTCAGTTATGTTGGGCAAACGGTACTTATCGTCCACTGTTTTATTATTTAGTTGTCTATAATCGATAACTACCCGCCATTTCTGCTTACCAGAAGCATCCAGCTTCTTTGGCACCACCCAAATTGGGGAGGACCAAGGTGAGCTACTAGGCTGAATTATTTTGGAATCCAGCATTTTTTTAATTTGCTTTTCGACTTCCTCTCTATAAATGAAAGGATATCGATATGGTCTAGTATAAACGGGAATTTCATCAGTTGTCTTTATTTGATGTTTTATCCTATTGGTGAAGGTTAGGGGCATGTCCTCATGGTAAAATATATCGGAATATTCATTGCAAAGATTTAGTATTGACATCCTTTCTTCATCATTGAGATGATCGGTTCTAATATTTTGGAGGTCAAAATTTTGTTTTGGACTGTCATCAATACAATTCAAATCAAAACTTTGAATCTCTTCTCTATCGAATTTTTCAACTAATATCGGTTTTGAGAAGTCTAGGGTCACTCGTGTAGTAGTACTGTTCAATATTGTTGTGAAAGTTTCACCATTTTTTGCAATAGTGAGACTTTCGGGTATTTCACAATTGTGGATTTTTTGATGAGGAATTATAATTTCTCCATTTGGTATTGAAGTTCTAATTTTGATAACTTGTTGGGTTCTAGGGTTCACAGAAATGAGATTAAGCTCCTTTTTTGTTGGTTGAAACAGAAATTGAATTTTAGTATGCGGAGTAACTAAATATCCTTCATTAAAATCAATATTAGCTTGTAAATAATTCAAGTTATCGAGCCCGATGAGCCCATCGAACACATTATGAAATTTAAAAAGATAAAATTTGAGTTATTTCTTTTCAGGCAATTTGAAAATTTTTGAGGCAGGTATCAAAGCACTAAATTTGGAAGGAATTTAAAAGCTATTTCTGGGTCAATGAACGATTTTGTTGATCCAGAATCTATCAAAATTTTTACATTGAATTCAGGAAATATAACATATGATAACTCACTCGAATCGGTGGTATTGAAAGAAATTATTTGGGGTTCTATGTATTGTGGTGGTCTTGAGGCATTTCTAAAAAATTTTGGTCAGAATTGTCAGCGTTCACATCAACGTCTTGTACTTCTTCGAATCTCTCAAAATTTTGATCACTGTTTTCGTAAAAATACTGATCGATATTTACTTGATTAGGTAATTGATCTGTTTGATAATGATTGATATTGTCTTGATCAATTTCAGTATTGAATAGTTCTTCCGATATGATGGTTGATGGTCTAGCAAAATTTGCAGTATTTCTAGTTGTGACACTCATAGGTGTTGGTTTAGGAAAGGTCTGGTTAGAGTTAGGTTTGAACACATTTTTGTTTCCAGGCTGTTTGAAAACTTGGGCGTTCGTAAAAAACCGTTGTGGTTGATTGATCGGCCTTGTTTGAATGTTGATTGGCTGTGAAGGAAATGTGTTTTGTCTAAATTGGTTGTTTTGTGTTTGAAAGTTGAAAGGTGTAGACTGTACATTATTAGATCTTTGTTGTGCTACTTGAAACCTCTGAATTTGTGGTGATTGAGCCTTTGGATAGCTTCTATTAGAGAAACTCTGAAAATATTGAATATTGTCTTCACTAGTGACAAATTGTAAAGCTTCACTCAAACTGCATGGTTTCATGCAACGTATAGTTGTACCTAGGGGCTCTTTTAGCCCTGCTAAAAATGTTTTTAAAGCTAGATCTTGGTATAGGTTTCGTTTTAAAATTTTTGCCTCTGCCGTACTTTCGTGTACATCGGCGTAACTGCATAAAAGATTGAGAATATTCAGACATTTGTCGAAAAATTCTTGGGGTTTTTCATTGGGAGCTTGTCTCAACATTACTAAATCTCTATTGAGGCAGGCTTCGTCCCTTTGATCTGCAAAATTTCGAATCAATGTGGACTTCAGTTCGTCCCAAGAAGCGATATTTTGAATATTTATTACTAATTTAGCATTTCCTTTCAATTTAGAGATAATGGAATTTAACAAAAAAGTATTTTGAAAATTAGTTGGGTTTATTTTATCAAAAAAATGTGCGATTAAAGATTCACTTGTTGAAATATATCCATTCAATTCGTTGGGATTTCCATCGAATTCGGGGACACACTGTAGGTACTCTGGTTTGAAGTTTGGAGTGGTCATGATGGGTGTAGAAGTTGGATTTCAAAATGGTAATTGGGAAAGAGAGTCAGCTAAAGGATTGCTAATATTCAAATTTTCAAAACTAGTCAATAAGTTTTCCATAAAATTGTACTCACATAAATATAAAAGCGACTATGAGCATGTCCTGCCTAACTATGAAGATGACCGACAGATCTGCAATTTTTGTCTTCACTGTGTAAGTCCTCTCCGTGAATTTGGGCAATTTGGGTCCCAAATTCCGATGCTTCGCTGATGATGGGTTGAAATTGGTATCTGCGATAGATCCGGTTTCTTGATTTTTGAAGAGCCGCCAATACAACACCTCCACACAACGAATCACCAAGGTTCGAAATATCCAGTCAATCGTTGAAACGAAAAGTTCACGTTCGATACGCGGAACTCCGGATAATCCTACTATCGACTGCGCCAAATAACTTTTTGGAATGCTCAAGTCCTTTTTTAAAAAATTTATTTTATTTACAAAACTCGTAAAACAACTGAACTGATATACATGAAATTAAATGTGAATTGTACGAGTGCTCAACTACAACTGATTCTAACAAAAAGAATTATGTTAACATGTCGTTGGTAAGGCGATACTGCTGCGGCAGCATAATCAGCATATTTCTTGGGAAAGACGACGAACTCGGTGAGATATTTAGCGAAAGACCAAGCGCAGATAGTCAAGGTTCATGACAAGCTGAAGAAGAACGAGCAACTACAGATAAAACACATGGGGGGCAACGAACCAATGATCATGCTAACAGGCATAGAGACCGGATTAAACGAGGACGAAATACTGGAAGCTCTGATTAACGAAAATGACACGCTGATAAACACCCACAGAGAAGAACACGTCAGGAACTCGATAAAAATTATACATAAGAGGCCGTGCAGGAACCCCAGGAGGGAAAACTGTATTATACAAACAACCACAGGGATATTCAGAACACTCATAGCCATGGAAGAAGTGAGTATCGAGCTGATCTCAGTCAGGGTCGAAGAATACGTACGCTTGGCAATGTGCTTTAGATGCAGCAGGTTCGGCCATGTCGTAAAACATTGCAAAGACGAGCCGAAAGGAAGAACATCCAAACTGCATAATCTGCGAAATCATGAAACTAACGCCAAGAAGACACGAAGTGAAAGACAACTGTCCGGTTTACGTAAGGAAAGTCCAGATAACGAGGGGGTATATAAATTACAGTACTCTGCAATAAAAAACACAACATAATGGAAACTATGAACGTGCTACAGATAAACATAGGCAAGAGCAAGGCAGCCACGGACCAACTGTTACAAACAATAAGAGACAGAAACATAGAAATAGCATTAATACAGGAAATAAACAAAAAGACAACACACAAGGAATCTCATCAACTAGTAAGACACAATGAAAACTCCAAAACGGGTATACTAGTAAGTAAAAAAACATAATAACAATCATCGAAATAACAGACGAAAATACAACGACAATACAAATAGGAACAGGGGAACAGAAACTAACAATAATAAACATCTACGACGAACCAGGGGGACAAACGAACACACGCTTCAATAAAATCAAGAGTCCACTCAGCAAAATTAAGGGCAAAGTAATAGTAGCAGGGGATTTAAACGAAAAGAACATGGTATGGGGGGACAGGAGACAGACAACAGAGGGGAGGAAATAATGGACTGGGTGGTAACGAACGGTTACATAATAGAAAACGACAGGACAGACATAGTGACATACAGTAGCAACAGGGGACAAAGCTGGGTGGACATAACAATAACAAAAGACATAACCATACGGGACTGGACAGTTAGCGAAGAAGAAACCTTAAGTGACCACAGATACGTGACGTACAACACAGGACACAAGAGACAACCACAAAACACAAAACAAGTATACGACATTAAGCGCGCAGACTGGCCGAAATTTGTGCATAAGCTAAAAAACTACAGTGCACCAGATTCGATAGACATAAACGTACTCACTAACGCTATAAAGCGAGCATGCGAAATAGCATGCGCGGACGCGATCCCAAAGCGGAGAGCAACAACGCGACGAAATCAAGTCTGGTGGACTGAGGCACTAAAAGAGAGCCGAAGCAAAACAAACAAAAATAGGAAAACTTGGCAACAGGACAAACAAAACGAAGACAAGAAAAGAAAATACGAAGAAACAAAAAGAAACTACATAAATCAAACCAAACAGACGAAGAGGGAATCTATCCAAAAATACATTACAGAAAACACCCAAAGTAATCCGTGGGGCCTTGCCTACAAACTGCTAAGAAGAGGAAAAAAAGAAACAACACAAATGACCACAATACAACGAAACGACGGAACATGGACAAATACAGAACAAGAAACACACACAGAACTCATACACCAATATTTCCCCAAAGATACACCAAACGAAGACACACACACAAACATAAACAGGAACATACAGATACACAGAACAACTACACAAAACGGCACACTTTTCACACTTGAGGAACTTGCCGAGATAGCGAAAGATCTCAAACCCAATAAAGTGGCGGCAGCGGACGGAATACCGAACGAGTCGGCACGATACATCGTGGACACGCTGGGAATACACCTGCTGGAAATCTACAACAAGGCACTAAACGAAGGGAGATTTCCAGATAGGTGGAAGGAAGCGAGAATCGTGTGGATTCCGAAACAGGGCAAAGGTCAACGACCGATATCGCTACTGCCGACGCTGGGCAAACTGCACGACAAGCTCTTCACAAGTAGGTTGACGTACTTCCTGGAGACGAATTTCAAAATTGACAAGCGACAATTCGGCTTCAGGAAGACGTTGAACACAACCGACGCTATCCAACACAGGACACGTAACATACAGAACAATAAAAACAAAAAACTACACACACAGATCATCACACTTGATATCACAAACGCGTTGAATACAACATGGATACCCAACATACAACACATACTCAACACACTCAAAACACGGACAACCTTGTAAACTTGTGTTCTGACTTCCTGAAAGGGAGGAAAGTCACAAGTGGACAAGTGATAGAACAGACGGAAAGGGGATGCCCACAGGGCTCCAGCCTGGGACCGATCCTATAGACGGTCGTAATGGAAGGATGGTTTGAGGCTGTGGACACCTCCACAGACAAAGACAACATGATAACCGCACAAGCCTTCGCAGATGGCCAAGTCATTATAATAGCAGGCAGAACTAAACTGCAAATTGAAAAGAGATGGTAAAATACATGGACAGGATGCAAGGTTTGGGCGGCTAAAAACAAACTCACATACAACAAGGACAAAACGGAGACAATGTACTTACCAGGGACAACGGACACAACAACACCCAACATAAAACCAAACGAATGCACGACAACAAACCAAGACTCAGTGAAATACCTAGGCCTCGTTATAGATCGTGAGTTATTCTGGGTGGAACACGTCAAATCACTGCGCGCCAAAACACAAGACATATCAAACAGGTTCTTCGTGGTGGCGAGAAGAGAATGGGAAGCGGACAGGGAGATCCTGAAAATCATTTACGAAAGAGCAGTCAAGCCCCTGATACTGTACGCCGCAAAGGTATGGGGACAGCGTGCCAAAGACACCCGTATCATAAGGCACCTCCGAGCGATGGAACGACCTTTTCTTCTGGCCATCACGAAAGCCTACAGAACAGCACCGACAGACGCGCTGCACGTACTGGATGGTGTGGTCCCACTACAGGTCGAGGCGGAGGTAGAAGCCCAACACAGCAAAACATACAGAGAAGACATACACTAAAACCACATAAAAATACAAGAAAAACCACATCCATCGACACAACATAGAACACTGGATACACCAAGAGAGTCCAAAACACTCATATACACGGACGCCACTCAGAACGAACACGAACACAGGGCATTTGGCGTAGCAAAAACCAGAGACCATGAAATATGGATTCTGTGCGGGAGCCGTACGCCAAATGGCAAAGACATCCACGACACAGACAACAGACAGAAACACTACACTCCGCACAGATTCAAAAAGGGCTATCGCACGAATACACAACACAAAAACAACAGATAACACAATAAATAAGATTCAAAAAAATCATACAAACAAACAAAATACGATCAAGGGCAAAAAATACATATAACACACACACAGCGGACACACCGGCATTAAAAAAGCGGAAGAAACGGTCAAAGCTCACATAGAAGACGAAGAGATACACAACACACACAAAACAAGAAAAGAACTAAAAACAATAAAACACACACACAAGCAACAAGCATGGCAACAAGTGTCGTAAAGGCGGTGTTTGAATTTTATAAAACTCACGAGGAGTTTCATCATTTTTGTCCTGGCTAGCAGTGGGCTCTTTACGCCCGCCAATACGCTCGCGCGGTAAACTCATGATTCGCCGCGTAGACTTTCTATGTGAATCCTCAATATCGACAAGTCCTTCAGAAACCAGAAATATGACAATAATATGTCTCTAGCAGACTGACAACCTTCGGGTTGCCGATCAGGCTGGAGAACAACCGTACAAGAATTATTCAATTATGCAAATTTGGATAGTTGTAATGTTTCACGTCTACTCGGCCAGCACTATTCGATACGAATTCTTTCTTATGTATTACATATAGCTGCTTCTAATGCTAGAACGAGTCGACCCTGAAATAAAAGTATCCTCAGGACGTTAGCCTTCGGGAATTTATTATACAAGGCCACTTCCCAAGCCGGACGTTAGCCGAAGCGAAGTAGCCAAGAAAACAATATGGTAAGTCTACATAAGAGTTTAACACTGAAGAAAGAAAATGATGAAATTTCACAGACCCTTGCCTGTTAGTGAATGCAAAAAAAATATTGTTCAAATTTAAAAAGTTAATGACTAATAAAAGTGTTCTTAAATTGTTTATGTTTTCGGTTAACTTGGATGCATGAATATCTACAAAATACTTGCTTCACTTCAAGTGGCTCTTACCAAGAGTCCTAGGGCTTCGAACGTCCCAATACCTGACGGAGAAGAAGGTCAGGAAAGTAGACACCAGATTCTGGGTAATACTACTCTGCTCCACGTCGCGGCTTATCCGCAAACCAATAGCTCGGCCTTAGATTTCCAATTCCTCGTTGACAATCGTTAAAGACGAATAATTTCCTCAAAAGGAAAGTTGTAAATGTTCAAAAGAACTAACAGAAGATGAATATCTCTCTTCTAAATATATCTATATCTACTTTACTAGATTGGAAGCACTTCCAAAACTATGTCACTTGAATATAATAATTCAATCAAAATCGCAAATACGTTTTAAAATAGTTCGTCGCGAGACCCCTACTTCCATTCCGAATCAGAACTATGTTCGCACTGCCGAAATTCCGGCGATCGAGCTCCTTAAATAGGCTTTCACCTCGGGGGCGTGGCCTATGAAAAAGCGTGCGGGAGATATACTCTCGCAAATCGATCATTCGGACCCTGCTTTTGGAGGTTGATCCGGATATGGAAACAACGATTTAATTTAATATTAATAATAAAAATTAGTCTTTTTCACGAGGATGACGACATGCCCCCCCTGAGAAATCGCTAGCTATTGGTTTTTTTTGCGGGGCGTGAACGTGTAACAAAGCCAACTTCTGTTGCTTTATTCAAGTGTTACTACATATTGTATTACAAATATTTGGGCAATCGCCCCGAGCCAAATCGGCGTACAATATTTCTACCCTATTTTTATACAATGCTAACTTACATCTAGAATACAAATATATGGGTTGCCAAGCAACAAACGACAATGGTCCTTAAATCTATATTTACAAAAAGTCGTAATGGAACAATATACACAGGAAGATTCATATACACATGGACGCGGTAAATGTAGTTTCGTGAAGGACTTGTCGACCCTCGCTCCCCACTGGGAACGAAACAGATAAGATACCTGTATCTGGTGACAAAGCATCACCCTCCACTGAGGATGGTCCCGCAAGGACGTAATCTACTGCTCTTCGTCTCCCACTGGAGGCGGAGGAGGTCGGGGATCTAATTCGGCTTGGCTTTGCCTCGGTGCTGGGGCTAGACGCAAATCATCGGTATGGATGTTTGCTCCAGTCCCGCTTTACGGATGACAAAGCAATTCGGCCCCGCTACCCGCTCAACTGGATAGGGTCCTACCCAAGTTGGCCCAACTTTCATGCTTTCTGCATTTCGGCAAAGAACACACTGCCCAGGGGCGAAAGTGACTGGCTGGTGATTGGGGTCAGGGAAATGCTTAGCCCTATAGGCTTTGGATGCCTCAGCTGCAGCAGCCACACGAGACTCTGGGTTATTTACACGACCTCTCCTACGCCGTTGGGCAGGAACTGCCCATTCCCCTGGCTTAGGGAGTTCGTACCCCAAAAGTAACATGCTCGGTGTGGTGCCCGTAGCAACATTATGGCGTGTTCTCAGGTTGAATATGATATTGGAAACATGTGGCTCCCATTGGTTTTCAGGTTTATTCAAGAGTGCCGCTCTTAACATCTTTTTTATCTCCTGAATACGTCTCTCTACCGGGTTTGCTTGCTGGTGGTACACCGGTGACCATTTCAACTCTATTTCCAGATGAGCCGCGAAATTCTCAAACACACGGCCTCGGAACTGATTCGAGTGATCGGAAATGATCATACGCCGGTACTCCCAGCGATTAAACACTTCATCTTGTAGAAAACGTGCTACCACGGTTGCATTCACCTGTGGGGCAATTTTTGCTTCCATCCACTTACTAAAGCAATCTGTTACCACGATAATATATTTATTTCCATTTTCGGAGGGAGGATATGGGCCCATCGCATCCACTGAGACCACATCCTAAGGTTTCTTGTATTATTTCTATTTTTTATATGAAGCAATTCTGAATACAATGTAATAATTCCAAGATCAAATTTATTTATTTTCCCTCTGTCACCGTGACAACTAACGTCATTTTAGTAGACATCATTGATTTAACATTATACAGCATGTACGTCTATTATCAAATACAATATGATATGATACATCTTTTCCCTTTCATAAAATTAGTAACTTAATTTTACAGGCTTCCTAACAATCCTACCTGATCTTGTAACATACGCATTATCTGAATTCCTAACGGGTTCTTTTTTAAAACAATCAGTCGATGAATTTGAAGAAGATTTCAAATTTTGACGAGACTCATTGTGTGTCAATGAGTTTTTCCGCGATCCTGTTATCATTGAATCACCATCATTTGGATATGAAGAGTTTTCATCAGAATAATTTTGTGACTCACATTCAAGTGTTTCCTCAAATGAGTTTGCTCCTACTAAATCATTCCTAACTAATTCATTCGATGATTCTCTCAAGTCTATTCTGTTTCTTCGTATTACCTTCAGAATTTAAGACTCTGTAGGACCTAGGTGCTTCGTGTGAACCTAAAACTATACCAGGTTCCCAAATATTTTTTATATGATTGTATATATTTACATTTGAATTTGGCTCAATGGGATCCGGTGATCTAGCGTTCAGCAATGGTTCACATTGTAATAATGTTTACCAATTTGTTGTTTCTCAATTAACTTGTTTTGAACGTTTTTGCAAAGAGAAGGCTTCAGTAAATCACATAAAACGGGAATTTTAGTTTTGCATAAACGACTCATCAGTAATTGGGATGGAGTGTAACCCATATTTTTCAAAGGAGTATTTCTGTAAACCAATAATGAGGAGTGAAAATCATTATTGTCATCTATTGATTTCTTAATGATGTTTTTTCCCAATGAAACAGCTTTTTCAGCCAGACCATTAGTCCGGGGATAATATGGACTCCTTGTTATGATATTGAAATTCCAGTCTATTGCGAACTGTTTGAAAATGTAACTATTGAAAGGAACGTTATCACAGACTAAGAGTATCAGGGCTACCAAATCTTGAGAAAATTGATTTCAGTTTGTTGATGATCGTTGAAGCTGATTTGGTTTCCAACTGAATAAGTTCCAACCAACTAGAATAAGAATCGTAAACTACTAAATAAATTTTGTTCCCATATGAAAATATATCAGTTCCCAGGCGTTGCCAAGGTCGTGCAGGGACTTCAAATGGGAGTAATTCCTCCTTCTGGTTCTTTCTGGCAAATTTTTCACAAACCCTACAATTTTTTACAAATGTCTCTATAACAGCATTCAAGTTTGGCCAATAAAAAATGTTTCGAGCCCGAGATTTACATTTTTCTATACCAAAATGACCTTCATGAATTAAACGAAGCATATCAAAACGTAAACACTTTGGTACAATCAGTTTTTTATCCAAGAAAAGGAGACTGTTACTGAATGAAATATTTTCCTTCAATTTGAAATAATGCTTGACATTATGCGATATGCTATTTTTGGTAGCTGGCCATCCATTAAAATAATAATGAACAATTTCTTTCAAATCCTGGTCTGATTCTGTAGCACATATGAATTGATTTTTCCTTTCAAGAGACATTGGCAAATAACTAGATAGAGAGTGCACAGCGAACTCAAATTCAAAATCAGATTTCAATCCATTTTCTTCGAGGTAAGCTCTTGAAAGTGTATCTGCAATATATAAATACTTTCCTGGCTTATAACAGACTTGTATATCATAATTCAGAAGACGAAGCAACATTCTTTGTATACGAGGTGATATTGAATGTAAATCTTTCCGAAATATTGATTCTAATGGCTTATGATCTGAATTTATTTTTATATTCGGAATTCCGTAAATGAAATAATGAAATTTTTGTATAGCAAAAACAATAGCTAACGTTTCTTTTTCAATCTGAGCATATTTTTGCTCTGAAGAGTTCAAACTTCTAGACGCAAATGCTACTGGATGACCTCTTTAAAGTAAACAACATCCAAGGCCATCCTTGGACGCATCTGTTTCGATTTCTACTGCCTCATTTGGATTGAAAATAGAGAGCACTGGTGCTTTGCATAATAAATGCTTCAATTTTGTTATAGCATGTTTATGTTCATCAGACCAAATCCAATCGACATCATTTCTAGTCAAATACCTCAATGGTGCTGAAATTTGTGATAAATTAGGTATGAATTTCCCTACATATTTGACCATACCCAGAAAACGCATCAATTCTCTTTTATTTTCTGGATCGGGCATGTCTGTAATAGCTTTCACACAATTAGTATTAGGTTTCACTCCTTCAGAAAATATCTGACCCATGAATTTTACACTTCTCTGCTTGAACTGTACTTTCAACTTATTAAATTTAACATTATATTTCAGAGCCTTGTCCAATACCAACCTTAGATTTCTATCATGTTCTTCCTCAGTTTGCCCTATAATGATCAAACCATCAAAGTATAAACCCACCCCTTCAATATCACCAAAAATTTCTAGATTCTTTTTTTGAAATACTTCTGGAGCCAAACATATTCCAAAAGGTAGACGAAGATATTGATACCTTCCAAAAGGAGTGGCAAATGTACACATATCAGCACTAGTTTCATCTAACTCAATCTGTAAGTACCCATCTTTCCTATCCAGTACAGTGAAAAATCTCTTACCTAGTAATTTATGAGATATTTCATCAAAAGTTGGTATAGGAAAGTGTTCTCGTTTTATCGAAGCATTCAAATACATGGGATCTAAACACAACCTCAAATCTTCATTTGGTTTTTCCACAATAACCAAAGGATTCACCCATTCTGTTGGTTTATCCACCTTCTTTATCAAGCCCTGAGTATCGAATTGGCCCAGTTTAGTTTTTAATCTATCAAGCAAGGATTAGGGAACCCGCCTACAAGAAACAACACGTGGTATAGCATCATCTTTCAAAGTAATGTGATGTTTTGAATATTTTCCACAACCTTCAAAAACAACACAATAGACCTTAAGAACATCGTCGAATGAACTGAATTTCGAGTAACAACTATCAATTTTTTTAATCAAATTCAGTTTTATACAACCTGGTAATCCTAGAAGAGGTGTTTGATTGATGGCATCAACAACAATAAAGGAAATCAAAGCAGAATTATTTCTTACATTACAAAAAAGTTCTATCTCACCAATAGGTCTGATTTTAATCTGTTCACTACCATATGCTACTAATGTCGTTTGAGTTGGTTTCATTGTTTTCTTCAAGTTGTTTCCTGAAAATGTCAGTTGTTCCAAGGGCAATATATTGACTTCTGCACCCGAATCAAGCTTGAAAATTATTCCTTTATCATTAATTTTTATCTCCTGCATCCAGACACTAACAGTTCCAACATTGAATTTCTTCGCTTCAGCATTTCTAGAAATAGCATCAATATATATTTCATTATCCAATTCTTCATTGTCATTTTCTGTCAGTACAACTTCATTTATATTTTTCTGGGTTTTATTCATAACCATCTTATTTTTGCAAACATTAGCAAAATGATTTCTTCCTCTACACTTTGCACAAGTTTTCCCAAAGGCAGGACACTTTCTGGGTTCATGTTCAAATCCGCAATAATCACAGCTTACTTTCCTCCTTTCACATCTCTTGAAGCCTTGTCTGTTCGATTTAACCTCATTGACATATATAATTTCTTTTTGAAGCGTTTTGGATTGAAGCTTACTTGTTTCCATCGCTCGGCAATAATCAATTGCTTTCTCTAGTGTTAAATTTGGCTCTCTCAATAGGTGTTCTTGAAGATCTTTGTCAATTATTCCAATGACAATTCTGTCTCTTACCATACAATCTTGATCTTTGTATTCCGTAGATTTGATAGCTCTACGTAATTCTGTCAAAAAGTTATCAAACGGTTGACCTTCTTTCTGTATGATACTATTGAAAACAAATCTTTCAAAAATTACATTTTTCTTAGGAGCACAATACTCTTCAAATTTTAACTTCAGTAACTCAAAAGTGTGTTTTTCTGGTTCAATCTCAAACTTGAAGGAATTATAAAGTTCAAGTCCTTGATCACCAATTAAATTTAGAAAAACTGCTATTTTCTTCTTTTCTGGCTTCACATCCAAATCTGTAGCTTCCATGAATAATTCAAATCGCTGAATGAACCTCTTCCAGTTCTGACTAACATTACCATCATTAAGGATCAACGGTTCGGGCTTGTTGAATTCCATTTTCTTGCTTGGTTCCAACTGATTGTTACCGACCTGACACCATGTATTATTTCTATTTTTTATATGAAGCAATTCTAAATACAATGTAATAATTCCAAGATCAAAATTATTTATTTTCCCTCTGTCACCGTGACAACTAACGTCATTTTAGTAGACATCATTGATTTAACATTATACAGCATGTACGTCTATTATCAAATACAATATGATATGATACATTTCTCAGGAACGTTAGGGCGCAAATTTGACGCTGGTTGTGGTGCTGACGACTTGGTCGTCACACAGACCAAGCACCTGGTCACATATTCGTGAACTTTATTTCGCAGTGGATAGAATTGATAGGTTCGAGCCACTTGACGATAAGTCTCGTCCACCCCGGGGTGACCAATATCGTCATGGAACCTTCGCATCACCGTCGGGAAGAAATCTTCTGGGACTACCAGCCTTCGTTCATCTCGATCCGGCCCAACATAGTATAGTTGTCCTTCTTCCAGAAGATGCTCATTATCGATTCGCTGTTCATAGTCTGAGGGTTCACTTGTGCTACTTGTATCGATTCGTTTTCTTCCTCAGTCGCCGATTCACGATCGATGATTGGGAAAAACATTCTTTCTGTATCCTCTACAATATTCTGTCCTGTTCCCTCCTCTGCAGGATTTCTCGACAGGAAATGAGGGAGTTGGTTGGACTTTCCAGGTACATGAATAATGGTAAAGTCATACTCTTGGAGTAACAACGACCACCGAGTCAGTTTTGCTTTCTCGTCCTTAATTTTGCTGAGCCATAGCAAGGCGGCATTGTCGGTATAAAGTTTTAAGGCTTGATCTTGTACGAAATGTGTGTACTTCCGTACCGCCCACACTATGGCCAAACATTCGATTTCGTTGACGTGGTATCTTTTTTCCGTGCGATTCAACTTGGCACTAGCGTATGTGATAACGTCTCGCTGACCATCATCCCTCTCTTGAAACAGCACAGCGCCGATCCCCACTGTGCTCGCATCCGTCTGTAAATAGTACGGACGCCGGGGGTCGGGACGCGCCAACTCCAGGGGCCCTGCTACTAGAGATTTAATCTTTACGAACGCCATTTCAGACGTATCACTCCATTTGAATCGCCGTTCCTTGTCTATCATGTCCGTTAGCGGCGCTGCGATTTCCGCAAAATGCGGTATATATTACCTAAGCCAGCCCGCAGTTCCCAGGAACGCACGGAGCTGACGAATGGATTTAGGAGTCGGGAAGTCCTGGATATTAAGGACGTGCGCCTCTTGAGGTCGGTTACCCTTCTCGGATACTATCCGTCCTAGATATTTGAGTTCTTTAGTGCCGAAGCAACATTTGGCAGAAGACAGCCATAAGCCATGAGACCTAAGCCTTTCTAAGATTCTCCTCAAGTGGTCTACATGTTCGTCGATGCTGTGAGAATACACAATAATGTCATCGAGGTAGACTTTACAAAAGTCATCTGTGTATCCCACTAGCACCGACGACATCAGCTTCTGAAACACGGCCGGCCCGTTCTTAAGCCCAAAGCTCAACACTTTGAATTGATAAACTTGTCCGTCCGGTGCCCCGAAAGCTGTGTACTTTTGAGATTCTTTGCTAATCGGAGCTTGCCAGAATCCGTTTCTCAGATCTAGCGTAAAGAAAACGGTAGCTCGGCCCATTTCTCTCACAGTTTCTTGAATGTTCGGAAGATTTGGTGCCTCCGAAATTATTAACTTTTTAATCTCCCGATAGTCCACGCAGAAGCGAAGCTTCCCGTCCTTCATCGGGACAAGGACTACCGGGGAACAATATGAGGAGTCACTAGGAATTATCACTCCGGCTTCGGATAACTTCCGGATTTCCTCGTGCACCAGGGCTTTCCGTTTTTCCGAAATTTTTCCGTATCGGAACTGCCGGAACGGCTTCTCCTGGCGCACTCGGATCTCATGGACCGAAGCCTTTGTGAATGGTTGCCTAATCGTCTCCTCGAACACATCAGGAAAATCGGTTATCACCGACATTACCTGATTTCGGGTGTCTGGAGAAAATTGTTCAGGGTTAAATTCTGGCAAAACAATATTATGGACTCGCCTTTCGGCGACTACGCTCCAGAACACGGTTTGCCGGGGCTTGAAACCAACATACATACATTTGTGTTTTATATCCAAGATTGCCTCTTCTCTTACTAAGAAGGGCATTCCCAATATAACTGGTTCGTTCAGGTCTGTTAATACATTAGCGGACAGTTGGTAGGTCTTTTCGTCAAGAACAACTGATACTGTTACTTGTCCCAAGCTATAGCTCGAGTTGTTTTGACAACCTGATTATGCCGCTGTGGGATGAAGTAGATTGGACAAATCTCTTTCGCCTAAAAGCTCTGCCCGAATAAAATTTGCACTCGCACCAGAGTCAATGAGTGCCAACAACTGTTGTCCTTCGAATTCTACCACTACTCTTGGCAAGGTTTTATTCATAGGAAGCCCTTCACTCAATGTGATCAGGGTTTCGGGCTCGGAACAACGAGAAATTCTAAAGTCAGGTCTAACTGAAGCGTTTCTACTTTTTGTTCCAGTGCGGTAGGCGAGTTGGGGTTCGGGTTTCACCGACGAGGAGAGTTGAGATTTTTTTACACACGGACGGGGATAGGGGGTTAGGTGACGACTTAATTGTGATTTGGATGTACACTCGCCGCCGGTGACACATCCCGGGAATAGTTTCCCGAACTGTGGGCTGTTTCAAAAGAATTCAATCGAGACTCCCTCGGTGGGAAATTTCCTCTGTTTGCTGCAGTCGAGTAGTTCTCGTTTGCATTCCTATTTAGGCCCCGATCTTGGCCACCTCGGCCTCGACTTGCAGAATAACTTCCCCTTTGGGTATTATTATTATTTCTCCAGGACCCAGTTTGGGCTGGAGGATTGTTTTCGTTGGTCCTTGGAGGACCTGAAGACCCATTCTCAGACCTATCATTGTTATTATTCTTGAAAAATCTGCTGCTGTTTTTATTGGCATTAATTCTCTGTGCCGGTGCAGAGGATGATTTGGCATTTGAAGTAGCAGAAGTAGTTAGTTCCTCTACCACTAATGTCCTCCTCTATTAGGTTACAGAGACTTGTTAATTCCTTAATGGTTGTGAACCCTTTTCCGCGCAAGTAAGGTTTTATTTGCCGGCTAAGTAGTTCGATAATCAAATTTACACACTCCGTTTCGAACACGTGTGGAATTAATCTTCTTGCCAATGCAGACTTCCTTGCAATAAAAACATCCACGGGCTCCCGTGCTTGTTTCTGTCCATAAAGTTTTGACAATAACTTGGACCTTATTTCCTTACTGTCAAATTTCTGTAAATATCTCTGCAAGAAATAACTCCATGTCATGTCCACGCTACTATAGGCATTTACCTAAGTTTGGGCTTCGCCTTTCAATTGTACTTTCGCATAATTCACCCACTCGTCTTGTTCTGTGTGTGATTTGCAAAATTCTCGCTCTATTTTGTTCAAGAAAGCTTTCGGGTCCTCTTCCCCTCCGGAGAAGGTAGGTAAACGAGCTCGATCGATTTTCTTATTTGTCGAGTTGTTTCCCGCGATTTCTTTGAACAATTTAACGAGCTCGCCCATGGGCTGAGCAGAAGGGGACAATAAAAGTCCTTCAAATGGATTTCTCGGACTAATAGTGTTCCTCAAAACTCTCGGAGTATTATTTGGAGTTACAGTTTTCACATCGGAAATCGTCCTCCAATTGTTATCTCCTAACATACCTGAAATATGTCTCGAGTTAGTCTGGAACACTTGGTTAATGTCTCGAATATTTGGATTAATATTCGGCACATTGGTTTCCTCGGGCTCTATATTATCATATAAAGGATCCTGATTCTCCACTTGAGAATAATACCGAGGTGTATCCTCAAAAGTTAATCTTTCGGCTATCCTACGGAAGCCAAAATTTAAACTTCTAAAAGGGTTGCTATCACCCCGATATTCGGACCCACGTTGCAAGCCATGTCGTAAAGGCGGTGTTTGAATTTTATAAAACTCACGAGGAGTTTCATCATTTTTGTCCCGGCTAGCAGTGGGCTCTTTACGCCCGCCAATACGCTCGCGCGGTAAACTCATGATTCGCCGCGTAGACTTTCTATGTGAATCCTCAATATCGACAAGTCCTTCAGAAACCAGAAATGTGACAATAATATGTCTCTAGCAGACTAACAACCTTCGGGTTGCCGATCAGGCTGGAGAACAACAGTACAAGAATTATTCAATTATGCAAATTTTGTAAGATAGTTGTAACGTTTCACGTCTACTCGGCCAGCACTATTCAATACGAATTATTTCTTATGTATTACATATAGCTGCTTCTAGTGCTAGCACGAGACCCTGAAATAAAAGTATCCTCAGGACGTTAGCCTTCGGGAATTTATTATACAAGGCCACTTCTCAAGCCGGACGTTAGCCGAAGCAAAGTAGCCAGGAAAACAATATTAATTTAATATTAATAATAAAAATTAGTCTTTTTCACGAGGATGACGACACAACACTGGGACACTTCGCAAACAAGCAGAAACACATACAGCTTTTTCCCCACAGTATACACAAAACGCATAGCACTCTCTTGGAAAACAACACAAATAATAACAGGACACGGAAACACTGGCGCTTACTACAAACGCTTCGGACTGAGGGAAACGGACGGCATCTGTCAATGCGGGCAGCAAGAAGAAGAAAACACGACACACATAATACACCATTGCACGATCACACAAAGACAGCCAGTGAAACATACAAAACAACACTACTAAACAAAAACATGACGTATACATCAACATACACAGACAGAAAACTACTCGACAGAATAACACTAGAACACCTGAACACCTGGGGTAACGAGATGATAATGGAAGACGAGTGAGACAACGTAAAGTAGCACGTTCATAGAATAAGCGTCCTAGTTTGACGGTATAAGCCAATGTTACGAACGAAATATGAAAAATGTAACTGAATATGAAATAGTAAATTAATGAATGTAAACTTAAATGTAGAGGGCAAAACCCTAAGATAGAAAACTTGTACCCGCAAATTTTTGGAGAAGTGGATGATGGGATGGGTTCTCCTGGCAGGGGACTCGGTAGATAGACGGTAGACTACCTAACGGTAGGTGGGCCATCTGCTCGAGTCACTGGTGGCTCAAGCGGAAAACTTTGATTTCATGTCTGTCAATCTGTCTGTCTCCTATATCCTATCACTGAAAAAGAAACAGAATCAAACTAATACATACTGGGTATCGCACGTTAAAATGACGGTTGATAATTTTGATAACACACTCATACCTATACAACGAACTAATATGTATGCTATAAACACTGCCATTTTTTATTCAACTCGATTTTAACCTAACATTTCGCAGTTGCAGCCGCTATGTTTCTTCTCTTAAATGATATGTTGGTACACCTGGTATACTAAATTTGACAAGCAGTCACCATATTTTTCCTCTGAAATGGTGTGCCCCGGTATACATTTTTCAACACAGCAATGAAACACCCTGTATACCTTGATTTTTGATAAACAACAACCATTTCAAACATTATTATCATCATTACACTTTTCATAAATTCCATCATTATTGTTCTAAAATCCAACGACTGAATTATTATCGAACACGGATGTATGCGGTTGTCTGCTCAGTAAAATATAAAATTTCACATTTTGTCGACCATTTGGAACTGCAACCACAGATAACTACAGGAAATACCTTTATATGGCTTATTGTACGTATACATAACAACTAAACATGTTTTTACATAAATCTACACACTTCGAAAACGGATTCCACAACGCATTTCTATTTTCATGATAATATTTACGAATAACCAATGCAACTATAAAAATCTACTTTTCAATAACCGAATATTTTTGGGAAAACCGGTGCTAAAAATATGTAAATCTTTTTTAATTTAAGCTGATTAGACGTTCCAATGGCGGATTATGGACAATGACGTATGACAGTTGAAGGAAGATGATGCGGAGAGCGCTTTTTCTTCTCCAAATTAAACCAAAATCTAATTGCGTGGTACACCCCAACGTCATGATCCTGTACGTTGGAGGCACCCGACTGACCAGTGTTGGGAGCGGTCCGTCATGGAGGGTAGCAGCATGTCGCGATTGGCTGGCTACGACAGAGCTACAACAAAAAGTGGAGGAGAGGGGGTGCTGTCAAGCGCTGGACCCCCTACTAATGAAGCACGTCGGCCTGCGCACGTCAGACTGCGCACGTCAGACTGCGCATGTTGGACTGCGCACGATGCACTGCGCATGGCACACTGCACATAGCGGACTGCGCACAGCGGACTGCGCAAGTCGGACTGCGCACGGCGCATGGCGCATTGCCCAAGGCACTGCACGGCACAGCATGAACCTAAATGAGAATTTCTCTATTTTTTTCATCATAAAATAAAGTTTTCCTTGAAAATAATTGTTTTTTCATAAAATAAATTTTTTCAAAAATGTTTCAAATACTTTTCCATCTCGATGACCTTACCTTGACTTTGACTCGAACCCTGAGTGAATTTTTTTTGTTTTTTCAGTTTTATGGTATTTTTTTTGTGAGAATGTTTTTTTCATAATAAAAATTTTCATGCGAAATTTATTTAAATATTTTTTCACCAGAGTGAAATGAAAAGAAATTGATGAAATGACCAAGATCATGATATTTGAAATTTGACATTCATTTCGACGCACGTCGATCTGCGCACGTCATTACAAAAAAATGAAAAAAAATAATTCATATAGGTTCATGCTGTGCCGTGCAGTGCCATGTGCCATGTGCCGTGCACCGTGCGCAGTGCGCCATGCGCAGTGCATTGTGCGCAGTCCAACGTGCGCAGTGTGACGTGCGCAGACCGACGTACGTCAAAGTGAATGTCAAATTTTAAATATCAAGGCCTCGGTCATTTCATATATTATTTTTTTCATTTCACTCAAAAAAAAATATCATCTTTGAAAAAATTTTCATTTGGTTCATGCTGTGCCCTGCAGTGCCTTGCTCCATGCGCCGTGTGCCGTACGCAGTCCGACCTGCGCAGTCCAACGTGCGCAGTGTGACGTGCGTAGATCGACGTGCGTCGAAATGAATGTCAAATTTCAAATATCACGATCTTGGTCATTTCATCAATTTCTTTTCAGTTCACTCTGGTGAAAAAATATTTAAATAAATTTCGAATGAAAATTTTTATTATGAAAAAAACATTCTCACAAAAAAAATACCATAAAACAGAAAAAACAAAAAAAATTCCCTCAAGGTCCGAGTCAAAGTCAAGGTAAGGTCATCGAGATGGAAAAGTATTTGAAACATTTTTGAAAAAATTTATTTTACAAAAAAAAAAATATTTTCAAGGAAAAATTTATATTATGACAAAAAAAAATTGAAAAATTCTCATTTAGGTTCATGCTGTGCCGTGCAGTGCCTTGGGCAATGCGCCATGCGCCGTGCGCAGTTCGACCTGCGCAGTCCACTATGCGCAGTCCGCTGTGTGCAGTGCGCCGTGCGCAGTCCAACGTGCGCAGTCTGACGTGCGCAGGCCGACGTGCTTCGAAGTGAATGTCAAATTTCAAATATCACGGCCTCTGTCATTAGGAGGGGGTCCGGCGCTTGACAGCACCCCCTCTCCTCCACTTTTTGTTGTAGCTCTGTTGTAGACAGCCAATCACGACACGCTGCTACCCTCCATGACGGACCGCTCCCAACACTGGTCAGTGGGGTGCCTCCAACGTACAGGATCATGACGTTGGGGTGTACCACGCAATTAGATTTTGGTTATATTTGGAGAAGAAAAAGCGCTCTCCGCATCGCGCATGGCGCATAGTGCAAGGCAATGCACGGCACGGCACAGCATGAACCTGAATAAATTTTTTTTTCGTTCTTTTTGTCAAAATGAATTTTTCGTTGAAAGTAATTTTTTTTCGTAAAATAATTTTTTTCAAAAATTTTTTAATTTTTTTTTTGTAGAGTGACATGATAATAAAATAGAAGAAATGACCGGGGCCGTGTTATTTGATATTTGACATTCACTTCGACTCACGTCGGTCTGCGCACGGCGCATGGCGCAAGGCACTGCATAGCACAGCATGAAACTAGAACTTTTTTTTTCTTTTTTTTTATCATTAAATAAATTTTTCGTTGAAAATTATATTAATTTTTCGTGAAGTAAATTTTTTTCGTAAAATAATTTGTTTCAATAATTTTTTAGTTTCTTGAGTGGAATGAAAAAACAAATAGAAGAAATGACCGAGGCCGTGATATTTGAAATTTGACATTCACTTCGACTCACGTCGGTCTGCGCACGGCGCATGGCGCAAGGCACTGCATAGCACAGCATGAAACTAGAACTTTTTTTTTCTTTTTTTTTATCATTAAATAAATTTTTCGTTGAAAATTATATTAATTTTTCGTGAAGTAAATTTTTTTCGTAAAATAATTTGTTTCAATAATTTTTTAGTTTCTTGAGTGGAATGAAAAAACAAATAGAAGAAATGACCGAGGCCGTGATATTTGAAATTTGACATTCACTTCGACGCACGTCGGTCTGCGTACGTCAGACTGCGCACGATGCACTGCGCATGGCGCATTGCGCTCAGCGGACTGCGCAGGTCGGACTGCGCACGGCGCACGGCGCATGGCGCAAGGCACTGCACGGCACAGCATAAACCTAAATGAAAATTTTTTGTGTTTTTCTTGACATAAAATAAATTTTTCGTTGAAAATAATTTTTTTTTATATATAAATTTTTTCCAATATTTTCAAATTTTTTTTTCTAGAGTGAAATGAAAAGAAAAAAATAGAAGAAATGACCGAAGCCGTGTTATTTGAAATTTGACATTCACTTCGACGCACGTCGGTCTGCGCACGTCAGTCTACGCACGTCAGTCTGCGCACGTTGGACTGCGCACAATGCACTGCGCACAGTGGTCTGCGCACGGCGCACTGCGCACAGTGTACTGCGCATGGCGCACTGCGCACAGCGGATTACGCATGGCACACTGCGCACAGCGGACTGCGCAGGTCGTACTGCGCATGGCGCATGGCGCAAGGCACGGCACGAACCTAAATGAAATTTTTTTTTTTTCGTTTTTTTTGTCATAAAATACATTTTTTGTTGAAAATAATTTTTTTCTTAAAATAAATTATTTCAAAAATTTCCGAATATTTTTTTTAATCTAGAGTGAAATGAAAAAAAATTGAAGAAATAACCGAGGCCGTGGTATTTGAAATTTGACATTCACTTCGACGCATGTCGGTCTGCGCACGTCAGACTGCGCATGTTAGACTTTGCATGGTGCACTGCGCACGACATAGTACAGCACGGCCCTGGATGAAATATTTTATTTTTTTTTTTTTTGTAAAATATCTTTTTATTGAATTTTTCATTTTTTTTTTTTTCAATTAATTATAATTAAAATTTTTTTAAAATATTTTTCACCTTGATTCGGCCTTGACTTCGACTGGACCCTGACTAATTTTTATTTATTTTTTTTCGTTTTATTGCATGGCGCACGGCACGGCCCTGAATGAAATATTTTTTTCGATCTTTTTTGTCGTAAAATTAATTTTCATTCAAAATTTTTTTAAATATTTTCTACTTCGACTAAGTTTTTTTTTTGTTTTTTTTAGTTTTATTGTAATTTTTTTGTGAGATTTTTTTTTGTTGAAATGTTTATTCGAAAATTGTTCAAATATTTTTTACTTGTGTGAAATTAAACAAAAATTGATGAAATGTCCAAGACCATGATATTCAAAATTGACATTGACTTCGGCGCACGGCGTACTGCGCACGGCGGACTGCGCATGTCAGACTGCACACGACGAACAGCGTACGGCGCAGATAGGACTGCGCACGTCAGACTGCGCACGATGCACTACGCACCATGCACTGCGCACGGCGCACGGTGAACTGCGCACGTCGGACTGCGCATGGTGCTATAAACGTTGAAAAGGCCCCTAAGGACGAGCCTGTTCCACAGAAATCAGCATGCATACAGAAAGGGGAAGTCGACTGAATCGGCCCTCCACACTGTAGTACGAAGGTGTGAAAGGACATTGAGGTTCTGAGAGGTAACGTTAGAAGTGTTTTTCGTTGTAGGAGGCGCATTTGACAAGGCGAAGACAACGACTCTACGGGCAGTATTAATGGCCAGAGGAACGCCTCACTCGATAGTCAGCTGGGTTGAATCGTCGATAACGAGAAGAAAGGTTGAAGTATCCCGGGGTGACCTCAGACTGGTGGCCAGGGTAGGGGGGTGCTGTCCTCAGGGAAGCTTTCTGTCCCCTTATCTATGGTGCTCAGTTATGGACGAACTCCTTGGTAACCTCACAGATGAAGATTTCGAGGCACAAGCATACGCGGACGACGGAATTGTCCTAGTCAGCGGGCGATTCATCGGAGTCATCTGCGATCTTATGCAAGCAACCTGCAGAATAATTGAAAGATGGTGCGGTGAAATTGTCAGTATGTGTGGTTTTCGAGTAAATAATTTTTATTCAAAATTTCCAAGTTTCACCCTGTATTCAGCTTTGGCAGAGAATTTCGTTGATACTTTCAGGCTCTATTTGTAATGTACTACACCTGTACATAATTTGAAATTGTCAGTATGTGTGGTTTTTGAGTAAATACATTCAAAATTTACAAGTTTCACCCTGTATTCAGCTTTGCCAAAGAATTTCGTTGATACTTCCAGGCTCTATTTGTAATGTACTACACCTGTACATAATTTGAAATTGTCAGTATATGTGTGGTTTTCGAGTAAATAATTTTTATTCAAAATTTCCAAGTTTCACCATGTATTCAGCTTTGGCAGAGAATTTCGTTGATACTTTCAGGCTCTTCTTGCGAAGGACTACACTTGTACATAATTTGAAATTGTCAGTATGTGTGGTTTTCGAGAAAATAATTTTAATTATAAATTTCCAAGTTTCACCCTGTATTCAGCTTTGGCAGAGAATTTCGTTGATACTTTCAGACTCTTCTTGCAATGTATTTACTACATCTGTACATAATTTGAAATTGTAAGTATGTGTGGTTTTCGACAAACTAATTTTTATTCAAAATTTCCAAGTTAAAAGGTGAATTCAGCTTTAGCAGAGAATTTCGTTGATACTATCAGGTTCTTCTTGTAATGGACTACACTTGTATTTCATTTGACCTCGTCAGTATTGTAGTAAAACTGCACTTAACAAATTTTTATAATTCATTCACACACTAAACACTGATTCATACCACAGTTACTATTTTTATTTATCTTTACTGCTGTCTCTATCTGTGAACTCTGGAACTATTATATTCGTAACTCTCTGTGGCTATCTCTGACTACGACTATCCCGCCATCTAATACCCAGTGGCTTATATACTCGTATTTACAATTCTCGACCATTCGAGCCATTCGGGCGACTTCTTAGATATCCCCAGAACCTTCGTTAGAAAATTCGCGTATCTTCCACGTAATTTAGGTGTTTGTCAGCGGAGAACTTGTTTACATTTCTAGTTAATTGGATGATCAGGGCCGGTCTCGGAGCCGGTCTCGAAATCGTTACTTTGCCCCCTTCTTAAAGACGTTTCGTCCCGAAATGTAATTTTTGGAGTGTGGAGATATCTGCAAGATTCTCCATATCTGCACCTGGACGTTTGATGGAAGTAACACTTCACAGTCTTCGAGATGGGTCGAGGAAGATGGTTGCAGCACACCAAAATCTTGACTCCGCTGGATCTGAATATTGTCTCCAACATGCTCCTCATAACTCTCCAGTCCAGCCCCTCAATCCCACAAGCCAATTTTGGGTTGCCAGGTCCACAAGATTTTGGTCAAGCATCATGAGACGGTTTATCTTGGGAATGCTTCTTGGTAACCAGATAGTAGACATTCCTCAGCTGTAACACCCCTCCAACTTCCGGGTTCTGTTCCCGCAGTTCTTGGATTCGAACGAACTTCTTGGAGTAAACTACGGCAATGCCTCTGGACATTTGGAGATCTTCTGCCACACAGTGGGATAACGCATAATCGGCAGGCACCTTGAAAAGATTTCGTGGCTCCTCTCGGGTTACCCCATGTTGAACTTTCTGTCCGTTTGAGTACAGGTACCTAAACCTCTGGAACGTCATTTCGTCTTCCGATGGCCTGACGGTGCGGACTTGGTCGTGGTTTCCGGCGTAAGGGGACAACCTATTGAAGTGGACTACCCTAGGTTTTCCTCGTGGTGGCTTATATATTCGGTAGACAAGGTCGTTTATCCTTTTCATGATCTTATATGGACCTTCCCACGAGTTCCGAAGCTTCGGTGATAGTTCACGGCGACGTTTAGGGTTGTATAGGCAGACAAGGTCACCTATCTGATATCCACCAGCATTGGCCTTGATGTCGTAGGTCTCCTTCATTCTGTCGCTGGCACTCTGGATGTTCAAATGGACTCGTTCATGGATGTCGTCCATTCTTTGTCGTAGTTTGCTGACGTAGTCATCTCCCACAGTGTCTTGTCCTGGTGGACTTCCAAACTTCAGGTCACAAGGAAGTCACAGCTCTCGGCCCATAATAACACTGGCAGGGGTATGTACGGTTGACTCATGAACTGCGGAACGATAGGCCATCAGGAACAGATGAAGTTACTGGTCCAATATTTCTGGTGGTCAGAGACTATCTTGTCAATGGCGATCCTTCCAAATGAGCTGCCCACATTGTACTGGCGCATCGGGGCCTTAGGTCTTATTCGAGGCCCATTGCTGGCAGCGCAAACAGCACATTTTCTGCACCAGTCCTCGACGTCAGCTTGACAATTGGCCCAGTAAAACCGTTGCCTCGCTTTTTGGAGGGTCTTCGTCACTCCCAGATGTCCTCCGCTGACCCCATTATGAATTTGTCGGAGAACTTCCTGTCTCCTGCTCCTGGGGACTAATATCTGTCGTCTGTCTTTTCCACTATCCTCAGTCTCCAACACACGTAAGGGAGCTCCATTGGGACCAATAAGACTTAATGACTGGTGAATAATTGGCTCTCCTGCCACGATGGTCTTCGGTTGCTTTTCTTCCAGCCGATGACTAAACCAAGGTCTGGCTCTTTCTCTTGGTCTTTCTGGATTTTGTTGTCATCCCAATTATCATCTACTACCGTAGTTCTACAGAGTGTCGACTCTTTCTCCTCTGCTCGTCGGCAGTGCGAACAGTCATCTGGGCATGGTCTTCGCGATAAAGCATCCGCATTCTTATGGCTGGTCCCCGCTTGATGTTTGATCTCAAAGTCGAATTCCTGGAGCCTCTCAATCCAGCGTGACACTTGACCCTCGGGATTCTTAAACTGTAGGAGCCATTTGAGAGCTGCATGGTCAGTTGTCAGTAGGAATCTTCGTCCATACACGTACTTGTAGAAGTGCTCAACTCCCTTGACAACAGCCAAAAGCTCCCGCCTGGTGATACAGTAATTGTGCTCCGGTTTACTGAGGGTCTTGCTGAAGTAACCGATGACTCTTTTCTGTCCTTCCTGGATCTGAGACAGGACAGCTTCGACTCCCACGTTACTGGCGTCCGTGTCCAAAATGAATTTCCCATCCGGAAGGGGGAAGCTCAGAATTGGTGCGTTGATCAAAGCTTCTTTCAGCTTCCTGAACGAATCTTGGCATTCATCTGACCACTGGAACTTTGTTTGTCCTTCTGTAAGCCTGGTCAGTGGTTTAGCGATGTTAGCAAACCAGAGCACATATCGACGATAGTAAGTGCACAAGCCAAGAAAACTTCGAAGCTGGTGTATGTCTTTCGGAACGGGCCATTCCTTAACAGCTTTGATCTTCTGCTCATCAACTGCTACCCCTTCCCCAGAGACAACGTGGCCAAGGTATCGTACTTCCTTCTGGAACAGATGGCATTTCTTGGGGCTCAATTTCAATCCGGAGGTTCTTAGTCGTTGAAATACCTCCTCCAAATTTTTTACGTGGTCGTTGAACGATCTGCCGACCACAATAATGTCGTCGAGATACACCAGACAGGTCTTCCATGATAGTCCTTTCAAAACCGTCTCCATCAATCTTTCGAAAGTGGCTGGAGCATTGCAGAGGCCGAATGGCATAACTGTGAACTGCCACAATCCTGAGCCTATGGTGAAAGCTGTCTTGTCTCGATCCTCCTGAGCCATTTCTATTTGCCAGTATCCACTCTTCAGGTCTAGGGTCGAGAAAATTATAGATCCAGCCAGCTTGTCTAGCGTGTCGTCGATTCTTGGTAGAGGGTAACTGTCCTTCTTCGTCACGTTGTTGAGTTGACGATAATCGACGCAAATCCGGGTTGAACCATCTTTCTTCTTTACCAGTATTACTGGAGAGAACCAGGGACTATCAGATGATTCAATAATACCTTCTTTTTCCATATCACTGACTATATTGTCAGCCTCTTCTTTCTTGGCAAGGGAAAGTCTCCTGGCTGATTGTCGGATCGGTCGAGCACTCCCAGTGTCGATCTTATGCTGAACTACCTTTGTTCTACCGCCTCTGCCTACTCCGGTATCGAAGATATCCTGATACTTCCTGACTAGTCCCCTCAGTTTGGGCTTTTGTGTTGGCCCCATTTCCTTGGACGAGATAGTAACCAGCTTCTCTAATTCTGTTGGCATGTTACTGGCTTGGCTAACAGTGCTGCGTACACTCCTAATCACAGAGGAAATTGACGAGCAGTGCCCCAAAATCGTTCCCTTCTTCATGGTCACCGGGTAATAATTGACATTCATTACCCTCACTGGCACAAATTTATCAGCACGCAACAAGGTTTTTTTTCTAGTGCAATTGCTCGTCCAATTTTCTCATCATGGAGTTTGGGCTCGAACATCACCACATTTCCGCTGCTCGCACCCCCATCCAGGCGAGCCTCCAAAATTGTTTCAGCCCTCTCCGGTACGCTTACGTCTTCAGCCAGCAGAACTTGAACCATTTCTTCATTTCTCCCATGAAGTACCAGCTCTTCTCCGTTCACACGAAGGACGGCGTCTTTAAAATTCAGCTCGAATCCTCTGAAATTCATTATGTCGATTCCAATTATTGCCTCGTCCTCGCTCGATCTCTGCTACTAGAGCCCGGTGTTTGACTGTAGTGCTGCCCAAAGTCAGTTCAATTGGAAGTTCACCATACACAGTTGCCGGCTCTCCAGTTGCTGTGCGTAGCTTCCAATTCGACGATTCAATTCTTGCCGGTGTTTTAGCAAATGTAGGTACAAGGATTGTCCTAGTAGTACCCGTATCAAGGAGCATGGTGCGAGGCTCGTTGTTAATGAGACCTTCTACGAAGACCCATTTATCTTGTCTTCGAAGTACAGCGACATATGCATTGTTAACTGGGGCTTGTTGGATACTGGCTGACGATTGCTCCTTCTTGACCTTCATCGTTGATGTCGATTTTTTCAATGTTGGACATTTGCTACGCACATGCCCAAGTTTTCTGCAATGTCGGCATCGTATCAGTCTTCTCTCAGGCACAACTTCCTTCAGCACTTTTCTCACGACAGCCTCGACATTAGCGGGCTCCTGTGGATCTTCCTCAGACATTCGGATGTTGTTCTACCTTTTGCAGTATTGCTTCGCATTCTCGAATTCCAAAGCGCGTGTCAATGCATCTACGAGATGTGCGGGGCGTGCTACTGTTAAGGCTTGCCCCGTTTCTTGGTCACGAAGCCCATCCAAAAATGCCTGAACTGCTAGTCGCTCCATTACATTTTCCGGTGTAGCCGGGTACGCAAGACGAATCAAGCGTGCAATGCCTGCCTCAAATTCTTGGAAGGATTCGCTTGATTTCTGGCATCGGTTCTTCAGTTGCGAATGGTATACGTGTTCTAGGTGAGCTTGGCCATACCGTAGTTCTTGATGTTTATAGTCCTCCTGTTGTTGGGTGGTGAGGGTCTGTAAAATGTTTGTGGCATCGCCACGCAATGCCAGTGTCAATGTTAAAGCTTTTTCCCCAGCATTCCATCCCTTTGCTTTGGCAGCAGCTTCGAATTATCGGCGGTAGTTTGCCCATGGAGTATTTCCGTCGAACTGAGGTGGTTTCAATGCGAGTTTTCCAGATTCAGCATTGATCTTGAAATTTTTGATGTCCTTTTGAACTTCCTCCAGGTTCATTCTCACGTCCAGCATTGAGTTTTTGTTGGAAGTTTCCGGGGTGTGCGCAGAATCCATTCGCTTTTCTAATTCAATGATTTTTTCCTTTATTCTGCCGATTTCTGTCTTGTTCTGGTGGAGTCCCAAACTTCTGTACATAATTTGAAGTTTTCAGTATGTTTTCATCCGTGCATTCTGTCATCGGGGCATAAATACATTTAAATTTTCACCATTTCACACCCACCATTTTAATTTTATGATCATCTGTCGCCTTCCACCAGTTGTTTTATTTTATGAAATCCTGAATTAATTACAATTTTGGTACCCAAAAAAAAGAGGGAATCACGCCACTGAACAATCGGAAATGTTCGGAAAATTTGGCTGCTAGCTTTAGCTGCCAACTTCACATCGGTCATTTAGAACACGAAAATATTTTTCTACTTCTATTCATACCTTTAGAATTATATTTATTGTTGAAATTTTGAAATTTTTTGTTTTATGAAACATCTATTATCTATCATCTATCATCTTCCTTATGGTACCATCATTTTCCATTTCTTCATATTATTCCTTAGCATTCTCCACAATTCGGCACATTTCTATCGCTTGATCCAAGCCATAATTGTCATTCTGGAGTAATTTTTCTCTCATTCCAATCTTTTTCACTCCACAAATGATCATACATTTTATGAGACCATCTTGTAGTGTTTCAGACTTGCATTTTTTTGTTTGTTTTGCTTTGCTGCCTTATCGTGAAATAGATGAACGCTCATAGGATAAGTTTTCCTTTGGTGAAAAGTGTTTTTCAAATTTCACCATAAGAACTTTTAAGTTGTCCTTGTATTCGTTGGGAATATCGAAGGTTCGATAAATTTTGAAGTTTTCCTTCTCTATGTAATGCAACAACTGTGCGCATTGGGTACTTCCAGACCTCTTGTTAATTTCAGATGCCTTCCACTAATTTTCGAACCGGGATCTCTGTATTTTCCAGTTCTCGACTTGATTACCATCTAGTCTCATTGGACTGATGCCTCTTTCTGCCATTTTAGTTGATTGCCTTTCTTATAATAATATTCAAGACATTCAAGTTCGTTAGAAATTCAGGTAAAATTCCGTTAACTAATAGCCACAAGCTATCAAACATTTTTTGAACTTACGTAGTTTTGCCTTCTGAACAAAAAATCCAAATGAAATTTTTGGCAGTCTCAACTAATTTCGGAGATATGGGCCTATTTTTGAGTAATGACTGGCATTTTTCAGGACACATTTCTACCGCGAAAAAATACTCGAAATTATTCCTTTTTTAAATTATCACAATGTACACACAGAGGAGTAAACCTCGATAATAAATCCCCAATGCTACGGCGTGAGTCATCGTGTCTACGGCATGAATGGCACTGGGGTCACAGTGCTTATAACGATACCTGTGGGATACATGGGCAATATCCTACAGAAAACCCGCCCTCACCCCTGTATGCGGGGCTCTGCGGGGGTGAACTTTTATTTCCCTAGCTACTCGTGGGATGAAATATGGAACAAAGTAATAAAAATTTTAAAATGGATCATGGTGCTATGTATCACGGTGCAAGTACGAGGAAGCGAACGAGGTCGGAAGTACGGATCGACGAATTCTACCGGGAGCACGGTAGGTTCCCGAAAGCCGGGGAGCTGAAATCACCAGAGGCGGAGAGAGAAAGGGACAAGATGCAACGAACAGAAAAGGTACTGGGAGAACTCGTAAATCAGGCAGCCGGAGCAATGCAGAACGCTATGACTGACATCATGAACAAGTCGGTGGAAAAGCTGCAAGAGATAGTAGCAAACCAGCTATCATCTACCATGCATGACGAAGGGGAGGGAACTGGGAAAGAGGGAGAACGGGATCTGGAATTCAGTGAGGAAGAGGATAACGGAGGACAAGGAGGCGAACAACAAGAAGCAGAAGAGGACATAATTAGCTCGAGATGGGAGAGGATCAAGGAGTGCATGAACGCCGTGAGGCAGGCCACCACTAGATACGCGGGCGGTAAAATTCAGTTCAATAAAGATGAACAGACGATCGTTGCTCAGAAATTGCAGGAAATGGCACTAGGGATTGGAGACATTATGTTGGAAGTTGGAAGGATGAAAGGTGATGGAGTTAAAATGAGAGTGATGGAAAGAAGAGTAGAGGAATGTGAGGACAAACTAAACGAGATGGATGGGATGAAAGTAGTGATCGAGGGGTTGGTTGAGGAAACTAGAAGAATGAATGTTACCATCGAAGACATGGGTAGGGCAATGATTACTAACAGGAAGAAAGCGGAGGTAATTAGAAGAGGGGGCGAGTCGACTGGGAGCCGAGTGAGGGAAGGAAGAAAGGAAATGGAGGCACCAGTGTCGACGGCTAACGAGGAGGGTTTCGATACGGAGATGGAAACTGACTCTGAACAGGGAGGACAGTTCCAGCAGACTAGGCGTAGAAAAAGGAGGGGAAGGGGCGACAATGGACCTAGAACCTACGCTAATATGACCAGCATACCCATGCGAGGAGAGAGGCCAAAACCAAGTGAAGGATGGACAACGCCAACGCGGATACAAGAAATCAAGGTAGAGGGTGTGACCGAGGAAGCGAAGAGGACGGCCGCTAGGATCATCAAGGAATGTCTGGAGAAGGAAGGATGTGCGGATGACGTGCTGGGCCTGACGAAAGTGAAGGGAGGTACGCTATATTTGGAAAGTAAGGGCGTGGAAGAAAGGGAGAGAGTGAAAAGGGCGATAGAAAATGATGACAGGGTGAGAGTTGAGGAAATTAAGGGAAGGAAACCGTCGCTACTTCTTACAGGGGTGGAAAAGGGATATAAGGATGAAGAGCTACCGAGGCTGATAAGGGAACAAAACTTGGATTTGAATAATGAGACGAATGATGAGGACTGGGAGGGGATGATTGTGAGAAGCAGGAGATAATGTAGGACGAATAGTTGGAAGGAGAACATAGTGGTGGAAGTAGGAGCGAAACTGTTTAGGAAGATGATGACTGTGGGAGTTATATTTATTGATTTAACGAGAATATTTGTGGAAGAACATGCGAGTGTAGCAGTATGCTACAAATGCTGCCATTATGGACATACTGCTAAACACTGCACGGAGACGGCGGTATGTAATAAATGTGGAGGTAGACACGAAGGCAAGGAGTGCTTGGGTATCCGGCCACTTGACTGCATAAACTGCAAAAGGGCGGGGGTAAGTGAAAGAAGACATCCGGCGATAGACCCGAAATGCCCGGTATATATGAGGAGGGTAGAGCTTAGCAGAAGGCGGACAGAGTATTAAAGTCCTGCAATTCAACGCAGGACGGGGCAGGGAGGCCACACACCTCATAAGAGGTATGGCAGAGGAAAAAGGGGCGGATATAGTATGTTTACAGGAACCGTGGCAGAGAGAGGGGAACTGGGAAGGGTGGCATAAACATGACGGGGGTAAAGGTACCAAGGTCAGAACATGGATAAGGACAAAGATAGACAGCTCTGCCCTCATGGCAGTGAGGAGCATAAATGGGGTCGGAGTGATATTAAGGATGCAAGATGGGCAGGATGTCAAGATAATGAATGTGTATGAGGAACCTGGAAGGAGGAGGAATGATGAATGGAAAAAGGTGAGAAGGAATTTTGATAAATGGGCAGGCGGGAAGATCATCCTAGGGGACTTCAACGCCAAGCATGTCGCATGGGGAGGAATGGTGACGGATGAAAGAGGAGAGGATATACTGGACTGGATAGTGGAGAAGGGTTATCAGATTGAGAATGATGCGAACAGCCTGGCGACGTTCTCTAGTGGAAGAGGCGAGAGCTGGATTGACCTAACCATTTGCAGCAAGAGCTGGGTGAGAGACTGGGAGGTAAGCGAGGATGAGTCACTGAGCGATCATCGAGTGATACGTTTCCTAATAGCCGGAGAGCCGACAACGCGAAAAAGGACATTTTTGAATGTGGGAAGGACAAATTGGGCCGTGGTGGAGGAGATACTCTCGACATATGATATGGGGAAAATAGATAGCAGTGAGGAGGTAGAAGCAGAAGCGGGGAAACTCCAGTCCTTGATTGTTCGGGCGTGTCGCAAGGCAATACCCAGGAGTACAAAAGAGGAGCAAGAGGAGAGAGAATGGTGAAATGATGAGTTGGGTAGGATGAGAAGAAGAGTGAGGAAACTCAGGAGGGAGTACCAGGAAGAAAGAATAGAGGATGAAAGAATCAGAAAACAGGGTATATTTAGGAGAGAGAGGAATGAGTACAAGAGGGGGATTGCAAGGGCAAGAATCGAGTGGCTGAAAGAAAGGGTCGAGAGGTTGCAAACGGAGAAACCGTTGAACAGAGTGTTTGGGCTCCTGAGGAAAGAAAGGGCAGAGGAAATACCGGGCACGGCTAAGAGGGAGGATGGCACATACACCGAGGGGAAGCACGAAACCAGCAGATACCTGCTGGACAAGTACTTCCCGAACGATGACAGGGGAAAAGACACCATGGGTAGACGCTGCTTTAGGGAGGACGGAGATGAAGGATGGGGACCGGAGCAGCCCAACTTCACGGTGAGGGAGGTACAAGAGGTAATGGAAGGATTAAAAGACAACAAAGCGACGGGAACAGACGGCATACCTGATGAGGTGATGAAACACGTGGCGAACCTAATAAGCGAAGATCTTACGGATATACTCAACGCATGCCTTAGGCTGAGGTATTTCCCTGCAGTATGGAAGGTGATGAAGGTTGTGTGGATTCCTAAGAAGGATAGTAGTCTAAGGCCGATCAGCTTGCTGACCGCGTTAGGGCGAACTTTCGACCGGCTTCTCAGCGGAAGAGTACAGGTGTGGTGTGAAAGAGGACAGAAGTTCTCGCCCTGCCAATTTGGCTTCAGGGCGGGATTGGACACATCGACTGCTGTTGAGAATATGGTGAAGAGAATAAAGAGAAGTAAGAACGAGGGTATGCATAGCATGGTGATGGCGCTGGATTTGTCGAACGCTTTCAACACGGCATGGGGACCTGCGATAGGATGGAATATGAGGAAGATGGGGCTACCGGAGAACATTGGCAAGTTGTGCATGGAATTTGTAGGCGAAAGAAGAGTCAAGAGTGGAGGCGTGGAAGCAATCGTGGACAGGGGGTGCCCGCAGGGATCCAGCCTGGGACCCACGCTATGGCTTATTGTCATGGAAGCGTGGTTCGAGAGGATGAGGGCAGTAAACGAAAAGGAATATGACAGGATAAATGAAGGGGTGCCAGTAGCGCACAGAGTAAGTAGTGGGACGAAGGTGTGGGCCCAGGCCTACGCCGACGACCAACTGATAGTGGTGGTTGGCCCGTCGGTAAAGAAAATAGAAAGGATGTGGAAGGAGGTGTGGAAAGAATGTCAAGAATGGGAGGATGAAATGTGGCTGAGGTATAACGAAAACAAGACCGAATGCATGTTTGTCCCGGCCAGGAAACTGGACAAGGAACCGGTGGTTAGGGTGAGAGAGCAACGGATTGAGTGCGGCGGTAACATCACATACTTGGGCATGATAGTAGACAAGGGCCTACTGTACATTGATCATCTTAAGGAGGTAAGAAGGAGAACGGCTATAGTTGCAGGAAAACTAAGAAGATGGACGGGCCGTGACGTAAGGCTAAGGAGAGGATGTGTCAGACTGATTTTCGAAAGAGTGGTTAAGCCGGCGGTGATGTATGGCGTCCAAGTGTGGGGAGCAAGAGCGAAGGACTCTAGGGTGATCAGACAATTGGGGGCGATACAGAGACCGTTTACGCTATCGGCCAGCGGGGCATATAGAACGGCGCCGTCAGCCGCGTTATGCGTGCTGACTGGGATGGCGCCTCTATACATAGAGGCAGCAACGAGGTATGAAGAATGGAAGGCGCACGGAAAAGAAAAAGTAAGAGGACGGATAAACGGGTGCGACAGAATATACCCATGGATGATCGGAACAATTCTGGAGAACCGAGAAGGGCTAAAAGAGGTATTTGTGGACGCGGTTAAGAGAGAGGATGGACGAGTGGGTATAGGATGGGCGCATAAGGAGGGGAGCGAGTGGAGAATGGGTCGGGAAAGAATCAGTGAGCTGGGAAGCGTACAGGAAGCCGAAATGGTGGCTATAGGTAAAGGGGTACTGATGGGTGGAGAGATGGACATAAGAATAATAAGTGACTCGCCTGGAGCAGTGGAGACCATTAGGAATGCGAGATCGAAGAGCAAAAGGGCAGCTCGTATTAGGAGAATGCTTGAAAACAGAAGGGTAGCGGGATTGGTGACGGAAATTGAGTGGAGGAAAGGGCATGTTAGGGAGAATGAGGGTAACAGAAGAGCAGATGAAGAGAGTAGAAGAGGTGCGGAACTGCAAGAGATCACATGGCAAATAGACTTGGGACATAGCAGAATGGAGGAGAGGGAAAGGATTAGGAGAATGGTGATGGAAAAATGGCAGGGTGAATGGGACAGCGGCAGGACCGGCAGAAGCGTACATGGTATGTGCAACAGGGTAGGGATGGGGTGTATACCATTAGCAAGGAAGGCAGTGCAACTGGTCACAGGGCATGGGAACTTTCGGGGTTACCTGGCAAGGTTCGGAATTGCACAAGAGACCCCATGCCAGTGTGGAACTGGCGGGACTGACACGGCGGAGCACATCAGGAACGATTGCATGCGGAGAGAAAGGGTAGAATGGAGAAGGAGGATCGAGGAAGAGGAGGATAGACTTGGAGCGTTACAGCTAAGGGATACGAATGGTGTGAAGGATGAATGGGTAAGGATATTGAATGAATGGGCGGGGGCTGTGGTCGAGGATGAAGAAGTATGAGAACCAACATAGTGTCAATGCGACGGTAATAGTGGCCTGGCTTCGGGATAAACGAGCGACGAAAGTAAATCGGGAGAGCAGGCGCTCGGATAGAATAAGACTGCCGACCAGGGAGGGCGCTGTTTGAATGTGGAGGATGAGCGGAATAAAGAAGGAAGGATCTTCCCCGATGATTGCCCGCCCGGTATTCGGTGGGTCACGACCCAACGGTGGTGGGGGGGTGTGGCGGGGCGGAGGAGCGAGGGATATCGTGACGTGGACGTTGGAATGGGATGTAGGTGCAGCTTTATGGCCTAACGGCTTGGCAAGTGCAGCACACCTGGGGTGGTTTTAGTCAGTAAGAGTCTGACACTACTGATACGCGATGTACACCGAGCGATCAGAGTCCATGAGGATTTCCATCCCACTGAAAAAAAAAAAAAAAAAATGTACACACCCTAATTCACCCGTTTTACACAATTTTTTTATTAAAAACTGCAATGTTTATCCAAAAATTCAACCTTTTTTAAAAACATCAAAACAACACATTTTGTAAAATGATTAGTGAATTTATTTATGTCAAGCTGGTGATTTATTTGAAAATGCATATTTGCACAGCCACCTTTTCCAGGCATTTAATTTCAACATGAGTAGGAAATTATTCACTCACTTTTTTTTACAGAAACCAACTTGACATGAATAAAATTCACTAACCATTTTGCCTAGATTTGTTGGTTATGTGATCATAAAAGAGGGATGAGTTTTTTTCCTAAAAAGTAGCGTTTTCAATAAAGAAAGACTGTGAAACAGGTCAATTAGGGTGTGTATATTGTGTTAGTTTGAAGAAGGAATGATTCTGAGTGTTTTTGCGCGGTAGAAATGTGTCCTAAAAAAGACCAGTCATCACTCAAAAATAGGCCCATATCTCCGAAATTAGTTGAGACCACAAAAAATTTTATTTGGATTTTTTGTTGATAGCTTGTGGCTATTAGTTAACGGAATTTTACCGAAACTTACAAACGTTACCTACTTTTCATACGACTGCGCCATGTTATGATGTATTAAAAGATGTAATTGTGGACATTTACTTTCATTATAATCCTTGAATGACATTAATTTTTTTATTATTCATAATAACAACTGCCTTTCTAGGAAATATTAAATGAAGCATTATACCATTAATAATAATATCAAACAGGAATTACAAAAACATATATCAACCAATAGAGGAATAATATTGAGAATTAACTAACTATTAATAATATAGTTCCAATTGGTATTATTGCACAGTTTTAGTCCTTTTGGCGTTTAAGTTGTGAAACTGCAGTTATTGAATCATACGTTGCAAAAGTTTTGATTTTCTCGAACGAATGATACAGTTATTGTATTTGGGAAGTGGTTAAACAGTATTCGTGATACCTCAGTTTTTTTTTATGGATCTGACGGAGATTGGGAAAACTTCCGTGTGCTGTTTTCGTGAGCTTTTCTTTGCGCTAGACATAAAAACTCAACTTACATTACTACTAATACAGATGAAAATAAGGTGTTTTCACAGGAAAATGAGCGTTTAAGGAGATTCTCCTGAAACTTCGGTAATTCACAAAGGAACATTTTTTACACTTTTATGACATGTGGCATACAATTTCAATATACAACCCACCAATGGTTCAAACAAATATAAAAAACAACTGAAGACACAATAACGTTAATGTTTAAATTTAATTTTACTGATCTATTTTCTATCGTATGGTTTGTCTCAGGAAGCCTAATCTCTTCTGGAGCCGCAGGTACGGTCACAGATCGGCATTCAGTCGTAGGTCCACATCCACCACAATCTGTTGCTTGATAAACGTAGCATTCTTCTTCCGGAGGACAATACACGTTCATGCATAGATCACCCCCCAGTCGGCAATCTAAATAAGCTACAAAAACAATAATTACACAAATAAATTATTAAATAATCAATAGTTAAAAGACATCAGGGAATAAATTGATGAAAAAAGGTACACGAGGTTAAATATGAATATTTGCCAACAATATTGCAGATATAATTCAGTGGTCGTGGGGGACAGTAGTTGTTTTCTATTAAAAACTTGCCGACGAAAATACCCCTACCCTACATGTTTATGCGGACGAAGATATTGTTATAATTCATTTAGGATATCTTGGCATTTTTTTTTGTTGTGAATTTTAACCTCAACCTTCAACCACAGACCTCGTGAAAAACAGATATTAATATCTCTTCAAATAATATTATTTTCTCTCCAAATGAACAGCAAAGGGGATATTCACAACCCCAACAGAGCCAGCAAAAGCCTAGCTGAAAAAATTTTCACAAACCAAAGAATCAGATGTGCTATCAAACGTCGTTTCAAACCATTTAAGTCGTCAGGAAAGGACGGAATATTCCTCGCCTTACTGCAACATGGCTTTGAATTAATAGAGTCTTTCCTGAAAAGGCTATTCAAAACCAGCTTCATCTTTGGCTACATACCGAAGACATGGAGAGAGGCTATACTGGCGTTCATACCTATGACTGGAAGACGCCCTATGGACGAACCAAAGTCTTACCGCCCCATTAGCCTCACATCCTTGTCAGAAGCGAACGCCTCGAGTTAAGACCGCTTCACAAGAAACATTTTGCTTATCAAGCAGGAAAATCCACGATCAATGCTCTACAATGCCAAATTGAAAGCATTGAAAAGACATATGTGGCAAAAAATGGCTCTTTGCGCCTTCATTGACATAAAGGGTGATTTCGACAACACCTCACATGCTTCCATAACCAGATCATTGAAAGAAAGGATCAGATAGACACAATCTATGCTGAAAAGCAGAATAATTGTGGCAACCCTTAGGGGAGAGACAGTCAAGATAGCAGAAAAGGTTGCCCCCAAGAGGGAGTTTCATCGCCTTTGCTGTGGTCACTGGTTGTCGACGACCTGCTAGTAAAGCTATACGAATCTGGTTTCACTACTCAAGGTTATGCCGATGACCTAGTCGTCACCATTAGGGGTAAACATGACGGAATAATCTCCGACCGCATGCAATTAGCCCTAACCACAATCAGAATCTGGTGCGCTAAGCAAGGACTCAACGTCAATCCTATCAAAATAGTGCTGATTCTATTCACCAAGAGGCGAAAGTACAAACTTGAAGCCCCAACTCTGAATGGAACCCAGCTTACATTTTCCTAAGGGGTGAAATATTTGGGAGTTATAATAGACCAAAAACTGACTTGGAACAGCCAAATCAACCACATTCAAGCTGGACATGCCGCAAAGTCTTTGGTAAGACATGGGGTCTGAAACCAAAAATGATTTATTGGTCATACCAAAAAATCATTTAACCCATGGTCATCTACGCCTCACTGGGAAGGGGGCCAAAAATTCAACAAATTTTGGTACAAGTCAAGCTGCAGAAAGTGCAGCGGCTAACCTGTCTGGGATTCGCAGGGGTAATATTTACGTGCCCAACTGCAGCCTTAGAGGCAATACTAAACCTTCCGCCATTGCACCTACGTGTAATGAAAGAAGCAGCAAACAGTGCCTTCAGACTGAGCCAGACAAAAAACCTGAAAGCATGTCTGAACCAACAGATTTCATGCCAATTAGGTACGACTTCGGAATGCAGTTCAAAGTGGTCATAAACAGCTACCAAATTTGCAAAGAGAACGGACCTTAACTGGGAAGGGATGCATCAGTGTGGTACACAGATGGATCCAAGATGGACGAAAGGGTTGGAGTGGACATTACAGGACCAAATTTCCGGTTCTCAAAACCCCTTGGTAACACCCCAACCATCTTCCAAGCTATAGAATTATGTGTCCAGGAATGCCTTGAAAGAGGCACTCAAAGGGCAGAAATCTATTTACTGTCAGAGAGCCAAGCAGCACTAAAAGCTCTGAGGTCATACACCTGTGAGTCTAAGTTGACTTGGCACTGTAAATAATCCCGAAGACAACTGGCAGAAAACAATCAGGTCACCCTGATGTGGATTCCAGGACACAGAGGAATCAGAGGCAACGAAGAAGCAGATTGCCTTGCCAAAGAAGGGGCAAACACACAATTTCCCAGCCTAGAACCCTCTTGTGGACCTTCCAGAGCCCACTCAAAAGAAGAGTTCCGACGCTGGGAAACCGATGAAATGAAATCTCACTGGAATAGAGTGCCACGACAAAGACAAGTGAAAAGACTAGTGTGTCTATCGCTGAAGAAAGCTAAACAGATTCTCGAGTTGGACAAGAAAGGCTTGAAGATGGTAACGGGACTTCTCACTAGACACTGCCCTCTGGGATACCACCTCAAAAAGATGGGTAAATCAGAGAGTAATAGTTGCTGCTACTGCGAGAACTTCGCGGAAACTGCAGAGCATTTGCTGTGCGAATGCCTAGCGCTTTTCTGCAAAAGGCTTAAGCTCTTGGAAGGGACCTTCTTAACGCCCTCCGACATCAGGAACTTATCTCCCAGGAAACTGACTTTAAAGTCGGGTTCCCGACTTTATTCTCGAGATCCCGACTTTATTCTCGGGATCGCGACTTTAATCTCGGGTTCCTGACTTTAATCTCGGGATCCTGACTTTGAAGTCGAGATCCCGACTTTAATCTCGGGATTGCTCAAATCGATTAGGAATAAGTACTTTGAAAGAGGCTTACGTATATGTCGTTCCACCCCATGAAAGGAGTGGTGAAAAACACATTATAAATTACCTTTAAATATAACTTTTGAACTCATCAAAGTTATCTGTAAAACTATAACAAATATAATAATGCATTATTTGAATATGAATGATTCGTTGTCTAGAAATCAGAATGAGTTCAGGAATAACATCTATTGAAATTGCGTCATGTTATCTACTCAGTTATGTTCATCAACAACTTGACAACAATAAAATCTATAGACAGCTTTGATACTGTGTATTCTGAAATATTAGGCATCAAGCTATTTTATGTGATTCCTATCAACATTGTTGACTGGGAGAAATCATGTATGGCAAATCAAAGAATGATAATGAGATGCTACGATGTGAGATCAATTGTATAAACGATGTGCAATTGGGTGTTCCTCAAGGATCAGTTCCAGGACAACATCTTTTTATACTCTACGTGAACAATCTACCCAAATATCTTACGAATGACCAAAATCGACTAATCTCAACATCTGAATCTATTGATTTGTTGTGTGAGATCAGCATGGGTTCAGGATAAACATCTTTCGAAATTGCGTCATGTCATTGGCTCCATTATGTTGATCAACAATTCGACAACAATAATTTTGTGATGTCTTTTTTATTAGATCTATAGACAGTGGTCCATACCGTGTATTCTGAAATATGATATAATCAAGCTATCATCTTATGGGATTCCTATTAACATTGTTGACTGGGAGGAATCATATACAGCAAATCTAAAAATGATAGTGAGTTGCAACGATGAAAGATCCAAGGCATATACTTCCCTTAAGGATCAGTTCTTAGGTTTAGTGGTAACATTTACAGGCAAAGTTATTGTGCATTCTATAGTTGTGGACATTCCTAAAAGTTTGCTGAGACTCTCAAAACGCCCCGTTACCAAGAATTTTCGCAAATAGCTTGTTGTTCCACTCGACATGAGGTAGGATGTAGTCTCGAGTAAATAATGTCTATTCGGGGGTCCCAAATTAGTCTTTTATCTTAATGAAGACCTAAGAACTTCACTTCTTCGCTAGGATTTTAATTGCTTGGGTTGATGGTTATGTCCCTCCTAAGACGAAAGTTGATGGATCTGTCTACATTGAGAATTAGTTTCGGGGGCATTAGTTCTTCTACCTGGTCTCCTTATATTGTGATCATCGTATCGGCAGCATATCTTGGTACATGAGCATTTATAACATATTAGGGTACATCACTTACGTATTGTACAAAAAGAAGGGGTCCAAGAACTGATTCTTGGGGAACACCCAACTGCACATTGTATATACATTTGATCTTAAATAGTAGCACCTTAATGTATTTTTTTTTTTGATCCGTTACATATGATTTCACCCAGTCAACAATATTAATAAGAATCCCAAGAGTCGATAGCTTGATGCCCAATATTTTGGAAACACATGGTATGGAAACCATTCGATTGATCCAATATAAAAGAGATCAAGTTGTCCATGAACATAACTGAGCAGATGACATGACCCAGATTGAATAAATAAGTTTATTCTGAACCCATGCTGATGCCTACACAAAAATTCAATCACATTAAAATATGTCATTATTCATCAGTAGCTGAGGTATCTGGCAGTAAAACTACTGGCTTGCATTGGACAAACGTTCGAGGCCTCAATACGCGAGAATCTTTTTTCTCAATAACATAGGTCTCTTTAGGCAGCCACATGACTTGTAAAGCATGTGTGATGTGAGTTGTCTGAATGCCAATCTCATGAATCGTTAAGTCGCCCCAGCAAATAATAATAATAGCTGTCCTCTACCCGCACAGGTTATGCCTTTGAGTACACTCACTGAGTGTTTATGAGGGAGTATTATTATTTGCTATGATTTCCACACATACTTTTGATAATGAGTTGAAAATTGATAAATGCCGGTTATTTACAATGTCTTTTTTGTAACTTTTTTTATAATATATACGTAAGCATTTTTCAAACTGCTTATTCCTAACGTATTTGAGTAATCCCGACATTAAAGTCGGGATCCCGAGATTAAAGTAGGGATTATAAAAAAAGAATAACTCTGGCCCTTCAGCACCTTCGTATACTACTCATCTACTTTCAAAATCTGTGCAAGAAATTGAAACTGGACTATCAGTAGAACATCTAGGCAAACTGCAAGATAGGTAGTGCAAAAAAATCAAATTGCAATTATGCCAAAACTAATATAATCCGACAGCGCCTGTTTGTGCATACATAAAGTATACATGATTAAATACTTTCGTGAGAAGAGCTAACCCGTACAATAAAAAATGGAGGAGAAAATTTTCCGGTGTTTCAAGTTTTTCTTCGTCAATAGTGATCCGATCTGGTGGTAAAAAACCTCTACGTACCTAATTATCCGATAAATGACTACAATTTTTTTTTTCATAAATACTGAACATATTCAAATATTCCACCTCTAGTGTTTCGGTCTAGCTGTTTCATTAGCCGATAGCCACCCTATCACATAATGGTTCATAAAGCAGAGATTATTAGGCAAAACAAATGCAGTTTGAACCATAACGTGTCATATTCGCTTTGGAATATGATATTCTCGGCAAAATATAGCTACGTATGAATGAATTCACGATCATTTAATAGATGAATTTTGTTGCCGTAGAAAAAGTATATTTGATTGATGTTTCGTATCATCCTATAAGATAGAAATTTTGTCAGCAAGTACCGAAAAGAGTACCTACATACTATATCTTACGACTGTTGAATTATACTACTCAGATACTCGTGTAATGGTTAAAATATTTGTGCTGTCTATGAAGAATGGCAACAGTAGTCATATTTTTAGCAAGGCAGTTCTGGGTCTTTTGAAGCATTGTTTTCAAAGGTTTGGAGTATAACTTACTATCCCTACATATTCCCTGCAAACAGCAACCACCACAACAAGCAGCAGTGTCGGCACACTGAAACATAATAAAAACATCAACCAATGTATCAAAGTAGACTGTATATTAAATTTATCATCTAACAATAATTTATTGCCTCTTTTTTGCTTCCTGTAGTCGTCTTCACATATGTAAGATAATTAAGTTTGTACATGTCGTGTAGTATACCTTGCCCAAATTAATTTCAACCGCGAAGATCATTTGCTAGGTGATGATAGAAATGGCGAAGAATCGATTTTATTTATAATTCTAATCTTGTCTGTTAATTTTTGCAATTTTTCGTCATTACATGAGTCGAACCCGTTTAGCATTTAGTTTTTTGAGATACACAGGGTGATATATCAAGAAGAGCGACCGGCTATACAGGGTGTTTCAAATTAGGTCGGCACCACTGCCAACTCCGTTATTCTAATCATGAAAAATGGTGGATTACGTAATATGAATCTTCCTCAAAAAATCCTATACAATAGGTATGGTCGTCAGCAAGTATTCAACAGAAAATAACTACTGCCCCCTACGACCGTTGAATGATATGTGTTTAATACTTCAAAGTTTTCTACAAGAGCTATTTGCAATGCATTTTAAATATCAAAGCAGATATTATTTTTCGATTCAATTGGGGGAACCCCTCCGTACCGGTTTCATGTTCCTTTGCCAATCGTCAGCGAATGCTAGTTCGACCCAAATGATTCAAATATAGGAAACCCCTGAGACAAATACTGAAGTATGAATTCAGCGCCATCTCTGGGTTCCATTGTAAATAAAGTGATACGACGACAAAGTGCTAAATGATAGTGCGTTCAAATTTAGCTAAGATACACTTGAGTGGATCGAAATTGATATCGCATTGAATGCACTGAACATTGTAATTTTCACACATTAAATTTGTAGGAGACACTTTCCCAAGGTTGGATCTGGTACGGGGGTTATTTGATTCAGAGAAGTACTACTTGCGTTGCTCGCGAGAGGGAGGGTCGACTGACTTATTTTAAATCGTAGTTTCAGCTCGAGACAAACTATATCTAATACTTTTTTTTTGGGGAGGTGAAGGATATCTTTATTGAAATACTGGAAATACTGTGATACTCTCCTTAGTAGGCATACTCACTAAAACCTCCACCTCTGTGTAGGTCCGGTCGGCTGTTGCCTCTGGTGACACTTACACCGGCTTCACAGAACTTCGATTGAAGCATGCGGCACATCCCCACCATAGTGATGATTTTGAAACAGAAGGAAATATTTTGCGGGGCGCTACAAAGTTATGGTTGGACTACCGTTGGACAGATTGTCATTTGTTGCCTTTTTTGTTGTATATTTGATAAATTGTAGACATGAGATTATGGAGAATTATTTTTCTGATTGGGGTTCTGGGGAAAATCTCACTTTTCATCTTTTTGAGGCGCTGCAAACGCATGAAGTTAAAATGATATCAACTTCAAACAGCAGCATCGTGGTATTGTAGTGGGAGTGAGGGGAATACAGAATTAACCAATCACAGAAATGCCGCATGCTGCAGTCGATGTTCTGTGAAGCCGGTGTTAGGCTTATTAGCCCATTGTATCGTACCTATCGATGCCCTAATTCGCAGGCCCGCCAACTCCACGTTTCAACAATGGAGCCAGCAGATCCGCGAACTAAGCCACCGCTATGTTTCAATGTCACAATACCCATCCAATATTTTTGTGCCTTGTACGAGTTTGTACAAGTTCCGTATTGGGTGGGAACTGTATAGTTCTGGGTCGCCAATAGGCTACCCGAAAATTGCCTGTCTTTTGAGGTCTAGAGCTTCGCAACAGCACAGTATGTGTTTCACGGTTTCTGGATCCTTACCGCATAGTCTGCAGGTCAGGTCTCCATCGTATTGCTCCATTTTTTTGAGGTGCTCCTTCACTGGTGCATGTCCAATCAGGAGTCCCGTAACGGTTCTCAACTGGCTCCTGTTCATTGTTAACAGGTCTGCCGTTCTTTTGTTACACGGTCCTTTGATATATTCTTTCCCGTTTTGTTTCCTGGGACATTGTACCAGTAGTTTTTGTGATTGTCCCTAATCCAGTCTTTTACAGACCCTCTTATTGTACACTTCGGTACCCCTAACATCTGCCCTTGGTTTGGGAGCATTTCCGATCCTCTTCGTGGGAGTTCGTCTGCTTTCTCATTGACTGCGATTCCCTGATGACCTGGGACCCATATCAGTTTGACTTGATTCCGGTCTGACAGAGTTTTCAGTTCTTCTTTGCAGTCCCATACCAGTTTGGACGTTATTCCTTGCTAGACAAGGCCTTCAGTGCCGCTTGACTGTCTGATAAGATATTGATATGCGCGTTTTCAACTTTTCCCCTATTCCTTTCCTTCGCGCATTGAAGGATGGCGTACACTTCTGCTTGAAAGATAGAGGCATGGGTGCCCAATGAGTAGCTGATGCCAATACTTGGACTCCTGGAGAACAGTCCTGAGCCCGCTCCATTCTCAGTCTTGGATCCATCTGTGTACCAGATTTTCCCCTGAATAATGTCCTTAAGGTATGAGCCGTTCCATTCAGTTCTGTTTGGCACCACCACTCTTAACTGGCTGTTGAAAGAGTATCGTTTTGGAATGTGGTCCGTTCTCGTTCCTAGCGCGTCCCCGATCACAATTCTGACGATTCTCATGTGCCCAACGTTCAGGTTGGGTACTATCTGCAGTCTGGAGGCACCAAGCCTTGCCTCCCAGTCCCAGGAGTGTCTCCATCGCTGCAGTTGGTGTTGATTTGATGGCCCCTGTGATTCCAAGACAAGCAAGTCTTTGCACCTTGCTTAGTCTCGTTGCTGCTCCTCTTTGTTGTGTCTTGGGCCACCACACCATAGAAGCATATGTAATGGAGGGCATGACCACCGTGCTATACAACCAGTGCAGCATCTGTGGTTTAGGTCCCCATTTTTTTCTAAAAGTGCGTCTGGCTATCACTAGTGAAGTCACGGCTTTTTTGGTTATTTTTTCGATATGCTGGTTCCAGGTCAGCTTGGAGTCTAGTATTACTCCAAGATACTCGACTTCCCCCTTTATCTGTATGTCCTCCCCTTGAAGTCGTATGGGTCCTAGGCCCTCTGTTTTTCGTCTTCGGGTGAATGCTACTATGGTTGCCTTGTTAGGATGGACGTTTTGCCCCTCCAATTCCGTCCATCTCGTGACAATTTTAAGAGCCTCCTGCATACGATCTCTAACCGTTGTGTTGAATTTTCCCTGTGCTAAGACCACGATATCGTCAGCATAGCCAAGGGCTCGGTGACCTGCTTCTTTCAGTGTTACCAGCAGCGAGTACGCGATCAGATTCCACAGGAGTGGGGATAGAACTCCACCCTGGCTACTACGGTCTCCTCTAATACAGTGATGTGTATCAGTCTATTTCTCAGCATTGAGTCGATCCAGGCCACACATGGTTCCTTGATTTCTCTGTGTCTGAGAGCTCTAGTTATTGAGTTTATAGAGGTATTGTCGAAAGCTTCTTCCATATCTAGAAAGGCCGCTAGCAGCACCTCTTTATTTTCCAGCGTGTTTTCCACCCTCGTTACTAGTTGGTGGAGTGCTGTCTCCGTTGAACAGCCAGTCCTGTGGGCATATTGTTCGCGGTGCAGTGGTGTTTCTACTAGCACACCGTCCCTCTCCACTAGCTTCTCCAGAGTCTTGAGTACAAATGACAAAAGACTTATTGCTCTTAGGGCCTTTGCCGAATCCTGTTCAGCTTTTCCAGGTTTCGGTATAAAGGTAACCCTAACTTGTCTCCATGGTTTTGGTATATACCGAGTGCCAGACTGCCTCTGAGTACGTTACAGAGTCTGATTTGCAGTTCTTCGGGTCCTTCCTGCAGCATTGCAGGGTAGATCCCGTCTGGTCCCGGTGATTTGAAGGGTTCAAATGTGCCTATTGCCCATTGAACTTTGTCATAGGTCACGACCTTTTTTGCTATGTCCCAGCCCAGCATGGAGCCTCTTTTCAAAGTTTCCAGTACTTCCAGGTTTCCCATAGCTCGTGTCTGATCTATCTGTGCTCCAGGGAAGTGAACTCTCAGTAGTTCTTTTTTTCTTCTCCTGTACAGGTGTGCTCCCTTTGTTAATTTTCCAGGGAGTATATTACTTGTTGTGTATCCTTCGAGAGCAATTTCTGGAGTCTAGCACACTCTCGAGAGCCTTCTATCTCCTTACAGTGTCTCCTCCAGGAGTCTCTCTTGGATTTGTTCAGGGTCTTTTTGAAAATGGACAAGGCGTTCTTATATTCGTTCCACGTTCAATTTTTTTTGACTCTGTTGAATTCTTTCCTGGCTGCTTCCTCAGTTCTGCAAGTTCTTCGTGCCACCAGGGTACTTTCTTGGTGTTCCTTGTGATGTGTGGGCAGTGCTTATCAAACGAAGAGATGGCTGCGTCATTGATTTCTTCCACAGTCAGCACTAGGTCTCTGTTTGTTCTTATCGTTCGATGCGTTCCTTGGAGTTTGCGGCTCAGGTCTACTCTGTAGGCTTCCCAGTTCATTTTCTGTGGCTTCCGATAAGCCTCTTTGTAGATGTCACTCTTTATTATGAAGTTAATGTATCTGTGATCCGAGCAACTTACATCATCTGTCATTCTGTAACAAGTTTACTCACATAAGTTGTGGCCATTGTTACGTCGAGTACCTCCTTCCTGTTTTTTGTAATGAAGGTGGGTTTGTTTCCTACATTCAGCGTGTCCAGGTTGTTAGCCATTATGAATTGTAGTAGATTTTCACCTCTTTCGTTAGTGTCGCTGCTACCCCAAGTGATGTGGTGCGCATTAGCGTCACAACCAATGATAAGTTGCAGTCCTTTGTTCCTGCAATGTCTCACCAGGTCTTCTACATCCTTTGTGGGTGGTGGTTCAGGGTGATCCGATGGGAAATAGGCCGATCCAAGTACTAGCTCCTTGGTCCCGTTCCCTACCTTCGTCCTGATCATTACTGCTGTACTGGAACAGAAATTCGTTAACGGCAGTATTTTTATATGTTTTTTTTATGGTTATGCAGGTCCAAGGGACCTCTTCTGATATGCTGTAAATAAGCTCTCCGCATTCTCCCCATAGTCCTCTTATCTTCCCATGTCTAACCCACGGTTTCTGTATAAGGGCTACGTCAAACCCTACCCCAGCCGCTGTAAGGACTGCCGAAGCTGCCTTACAATGCTGAAGGTTGGTCTGAGTTATCCTTATCCCCGATGAGAAGCAAAAAACAACTTGAAACCAATCTGCGATTGTTACCCCGTTCAAGGCTATTTGATTATGTAGTTGTCAGATGATATGGTTCAGTGTCTATTTTAGGACTAGCCAGAGAAGTTATTCTGTCAGATATTTGCTCCATATCCTACCGTTTGGAATATTTGGTGGACTTTTCTGGGTATGTCCGAATCACACTTTCAGTAAATCTATGTAATGAACTCGCAACAGTGTGCTTTGAATACTCACAGTTTGAGAATATTCCCTGCAACTCTGTGAAATGGTAAGAGTGATAGACGCCACAAAAATAACAAATGAGATCATGACAATTCGCATTTCACGAACCAGAAATAGAAAAGTGTTTTCTACCACATTATATAATTTCAAAGGTTCGTTTCGTAGTTTGATTTCCAAGCTGTAACACTGCCGACTACCAATTATCTGCTAGTTAACATTTTATCTCCTTATTAGTATTATGACAGAGACGTACCGATTCCCTAAAATGTGATTGTCACTGTTCACCTCACCTGTTTTGTTATCAGTTAAAGAATATATAATTCGTGAATATGATTATTACTGTTTGCAAACACTTACTTTTTTAACTCTCGTTAAATTATTCTTAGCCGTAGACCTGAGAGTGTTCAAAAATATTTCTTTCGACTAAACATTTGTAATAACGACAAACTAACGGAAAGGAAACAGACTATGATAAAAAAACATACAAATGCAAGACTAGAAGATCTCATAGGTAGCATAAGAATAGAAGAGGACAGAACACCACTTTATCCAGAAGAAAGATGCCAACGGGCTTGAATCATTGGTTCAAAAAAAATAAAGAATATTCTGATATACTTTCCAGCATACACAGCCTTCAGTCAATAAATAAACAACAAAATCATTCTGGGATAATATATGCTCCAGTCCATTATAGGTAGAAGACATTCACTCTTTAAAATGTTCAGTTGGTCCAAAAACAAGGAATGCAGATAATGTAAGTGTGGAACACAAGTAACTAATTTATATAATTTTCTGAAACTTTCTAACAGTCATCCGCCATTCTGGAGATTTGTACAGGTGGAAGTTGTATGATGCCTGGTCACAGTAGTGAGCTTCTATGAGTAGTTTTAGGCGTTCCTACTGTACTAGAGTATGGGATTCGTGTTCTCCTTTGGAAGACCCCACTTTTTCTGGCCTGAAACGTTATTGCGTTAAAGTTGCTTTGGCATAGCACTTCATTCTGTTCGACTTCATGGATCCACTAATTTTCACGGCAGTTAGGTAATCGTAAATGTATTCGAATGCCACTGCATCTAATAATTGTTACCTTTCAACGGGCGATAAGGTTCAACCAATTAAGGAAGGTTAAATCGGCACAACCTCTCTATCTATATTTAGCTCATGTTGTGCCACTCACAAAACAAACACGAATCTGGTGTTCATAACGTATTCGATTATTGAAAGTAAAATGAAACGGAACAAATAAGATACTATAGCTCAAAATAAGAGTTTTTTTTATTCCACTTAAATGAGAAAACACAATTATAAAGAAAAATTAGTGATTGGTGTATTAACAAAGCAAAAACTCTTCTATTCACACACACACTCAATTTTCGGTGCCAAATTGGCCACACAAAGATCTCAAGTTCAACTGGTTCATCTATATTCCTGTCACATAAGCTATGAGGGTCCTTATCTGTGACTAACATTACCTATCAAATGACTACCTTCTTCGGTTTTGTCAGTCTCCATAACACAGGACAATATAATTCAATTGTCAGTCTTTATAACAGGACAATATCTTTCAATTATCAGCCTCTATAACACAGGACAAAATCTTTCAATTGTCAGTCTTTATATAACATAGGACAATTTCTCAATGCCCTGATAGTTGGTTTGGTGCAGATGTCGGATAATGGTTCCTCTTCACTCTATCGTTTTCCAGAATTGCAGGAACTGCAAACGGATCCTTCTATTTCTCTTTCAGTATGATGCTATTACGGTGAGATTTGAAGGTTGTCACTTGGTCTCAAATTTGGTATTCGAAGCTTTGATCATCTTCTCATCAATTCTTTCCTTTTGTTTTGTTGCATTTTCATTCAATCTCATGGCTACTTTATCTCCGAGTCGGGTCATGTCTACAGGATATTTGTAGCATACATGGCTCGTCAGCCTATCTTCTTTGGTATTTATCTTAATCCCAACAAAACTTCTCATGGTGTAGTTTTGATTGTTTTCTAATTCGTAGAATTAATCGCCAGCTGAACTTGGTTCAGTACACTATCCCATTCGTTATCAGGTAGGTTGGATCGTATTGTTCGATCGTTCGTCCTGACCATTGGCTTGAGGCATTCCAGGCATTCCAACAGAAGTTTGGTACTCCCAGATCCCATTCTCCTCTCAAAAATTATTGAATTTCGTGTAAATGAACGCTTTCCCGAGTCACAAATTATTCTTCTCGATTTATCAAAAATTGCTATTAGTTTATATAGCTATATGACGAACCACATACTTTTTGTACTTGGAACCGTTATTACAAAGTTGAATTCTGAAAACGCATCGATTATATTCAGTATATATATGTGGTCAATTTAACGTATGAAATGGTCGCGCATGTTTACGGATGGAAAATAAAATTCCTGGTTTTCTGCCACTCTGATACTCTTAGATCATAGTTATTAAAAATGTCTTTATTCGTTTCGGCTTCTTCTAACTCTAAGATTGCTCTTATTCTACAAATTCCGGGGTCTTCTGTTTGTATGGAGAGTAACCAATCTTTATCTTATATTTTCATGAGTTTTCTCAGCAGTCGTGTTGTTGGTATTTTCTGAAAATGGGTTTAGACTCAGTGCGTCAACGTGCAGCATTTTGTTCTGCTTTGAAATTATATTCTTGTAAAGTAAGGATCCACCTAGTAACTCGTGGAATAATGTATTTTTTCCTAAATTGTTTTTGACAGCGTTACAATCTGTTCTTATAATACATTTTTTCCCTTCAAGTAATACCTATATTTCGGATCAATCACAACAATGGCATGTATTCTGGCAAGCTTAACGTAGATGGCGCAATTGTTAGTGGAGGTCAGATTGGAGAGTTGATAAGTGCATAACGGACATGAAAAGTTTATTCCTATCATAATCGAGTGATCTGAAAGAATAAGATTTATAGCCAGTAAATAAATTTCAACAAATATAGACAAGTTAACCTACAAACTGACGTTTATGCACCGATTCCATCCACTCATTTTCGTATGAACTGTTCTTTACGGCTGGAAGTTTTTGCTTTTCCTTTTTTCAATTCATAAATGTGGCTTTTTACACTTATAGGGCCGTATTTCTCCATAACAGCAACTAATTAAAGTGTTATTATATATTATTACTTGTTATTACTGTCACTCATGATCTCCACTCACACTAGCGCTCTCTGACGGGAGCGATATCGTCCATGCCTGCCATTGCTACCTAACAATTTGAGTTAAAAAAAAGTGGTACATTTTTTCACAGTAGTAGGCAAGGGGTACTTATCCTTTACAGTGACTTCTTTAAAACTCCTGAAGTCGATATAGAAGCTTTTTGTTTTATCTTTCTTGTCTACTAAGAGGGCCGGGCTTGCATAAGGTGAAATACTTTCTCTTATTATATTTGCTTCAAGTAATTCTTTGACCATCCTGCACATCAATTATCTTTAATTTTCTGCTAATCTGTAAGGGCTTCGGTGGATGGGCTGTTCTTTTGTTAGTTTAATTTTTATCTAAAACGTTTGTAAAGGTCCTAAACTGAGAAATAAATCATAAAAACAGTATTTATATTAATTCAGTAAGTCGTTTACCATAGGATCGCCATGAAATTTCTCAAGCTCCAAGAACTCATTGCTCTTTATCAACGAAATTGTTTCGCTTCCATAAAATAATCTGTTTATATTTCCAATGCTTGATTGACTAATTTGTAAGTTTTCTGTATAATTTCTACCTATGATGCAACAAGTATCTCCCAGATTTTGGTCTGTTACATATAATTTACACTTCAGAGATACATTATCGATTGAAATGGAGCAATTAATAGCTTCTTCAACTTTTTCGCCTTGCCCTAAAAACCCTAACAGGTTTATCTATGTCGAAAATATTTGTATTTATCCTACCAACCATTTGCCTCTCCAAAATGAAACACTCACTCCCAAAGTCTATAACGGCATCAATTTCTATATTATTGAGTGAAATTTTTGTGTAAAATATATCACTATCCATGCTCTCCACCACTTTGACATCTAATCCCCTTTTGTTTCAAATCTGATACTGCATATTTTCTTGATAATTATTGTATCTCTGATTATCATAACGAGGTTTACTTGTTTCATCAGTGTAGCATTCTCTAGCTAAATGTCCTAACTTGTTATAGTTGTTGCAACGTTTAACTTCAAGAATACAATTTTCATTCAAATTTCCTTTTTTCCCACACACGAAACAAATTTTCTCAAAACTTGCTCGGCCATTTCCTAGCGATATTTTAGTGACTCTATTTTGGCCACACCATTGTATCGATTTTGGCTGTATTGTCGAAAAAAAAACAATATGAGGACTCACCATTTTGTGGTTTATGATCAGCAATATTCATAAAGATACCATAATTATTTCTGTTGTTCTCTATATTTGTTTCCAACTATCCAGGATTAATTTGACCAGCCGTGTTCATTTATAAGTTTGAACAACTCGTCAACAATATCCACTTTTGGAAAGAAATATGGTACGAACGACAATAGTGTACCGCATTGCTGTTTATCATAGATTTGACTCACCCCCACTTTTGCTGGGTCTACCCGAGGAAGTGCCTCGACATGTTTATCATTTCTCTTCCTTCAAAATTTAGATGTTATGTGATTTTCTGAGTTTGTGTAAGCACTGCTAGAGCTGCTACTGCTAGATGATGATGATGACGGAGGTCTTCTATGTTTTCTAGACTTCTCCTTCGCTAGCCATCGACTGCGAGTCTTCTCTATTATTATTCAAACACACATTTTCATATAGGAGTAGGGGGCTAAGAAAACATAAAAAACCTCTCTTTATTCTACTTCCATCGTTATGACGCGAGACAGGCTTATTAACAAAGTAAACACTATTTTCTATTCACAAAGGTCTCAGTTCAACTGGTTCGTCTATCTTTCCCTTACATAAGCTATGAGTATTCTTTTCTGTTACTAATATTACCTATCAAATGACTTCCTTCAGACACAAAAATTCACAATCAATATTCCATAAGAACTATAATCTACAGGGTATGTAATAATAATGGTGATGCTCCTCACATAAGGAAGATACACTCAGCTACACAGATAATGAGTTATCATTGTTACTTATATTTTACTGGTAATAAAGATTGTAAAACAGTTCTCAATTCATATTGGTTAAACAACATTATGAAACTATCAGCCAGTACCTGACGATGTTCGTTTGAAAAAACCGAACAGTGTCACTGTGTCTCAATTCCTATCGTAGTGTTCAACATGGCTCCTCTGTATATACGACAACTGTCTCTGCAAAATGCCCGAGAAAAGGACTCATTTAGGAAAGTTGATAAAACTCCGCAGCGCTGTGATTAAGAATTCAATTCCGTATATCGGGAAAAAAATATATAATCATGTGAACAAATAAATTGAAAAAATTGCATGTAATGAAATTAAGACAATCCTCGAAGAAACACCATTATGTAATTTGGACGAATACTTTGTACACAATTTTTAATTTATACGCAGAAGGTACTCCAAAATTTTCGTTTGTAAACGCAAATAGGTCATAACGATTATAAGCTTATATGAACCATCTAATATTTCAATTCTTTGTAATGGTTTTTTATCGATTTTATTTGTTTCTTTTGTCTGAGAAATTGAAGTGTTACTTAAACTTTTTAATGTATCAATACTTTGTAGTTTTATTATCGATTTTATTATTGCTATTCTTTGTCTAAGAAGCTGAAATGGTTGTCAAACTTTCTGCTCAATAATTTATATTGTTTTCTATAGATTTCATTTAATGATATTCTAGGCTCAACAAGCTATCGTCCGCAAACATAGTAACATTGTGCGGCAACCTTCCAGATATTCTGACAAGTCAATTGCATACAACAAAAAGGAATGGTCTAAGCACTGACCCCTGTGGTATTCCAACCTCAACGTCATTGTTCCCTAATCGGAATTTTTTACATTTCACTGTCATAATGCGTTGTTCAAGATAAGATTGAATCCGTTCCAGCAGGTTATTTGGGAAACTAAGTTAGCATAATCGTGCAATAAGAAATTCAGGAGAAACTGCGTCTAATGCTTTTGATGAATAGATGAAGATATTAAAACATTTTGCGAATATATTTCTTTATAAATATGATTCAGTTACTTAGCCAAAAGTTGCGGTTTCAATTGACTTACTTTTTCTGAATCCACGCTTCCAAATAATTTTGACAGCGAGCTGAGCAAAGAGATTTGACTATTATTTTCGACATCAGAACGGACTTTTTGAAAAGAGGTATTACTAATGCCATCTCACAATCTTTTAAAAGTATGTCAGGCGGGTATTAATGAAATAATCACCCGCCTTACTTTTTTAGTTTGGACCTTTTATTTTTTAATATTTTTAATATGTTCAGTGCCCCCTGTTCATTAAGAGGACCATTTTGGAAAGGATGAATTATTTTATGATTCCTTGTTACTGTACAAGGCAGTGAAATGTTTTGCTTAGCATTATTTTGAGTTGCGAATTTGGCAGCATTTGAGAAATTGTCAGCAAACAACTATGCTATTTCCTTCAAGTCTTCAAATTCTTGATCATTCTTAATAAGTCATAATTTTATCAGATGATCTATTATCTTTTTCTTATTCATTATTTATAGTATACCGTGTTGCTTTGGTTTTATTGGTTGCATGGTGGATTTTATTTTTGTTCCGGGATTTCCTAAAATTAAAAGCGGTGTACGGTCATAGAATTGCTACTCTTTCTGCTATTTTTTCATTTATTAACCAGAACATACAGTCAGTATCCATGACTCGCCGTATAAGCTGGACGTGTATGATATTTTGTATGTTTCACGTTTATGACCATTATTCACGCCTACTTTACGCCCTTGATACACAAACAACTATCATAAAAATGTATCTAAACCACTTGAGATTCTTGACTAGTTTCATGATCATTTTCAGAAAATTGTAAAAATATCAGTTCCTGAGAAAACTCGTGATGAGAAATCAGCTCATACAAATATTTGGATTACTAGTTAACCTGGTTCCAAAATTCAGTTTTCACTGACATCGGTAGGAATGAAACCAAAAGTAATCCTAGGTGTTAATCATCAAATCAATAGAGATTATTCGCTTTTCTTTGCTACTCTTAACAACATATATAAGAAAGGCTTATAAATGAAATTCAGTCTTGTCGTTATACTAGAGAATACATTATGTTTTCATTAAGGATATCGGTTGTGTTTTTTGGTTTGATAGCCCTGTGCTATTGTGACACCTCGGCAGCTCGTGCAAAAAACTCCTACAGCCATCACGGCCATCATCATCATAAACATTTATTTTGTGAGTGAAAATTCAATGCACGTAAATGCTGGATTGGTAAAAATGGTTTTGTTTCAGTTCACGAGTATCACTATCTGCTATTTCTGGCGTTGAAGTTCAAAATTATCATTGTACTGGGAACCCTATGGACGTTCGCCATGTTTTTCGGAAAAGTATTCGCAGCAATCAAAGTAGCTGAGTACATGAAGAGTAAGTTCGATTTGCCATTGTAAAGTAGGTATCTACAGATGCTTTCTGAAATTTCTCAATTTTTATTAATGGTTACCTCGATTTTTAATATATCTTTGAAACGTAAATCAATCGTGGTCTTAAACTTCCAGTAATGAACTGATGAAACTTTATTCCAAAAATGATTCCCAAAACTTCTCGCTCGAAAACTGGGAATGATTTTATTCCGCCGGATAGAGTATATAGAGGAAGCAAAATATGTAGGAACTTCAGTTCTGGCAGGATAATATGGCTCCAAATCCATAGGGGAATGCACCACAGCTGAGAACTAATGGCTTTCGTAGGTCGTGATGTATTGGCAATACGTTGAATTTTAATAATTGCTTCATGGTTTCGATATTGTAGTAAAACTGCACTAAACTAATTTTTATAATTTATTTACACACGTCTTAAACACTAATTTATATCACAGTTACTATTTTTATTTATCTTTACTGTCAGTCTCTATCTGTGAACTCTGGAACTATTATATCCGTAACTTTTTGTGGCTATCTCTGACTACGACTCTCCCGCCATCTAATACCCAGTGGCTTATATACTCGTATTTACAATTCTCGACCATTCGAGCCTTTCGGGCGACTTCTTAGATGTCCCCAGAATCTTCGTTAGAAAATTCGCGTATCATCCACGTAATTTATGTGTTTATCAGCGGAGAACTTGTTTACATTTCGAGTTAATTGGATGATCAGGGCCGGTCTCGAAATCGTTACAATATAATAGTTCAACAGATGCTTCATCTTCCAAAAACCTATCATAAAAAATCAAAAATCCCAAAAGAGCATGAGGTTCTTATTTATTCTCTGGAATTTTAACTTAATGTATCGCTGTCATTTTATATGGAGTTGAACGAATCTCATCTACATCAATGAAGTATCTCAAGAATATTGCATTTGCATCAGTTTCAACTCGCTTTTGGACTTCTTAAGTTTAAACCCCGCTTTCGAAATGCTTTCTAGAACCATTGTAGTTCTTCATGCGAGATCAACCCCATCTCTGCTTATTATGAGAACATCATCAATAACTACTATCACACCATCAATACCTGAAAATGTTTCAATTACTCTTCGACAAATTGCACAACTGTTCGCTCCAAAAGGCAGTATTTTCATCATGAATTCTTTTGATATTTTCAATAACTCTGAATTTTTATCATCTACAGGAAACTGAAAACAGGCCTCTCTGAAATCTACTTTGGCAAATATTTTACCACCAGTCAAGAAAGAAATACATTTATAGATGGGTTGTACATCAACGTTTCAATTGACTTCATCGATAATCACCACATAGTTTCAGGCTGCCATTTGTTTTAATTACTGAAACAATTTTGGTATCCGATTTTGACGTACGAATGGGTTCAATTACGTTCATTTTCTCTAAGCACTCGATTTCTGTTTCAAGTTTTTCCCTAAGAACGAGAGGTGGTATAGGTCGCGGTCTCATAAATACAGGTTTAGCTTTGAATCTACATCAAAATTACTCGAAGGTCCATTTATTTCCCAATTTCGTTTTATTCTAAAAGTTTCTTTAAATTTTTTGTTGATAATAAACTCCTTCAAAATGAATACATTACTAATTGAATCAATTCATTCTCACTTATCTTGGACCATTTCCTTTCGCCTCCAACATTTGTTTAGCCCAGGTGTGTAGTTCAATATCAGATTTTGCCAATTTTGCCGGTGGCTCAGCGGTCTGATGCACAGGCCGTTCGAAACTCCAGCATAGCGATAGTCGGTTCGAGCCCGATATAGGTACAAGATATTTTTTCTCAACTACTTTATATCGGATCGATAGGCTACCGCATGCCTTGTTGAAAAGCAAGTGTATTGTGAGTTCTCTAGATGCCAATCTCGTCTAGTGCTAGCTTGGAGTGCACACCAACCACCCGAGGTGGTGCAGTATGTTTTCCGAGTTTTCCTACAGCTGGAAAGTGAATACACCACCAAAAATCAGTTAGTTGACCCAAAACGCCACAGCAAATAATAATAAAAGCCGTCCTCTACCCGCACAGGCTATGCTTTTGGGTATACTCAACGAGTGTTTATGAGGGAGTATTATTATTATTTTATTTCAATTTGAACACTTCTTAGGCTGTTGACCTAAACCTTCAATGGCATTTAATAAAGTATACTGTTTCTTGTGTTTCTTCCAACTCATTTTTTTCTATTTTTTCAATTTGATAAACTTTCGTTCTGGAATAACTAGTTTTGAATGATTTTTATAAACTGGTTGCATTCTTTTTTTGTTGTTTATAATACAGACTTTTTTAATATGGCCTTTGTTGTTACAAAAATGGCATTAAACAATACACTATTATATGAATGATGATTAATACCGTTGCATTGGTAATATATATTTTGGTTTGGATTAGCAATTCTCAATGTGTTACTTGATCCAGAAATTCTTGAAAAATGCAGTTTTTCAACATCATTATATGGCGTCTATACAGCAATTTTTCTAGTTCTCCTCAGGAAACTTACAAGGAAATCTCTGGTCCAACTAATCCACACTATAAATGCAATTATTAAGTGGCAGCGCTACCCGCAATGCAGATTGACCCGATTCTAAAAACGGGAAAGCCCCAAGAAAGAATAGAGAGCTAATTTCATCGCTTACTAGAGGGGGTAACCCTTTCGAAAAAGTTAAATAGCATAGGGTGGTAGGTGATACCTCATCTGAAATGATGTGTTCCTCCATTCAACTGTGCAAAAAATTTGAAATTTGCTTCATTACGTGTTCATACTTTATTTGTTAGGTAACCCCATAGAAATTAATCTAAAGGGGTTAGATCTGGTGATCTTGGAGGCCATTCCACAGATCCTTGGCACCCCATCGTCCTGCATAAACGGTATCCAAATAATTTCTCACAGAAACTGCAAAATGTGGAGAAGCTCCATTTTGCTGCAAAATAATTTCCATGTCAAATTCTTCTAAATTATTTTCGACAGTTGCTACTATCAGTGGATTTATCATTGTTTCCAGCATTTCCAAATGGAAGGCATCACTCAGATTGTCCTCAATGAATAACGGACATATAACGTGGTCACCCAGTATTCCTGCCCATACATTAATTAACTTTCTTCGGAAACTGAGTATGAGTCTAGGATTTTCATCGGACCAGTACCTCACATTTTGTCTATGCACGTGGCTGTTAAAGAAAGTAGCCTCATCACTGAAACAATTATGTTTCAAATAGCTGGGATTTTGCAAAGTATTATTGCATACAATTTCAAAATATTCTAGACGGCAGTCTGGATCATCAACCGTCAGTTCATGAACCATCTTTTATTTATCTGCGAAACCTCACAATTCAAAGCAACAGTTCTAGTTGAAGAGGGTACATCATTTACAAATTCACCCATAATGTCCACTTGTTCATCTTCTCCAGTAGTTTATAGCCCAAAACCGTTTTTAATTGTGCACACTGCAGTTTTCATAAAAAATTACAGCCTCATGATAACTGCGATGAGCCCCAAAAAAAATAACAATCGCTCCATATTTCTCATTCAACTTACGTGGAGCAACCTTTGTTTGGAAATGAACAGCAATCAAAACTTACAGCTAGAATACACTGACTCGCACTCTTCTTGGTTCAATGTTGCGATCATTTATCATGAACACGATGCAAAAACACCAACATAAAAGTGCAGTTCATATCCAAGCATATAGACTTGACGTCTGAATCAAACCTGATATCATGCAGGGCCGAATTTTAATTCTAAGGATGGGTGCGCTAAGATATATGAATCAAAAGACGACGTGTCTCGGCGATTGGGTAAGGAGTTAGACAGTGGGGTAACACTTATGATGCTCACTGTATAACAGAAGACATAGCATCTTCACAGGTTTGCCGTTCATATGAACCCAGACGAACGGCAGACCTGAAATTCGATGAAGTGCTGAAATTAACACTTATGATGCTCACTGTAGAATTTACCATCAGGCAAAATTGGAAAGGACTTTCGTACGTTTTCCATGATACTTACTCCTGGTCATATGAACATTTTATTGACGAAAATCTATCATTTGAAAAAGAAAAAAATTGTTTAATATTCTATATTTCATTGTCGAATTAGTTTATGAGTAGGTTCGAATTGGAAGCCAAAAAAACGTCACAGTATATCTCTCGATATGTGTATGATGTTTTGCAGTATTCGATACTAAAAAAATATTTTCAAACAGTTTCCATTATTCTCTCATATCCTTGTTGTTATCCCTAAAACATATCTTTTGAATATTTGTGAACAATGTCTTATGGACATCCTTGTGGATATCTTGTAGATGTCCCTGAAAAACACCTATTGGATATCTGTGAACAATATCTCATGGATATCCTTGAACGATATCTTATGGATATTCCAGGAGGATATCTTATAGAAGTCCATTTTTCGTCCACTCGGAATATTCACCGGATATAACTGAATTTCCTTTGGATATCCCTAATATCCAATGGATATCCATCGAGTGCCGTGTGTTGACTGGGATAGACCTCACTACAGAAAAATACAACTTTTTATAATTTAGGGCTCTGGAAGTGATACATATTTATAGAATGAAAGAAATAAAATGTTCTCATACTTTATGATTAATATATTGAATGTTTCACCACCCGTATAACAAATCTTTTCCATTTCAGAAAATTATTATCATGATGATCATCATGAAAAAATAATATACATGCCTTCGCCCCATGGATCATTTGATTATCCAGGAGGGTATGGTAAATCCTATCCCGGAGAAATTTCAAACGACCACCACCCTGGAAGTACTTTCAGTGCCGGTTTTTCCTCTCCAGGCAGCGCTCCGGGAGGAAATTTTGGGGGTAGCGCCCCAGGACAAGTTTATGATACCTCCCCTCCTGGTATCAGTGGCAGAAAAGGAGATGGAAACGGTGGTGATATTTTCGAAAGTCTAAGTGCATTTTCGCGTATCTTCAGAAAGTATATAGCTATCCCCTGTAGTCTTACCTATTATATAGTTCAATTTTATATTTTTCAAGGTTGAACACAACTGAACTAGCATTCAGGGATATGCATTTGAGCAATGAAGAGTGTAAAAGGAAATTCGTTTGTGAGGCTGAATTCAATGTTAAACAGAGCTCCATTCTGAAAACTGCCTATGAGTTATTGAGGTAAGTCTATATTCACTCCTAGATCTCTATATAAATACTAGTGAACAGTTACAAAGGTATTATAATCAGGCAGTTACAGTGTTCGGGCACAGAACATCTAAACAGTTCGGGGGTCCACGGTTCAAGGGGGGCTACTAAATCTAATACCACCCCATAAAATATTTTAACGGAAAATATAATAATAACTTCCAACTTATAATAAAAAATGGTTGAATGTATCTGTCCCATTGCCTTGGATGTTTTAGCATAATGTTGGAGAGATGTTCTTCCAAGGTTCAATTGAATCTTTCAATATACATACATCAGATCACAAATTTTCTTGTCAACCTTTGACTCAAAAGTTTTTCCTTGGTCGGAATGTTGCTCCATCGATACCGATGTAACAATGATCTTGCTACTGTGGATGCTTCTTGATCTAGAATGGCAGGCATAGGCTCCTTTTCATTCGCTAAAATGGTCCGATACAACAAGGATGTATTTATTGCCATCATCCGCCACAGGAAAAGTTCACGTACATCAATGGGAATACGCTTGAATGGAGCACCAACAGTGCATTTTTTCATTTCACCTCTGGACCTAGTTTTGGGGCCATTATAGACGCTCTGCACTCCGATATTATCTTTCCATATCATTTTGACAACATATATATGAGGAGCAGACTACCAAAATGCGTTTTGTCCAAATTGCATAATTTTCAGGAAATGAGAAAGTTTACTATAAAGAATGAATACGTTTTGGTGAGATTTAAGAAACCGGAAAAATTACAAAAAATATGTCTTTAAATATTGCCTTGTTGCCAAAAATCTCCTTTCGATAGCCAATCCAGGAAATTTGAAAAATGAATGAGCCTAAATGCGTCCATAATGGACAAAACTCATTCTGGATGTCTGTTGCTCATATGTAATTCTTACCTGTGATTTATTTTCTTTACAAATTGATGTACATGCTTTGTTATTATTTTAGTTTTTTTTTACCCGTTGGGAATATTCCAGTAAGGCCCTGTTTCCGGAGCTCCGACACTTCCGGAGGGCACGCTGGATCATTTGCCTCAATAACCACTCCCCACGCCGTCGGGTGAGTGACTATTGGGACTGAGAATCATATGCCCTCAGCAAGGGGAATGAACCAAGGGTGACGGCCTTCTGCATTCGTCCCGCTAAGATTTCTGCCATATTACGGCAAGATGTATGCATTTTAAGTTTGAGATCAGTATGTCCATCATGCAACCAAGCACTCCTATCATCAGAATAACCATTTTAACAGAATGGTTTGGGTGAAGCATGCTAGGTTCAAAGAGTAGATCTCGATATTAACTCCGTTGTCCTCCTCTTTTCGGACGATGTTCGTTTGCCAGGAGCCAAAAATCATGCAAAAAAGTGAATACCAAAAATCGTCTTAGTCTGTTGGTAGAGGATGACTAAATAAGGCTTATTGCCGTGTATTTGCCTATTTGCCTGAGGGTGGGGAATGAGTAGTTCTAATAGATTCGGCACTTCTCATTCTCCACAATAGACTCAACATCCCCCGGATCACAAAACAATACCAGTGTCTCGCCTATACCGTACGAGTGTCGTAGATCGCAGTACAACACTCGTAGCGCCGCGTTATGCCTGTGGATATAAGCTGAAACCGCATAAGCTGGACAGGTTGACAGCAAATGCATTATGGTCATGGTCAGGGACCTATATACCTATCACGCGACAACGGGGTAGACAAGGGTTTTGAAGACACCAGCCTGACAGGCCATTATGAGTTCCTTGATTTCCAACTTCAGCCCACTTGACCTGAGGAAAGTGAAGGTCAAGTTTCTGGATAAGCCTAGGTCTTCAATGTTCTTGAAGAAGACCCCATGCATTGGCTTATCCTTATGTAGTTGTAGAAGACTCTCAGTATCCGCAGTTTTGATATGGGCTTTCCAACTCGGTGACAGAGTTTGGGTTCGACCGTTCAGTGTCGAATAAAAGACCGTGTTCATCTGCTGCACGGGTTGCTGCCTTGAAAAAGAATGCTCCAATCTCTGTTTTTTCATGATTGCATACTAAGCAGAGAAGGGGATCTGAACTCCTGATGACTTCACAAGCTCCATCTAGTACTATTATGTTTTGTAGACACTCTAAGCTCAAAATTCCACTGCTTCCACGTTGTCTGGTGAAGTATAACCGTGGAACAGATAATTTAGAATGCAAACTCCTATGAAGAAGCTTCATGTTTTGAATTTTCACGTCGAATTGTCGCAGCTTCTCTTGAGTCCATTTCATCACTCCAAAGGAGAAAACAAGAATCTGAAGGGCAAGCATATTAGTTGCAGCAACTTCATTCCTACCCGACAGTTCTGATGACCAGATCTGTTGTGCTAATACTTGCCGCAGGGAGAGTTTTTAACGGTGGTTACATCTTGGGTCTGGCGTTATTCCACTCCTAGGATGCTTTCGTCTGCGAGCTGAACGTCCTCTCCTTATTCCATGCATCATCTTCTTTCAAGATGAACTTTCGGATTTATCGGATTGCACAGTTCATTGAGCTCAGTCTGACAAAGCCTCCTGCAGAAAGATTCGTATTTTTTTTATCCGTTTGGAATTGTCCAGTCAGGCCCTGTCTCCGGAGCTCCGACACTCGGTTGTTATTATTATTATTATTGATAAAGCCTATTTTGGGGTCTGAAGTTGCTCTGAGAAAGAAGGCATTTTTGAACGATTTCGCCTGCTTACCAGACCGACGCAAAGTAGAGTTCGGTTAACGACAGTGGCATGCGGGTAAGGTACTCTTTTCGTACTTGTTAGGATAATAACTATTCTTATCAGGTAGGTATGATCGATGAAACGTCAAAATTCTGGTCAATTTCAACATGTCAAACTTGGGCCTATGTATCTTTGTACGTGATTTGCAATTTATCAGTTTACTTGCTTCGTCCTTTGTCTTAAAATATCACGTTTAACAATAGTCCTCGCCGCAAAATCATTCTTCCTCGGAGAGAAATAAGTATGGAAACATTCATCATAATAATTATTTTCAGTGATGATAGTTACCAAAAGTACAAGGCAAATCAAACGGTATCGACCATAGAAGACTGTGCTAAGCTGAATCCAGCATGCCATGAAGACACGACAAGGTAGTCATCACGTCGCCAAACGAAATCCTTCCAGATTTATTTCTTTCCACACAGGCAAGAACTGTATCAGCCCAGCTGAGTGGATGTCATTTCGATTCATGAAGTGGTCTTTCTCACAATCTCAGCTCAACTAGATGTTAGGAAACATTATTTATTGTATTTATTTTAATTTATATTCCATTTATTCTGATTATGTTCCACAGAAGAACACACAATAACTCAGTTATAATATATCAATGAACCAGCAACACCCTGCCAAGAAACATTACAAAATATTCGCTCTCATGTGAATAAGAAATTAGATCAACATACATGAAATTATCAAACGCTTTATCGAATAAAAAGAAACAGAAACGTCGTACAAGCCAAGTAATCAACCCGTTACGCACTAACAGAAGAACTTTCAGAATTTTTGACATGCCCATTGATAAGTAACAAAAGGTAAAACGAATTAGAGAGCAAAGGACAGAAGTTCAAATTTCGGATTAAAAAAACGAGTCTACACATACGTATTTCTGAGTATGCATTACCAATATTACCATACAAACTGACAGACAGGTAAAGAAAATTTGATTATTCAAAAGGGTGGTAACATTTCCTATGCTGAGAATAAGTAAAAGTAGAGATCTACTAATAAACAAACACAAATACGATACAAATGACGAATATATTTTGAGAGGTCCATTGATGAGTTACAAAAGACAAATCGAATTGAAAGGAAAGGAAAAGGAGACGGGGTTCAAATTTCCGATAAAACGTATTAGCACATACTTACACCTACTTATTTTCAGATGGACATCAACATACAAACTGACAGACAAATAAAGAAAAATTGATCTATTTTTTCAGTTCTTTATATGTGAAGTATTCTTTGAAAAATATTTTTTAAGGAACTGACATGAAAGGATTGCAACATTTCCTACGCTGAGAATAAGTTAAAATACAGATTAAACGACCGACTAATAAGCAGACACAATACAATACAAACGCAAATATATTTTGAGGTGTCCATTGATGAGTTACAAAAGACAAAACGAATTGAAAGGAAAGGAAAAGGAAACAAAAACGTACAAGCAAATACTTGCACTTACTTATTTCCAGATGGACATCAACATGCAAACTGACAGACAAGTAAAGAAAAGTTGAGTTCTTTATATGCAAAGTATTCTTCGAAAAATTGTTTTTTAAGGAACAAAAATGAAAGGATGGTAACATTTCCTACGCTAGGAATAAGTTAAAATACAGATTAAACGACCGACTAATGAGCAGACACAATACAATACAAACGAGAAATATATTTTGAGGTGTCCATTGAGGAGTTACAAAAGACTAAACAAAGTTCGATTTCCGATAAAAACGTATTAGCACATACTTGCACTTACTTATTTCCAGATGGACAACTGACAGACAAGCAAAGAAAAGTTGATCTCTCTTTTAAGTTCTTTATAATTATGTAAAGTATTCTTTGAAAAATATTTTTTTGTTTTTTTGAAGCAATAAAAATGAAAGGATAGTAACATTTCCTACGCTGAGAATGAGTAAAAGTACAGTTCAAACGACCGACTAATAAGCAGACACACATACAAAACAAACGACAAATATATTTTGAGGTGTCTATTGATGAGTTACAAAAGACAAAACGAATTGAAAGGAAAGGAAAAGGAGACAAAGATCAAATTTCTGATAAAAACGTACAAGCAAATACTTGCACTTACTTATTTCCAGACGGACATCAACATACAAACTGACAGACAAGTAAAGAAAAGTTGATCTATCTTTTCAGTTCTTTATATGTAAAGTATTCTTCGAAAAATTGTTTTTTAAGGAACAAAAATGAAAGGGTGGTAACGTTTCCTACGCTGAGAATAAGTAAAAGTAGAGATTAAACGACCGACTAATAAGCAGACACACATATACGATACGAACTACAAATATATTTTGTGGTGTCCATTGATGAGTTACAAAAGACTAAACGGATTGAAAGGAATGGAAAAGGATAGAAAGTTCGAAATTACAATAAAAACATATTAGCACATAATTGCACTTACTTATTTCCAGATAGACATTAGCATACAAACTGACAAACAAGTAAAGAAAAATTGATTGAAGCTCAACAATCCATTAATGATTTTCAATTATTTAGCAAACGGTAATTTATTTTCGAAAATATGCTTTGACAAATATTTTCAAGGTTCAAAAATTAAAGATCACTAACATTTTCTACGACCAGATCGACTAATCAGCAGATAGCTACATATAGAAAAATACAATACAAACGACAAATACATTTCGACATGTCCATTGATGAGTAACAAAAGACAAAATGAATTGAAAAGCAAGGAAGGGAATATAAAGTTTAAACTTAGGAAAAAAAGACAGCTCAGCACATATTTATTTCTACTGTGATCAATTTTCGAAATTATTCTTTGAAAAAACAAAAATGAAAGGGTAGTAACATTTCCTACTCTGAGAATAAGTAAAAATACAGATTATATTACGACCGACTAATAAGCAGATACAAATACAATACAAACGACAAATATATTTTGAGACGAAACGAATTGAAGAGAAAGGGAAGACAAAGTTCAAAAGACACCGCACACCTTATATGGGAAAATGGAATTTGATGAAAATTTTGTACGATATGAATGAAAGTATTTCGAGTTCTCCCGTGAAAAAATATCGCTATCTTTTCGGACTCCCTTATGAGATATAGGGTGATTTAAAAAATCAAGGTTTTTATTTATTAAAGTATAACTAATTTTTTAAATTTTTTTTAAATTGATATCATTCGACTCTGTATACGATGAAACATATCATTTAACATTCTTCAAGTGAATTTTGTCATTTTAGTTTGGTTTATTACTACAAGGTGTCCCAAAAACCAAAATTCGTTTTGTTTCCATATTTGTGAATCACCTTGTATGAATTGTATCAACTGTGATGCTAGATGAAATGAATTTATAATATTATGTGATAATTCTACCTTTTCTCGCATTTTCTCTTTATAAAACAACTAAACTCAAAATAGCATTGTTTTCAAGTGAAATCGCCCTGTACTACGAAAAGATTTGGAAATGAATTTCTCATGAATTCATCATACACGGATGTGATGATGATCCCACAAAAGATAAATCCGAACTAAATCGTAACTTGACAGATACAGAGTGATGAAAAGTGAATGTTTCTCATATTCAACACCCTGTATCTCGAAAACTAGTCATAGGATCGTGTTGCGCCCGTTGAAACATTTCATCGGAATGATCAATTCTACAACATATCAAAAATTCAAGAAATTTGACGGAGAGCCATTTTCCCATATAAGGTGTGCGGGGTCCTTTCGGACAAAAACGTATTAGCACATACTTATTTCCAGATGGACATCAACATACAAACTGACAGACAGGTAAACAAAAGTTGATAGGTTCAATAGTTCATCTATCTTTTTCAGTTCTTTATGCGAACGATGATCTATTTTCGAAATTATACTTTGACAGATATTTTCAAAAGAGTTTAAAAAGAAACATTTCTCAATTAGCTAACGATAGCCACATGGACCCAATTACATTTTGACATGTCCATTGGTAAATAATAAAAAGCAAAATGAATTGAAAAGCAAGGAAGGGGAGATAAAGTTCAAATTCAAGATCAAAAAACAGCTCAGCACATATTTATTTCCAGGTAGACATTAACATGACAGACAGGTGAAGACAAGTTGATTATAACTGCTTCATCTATCTTTTTTATTTATTTCTATGAACTGTGACCTATTTCCGAAAGTATCATTTGAAAAAATAAAATGAAAGGGTAGTAACATTTCCTGCGCTGAGAATAAGTAAAAGTACAGATTATACGACCAACTAATAAGCAAACATAAATACAATACAAACGACAAATATAATAATAATAATAATAATAATAGTATTAGCACATACTTCATGGACATCAACACACTGACGGACTGGTAAACAAAAGTTGATAAGTTCAGTAGTTCATCTATCTTTTTCACTTCTTTATGCGAAAAATGATCTATTTTCGAAATTATACTTTGTTCAAAAGAGTTAAAAAACAACATTTCTCAATTAGCTAACAATAGCGACATGGACTCAAATACATTTTGACATGTCCATTGATTATTAGTACCTAACAAAAGACAAAATGAGTTGGAGGCAAGGAATAGAAGACAAAAAAACAAATCAGTACATACCTAGTTCGAGGTAGACAGACAGACAAGTGGAAAAAAGTTGATTATAACTATATCATCTATCTTTTTCAGTTCTTTATGTGTAAAGTTTTCCTTGAAAAATATTTTTTTGAATGTACACAAATGAAATGGTAGTAACTTTTCCTACGATGTGAATGAGTACAGACAGGTAGAGAAAAGTAGGTTATTTCACAAGCAAAGTGATAGATTTCTATCGTGTGGAAATATCTTGATTCACGAGATAGTAAACTCGCACTTCTTATGCTTTGAGCACGCTGTTTTTTCGTATTTTTAATGTAAATGTATTAATAATCAATAAAATAAAATCATCATATATCATTATAGTCGCCCCTCGTTTACTACATCTGTCAGACAGATGAATCAAACAGTTTAATCAAGTATGGAAGTACATTTTAATGATCAATAATAAAAGTGTTGCTTACCATGAAACTTGTACCTCACGATTTTTTCTCAGTAGTATACTCATTTCCATTAAAATTGCGATTTTTTTTAATTATAATTCAATAGTTCATCTATCTTTTTCAGTTCGTTATATGAACGCTGATCTATTTTTGAAAGTATGTTTTAACTATAATTAAGGTAGGTATTCATGGATATTTTTCGTGTAAAACTGAAAATGTATGCTCAATTAATAATTAGGGCGATAATACGAATGATTTCCACAAAGTTGAAATGTCATATTTCAATCCAATGATTTAGAAAAAGATAGGTAAAAATGATTCGTATTATTTTGTCACTCTCAGGCAAACTTGTTTGTTTATTATGTTTAGAACAACACATACCTGATACAAGAAATACAAAAATCATATATGTATTGTAGTTTTCTTCAATTTTTCAAAATGAAATGTTATTGTAACAAACCTGACCGTATGTTTTTTGAATAATCTCGCTGACTTATTTACAATGCATGACGTCACCTCTGCTTGTTTACGAATCATACATGACTGAGAAACACGAAAGAAACATCTAGATGGAGTCACAGACTGTTCCGAACTATTCGACGTTTCGAGAATCGTCCAGATACCTACTACATGAGATGACAGATTAGTTGCAGATACAGTTAGTTTGAGAGTTCGCAAGTAGATCGAGTAGGTGCGACAGTGATATGAACTATTATGCTTGGTGTGAAATTTGAATTCGATATTTGTGTAAATTAATTATAGCAGAATAAAGTTGAGTGCATCTTTATTACATTATTTTTCCGGTCTTGCCCCTTGTATGGGAAGAATTGTTTTGATGAAAAGCAATGAAAACTATTGATAATGAATGAAAACAAATAAACGGCGTTGTTAATAATTATTCACATTGATAATACCTACTTATCGATTATACGGCAAAACAACTAAATATAATTATTTTCCTACAACCACATAGGAAAGTAACGTACATCGCACAGTCTCACGGACAGAGGCTGATATCCACACACGGGCTGAAAGTTATTTATTACCGCTCATTTGCGGAAAGATCGCATATGCGTGTGGAATAAAGCTGTCAAATGTGTAATTTCTGTTCAGATTTACCGATTCAAGCTATCAAATTTATGATTTCTGAGCACAAAAAACAATCTATTTGAAATGTATAATTTTTTTTATTTTCAAATTCCCGCGTGCTACCGTAGTCAAATGAAAGAACGTTATTATTATTCAAAATTAATGAAGTTAGTTGAAATGGTTCTTGTCAGCCATTTTATTCGATTTTCTTGTTCACGTATCAATAATATCGATATTATGTCGTAAAATTTCCGCATCGTCGTAGGAAAAATAATGTACAGTACTTGTGTGAAAAATGTCACTTTCCGCACTCGTAATGTAATATACTATTTCCATCAGAAAACTCACAGAATACTAATCTAGAGCAAACACTAGCTTGATGAAGCGGGAATTGGTTTAATGCCTTAAATTTTTTCAACGATTATTTTTTCAGATGTAATATCACAAGAGAGTGAGAATAAAGTGAAAATAATCTGACAGATTTTTCGAAAACTTGTTGCCACGCAATAGACACGTGGGCCCGAAGGGCTCGAGTGGCTATTGCCAAATAATGGAAAAAAGTTTGAGAAAAAATCTGGAAAATTATTTTCTACTTTTCGAACTTTCGTGTGGTATTCGATAGATTATTTTTTGATGTCCCAATCATAGACCCATTTTCTATTCAACAATTCATCACTATATAAACAGAATGAAGTATGGAATTTGAAGTTCCCAGCAGGAAATATACAATTATTATGGATGTTTTTGTCCTTGGCTGGATAACAGATGTCAAATCAAAAGTATCAGTTGTCACCCAATAAAAACAAAATGCCACAAAAAATTCCCGCGGCAATTTTCAAGGTAGAAAACTCCCACTATAATAATGCTGTGATTGGTCTGAACGTATATGAATGCTTTGAATTGATGGTTTCGATTGGTTGGAAGAATTGTTAAAAAATAATCGAGAAAATTAATGATTATGGTTACGATGATTTTTTCAATTAATATGACATGATGAATAGGAAAAATTGAGAGATACCTGAATTCTCAAGGGACCTCCATACAAAAAATGTCTCTTTCTGAAGCATAAAATTACATTGGCCTCAAGGTACACACTCCGATCAAGTAACACAAAATTAGTACTGAAGGTAACATCTTTTCAAATCATGACATTGTTGTCCTGTCGCAATATTTTAAGGATACAATAAGCATGTCAGCTAGATTTTGATTTCTGTCTGGTATATTCATGGCAACGAAACCCCAAAAATACTGTCTTGGATGAAATATATAACAATAGAAACGATCATTACAGCATGTTGGGAGCATGTAAAAACGAAAGTATCTCCATCGCCGAACGGAGATTCTTCGTTTTCCATATAGTCTGGTCAGTACGGCAACGCTGCATTTGATATTTGACAGAACAACAACGGAACATTTTTGTTTGTTTTCGTATTTGGCTTATTTGTGTGTTTTTTCGTGAATAAAGGGCAAATTCAGAGTTGATTTGTGTAGAACTATCGTTAGTTTTCATTATTAAGCAATGGTGAAGTATTGTAAAATGTTTAAAAGAACATTTGAAGATGGAAATCAAAATATGTCTTTTCGTAGAAGTGTCGTAACTATTGAGAAAGGGAAACCGAATTAGTAAAATTAAAGGATTATGAAAAAACATGTCAATTTAGAGCATCGGCTGTTCTCAAAATCATGTGGAGATTCTTCCATCATAATTTCAGGTTTCCATTCCATAAAAGGTTTACATTATTTCTATTTTATTAAACCTCAATATTTCTGTGAACAACGCACGACACTGCCGGTGAGGGAAGATGTCCCTTACAAACAAATTTAAAGGCGTGAGCGGCGAGTTACTCGCATCTAGGTTGTGTTATTTGATGGAGATGTTTATGTAACAAATACTGCTTTCATGAAAAGTGAGACAAATTCGGAGTTTTCAGGACTGACATTTTTTCAAGAAAAAGTTGTATCTGTGGTGAATTATTGGGGGGTCCTGATAACGAATCTGATGTAATTTCGAGCCTACTGAACTCAGTAATGTAATCCTTTAATTTTACCTCGATAGTTACAGTAGTTACGGGGGTGCTTCCATGAAAAGTGAGACACAATATTCTATAGCTGAATGCATGTATTGATACGAGATTGAAAAAAATTGCCTAGCTCCGCCCCTGTTGAGGGCCGACCAAAAAATGTAATTTATTTGCATAACAAATAAACTGACCGACCGCTGTAAACAATTCCTCTTCCTTGAAGTATTCTTTCGGCAATGTCTTTCTATACTGATCATCCTGGAGAACGGCAGGATTCCGGAAAATCTACTCTTCTAAAATTGAGTATATAATGCACACACAGTCTGATGGCATGGTTGAAAGGTTCAACAGAACTATATGGAAGAACATATTTTCAAAGTAGTAGAGGAGCACTAAAATAACTAGAATCGACATCTTACACTATTCTTGATGGCCGACAGGGCATGTTTGCACGGTTACACATAGCTCACCCTAGCCAGCATTATCTTTGGGAGAGATCTTCGTTTGCCCTGTGACTGTGATCGGGTCACCATGAACTGAAGAAAAAGAGGTGCAGGATTATGCAGACAAACTGCGAGATAGCTTGAAGATTCAAAGGAGATCGAGTGTGGCTGTACAATCCTCTTCGTCAGAAGAGATATTGTTTGATAGGGACGATCAAAATTACGAGATTGAAAAAATTTCCTAGCTCTGCCGCTTTGAGTGCCGACTTTAAAATGTAATTCATTTGCATAACAAATAAACCGGCTGACCGCCGAGAACGTTCATCTTCTTGGAGCATTATTTTTCTATACTGATCATTCTGGAGAACGGATGGATCCCGAAAAATCTACTCTGCTCGAATTGAGATATAAGGCAACACATTTCACTCAGAAGAAGTTTTTGGAAGATTCAGCAAGTTGAAGTCAGTTGAGCAGTTTGAAAAGATCATCTAAGTCTTTTGAATTATTAGCCAATGTGTAGGTAGTAGTGGTATTTTTTATGGCGAAGTTATTGAAAACCGTTTAGTGAGCTCGATTTAGAAATATCGTAACAGTATATAAGTATGTAATGAAAACAAATATTTCGTAAAAACCGAAAATTAACTGTCTCTCCACACAATTCCACAAAGTGGAAATTAAGGCAAATATCTGACCGAAATCAACTACTTGCCCCTACGGATATTGAATTATATCTGTCGTCCATTTGTGCAACGTTCCTCACGGACACATAATTTCAAGTGCTAATTGTTACAAAGCCATTGAATATTATCCTTCATTTTGTTGGAAATGACCTGCATACATGCATGTTTCGAGGTTATTTTCCTCTTATCAGTGCAAGGATAGGTCAGACGACAATGTAGTCGCCCAGTAATCATAAAAACATAACTTAAACATAACTGTTATATCACATTGGGACTTGGTGATGTTATTCAGAGATATGCTTGATGTTACAGATACATTGCGTCCATTTGCCTTTGTGCCTCTTTTAAATATTACAATGTAATGTTAATTACTTAACATTAAATAAATGTATCATATTTTGCGTAACTTTAATGTGACTTTATCACATACTTATAATGTTACTCGAAACATCTATGCAACATTTGTAAAATGTAACATTGTAACATCAGGGTGTAGCATATACTCATGGTTTACCAACACTTTTTTCTATATTTATAGCTATAGCTATATTTGATCATTCTGGAGAACGGATGGATCCCGAAAAATCTACTCTGCTCGAATTGAGATATAAGGCGACACATTTCACTCAGAAGAAGTTTTTGGAAGATTTAGCAAGTTGAAGTCAGTTGAGCAGTTTGAAAAGATCATCTAAGTCTTTTGAATTATTAGCCAATGTGTAGGTAGTAGTGGTATTTTTTATGGCGAAGTTATTGAAAACAGTTTAGTGAGCTCGATTTAGAAATATCGTAACAGTATATAAGTATGTAATGAAAACAAATATTTCGTAAAAACCGAAAATTAACTGTCTCTCCACACAATTCCACAAAGTGGAAATTAAGGCAAATATCTGACCGAAATCAACTACTTGCCCCTACGGATATTGAATTATATCTGTCGTCCATTTGTGCAACGTTCCTCACGGACACATAATTTCAAGTGCTAATTGTTACAAAGCCATTGAATATTATCCTTCATTTTGTTGGAAATGACCTGCATACATGCATGTTTCGAGGTTATTTTCCTCTTATCAGTGCAAGGATAGGTCAGACGACAATGTAGTGTCCCAGTAATCATAAAAACATAACTTAAACATAACTGTTATATCACATTGGGACTTGGTGATGTTATTCAGAGATATGCTTGATGTTACAGATACATTGCGTCCATTTGCCTTTGTGCCTCTTTTAAATATTACAATGTAATGTTAATTACTTAACATTAAATAAATGTATCATATTTTGCGTAACTTTAATGTGACTTTATCACATACTTATAATGTTACTCGAAACATCTATGCAACATTTGTAAAATGTAACATTGTTACATCAGGGTGTAGCATATACTCATGGTTTACCAACACTTTTTTCTATATTTATAGCTATATTTCTGGAATTTCAGTAGTCACTTTTCAGTAGATGATAACAACAATAGCAATCAACAAAGTTATTCATCTACCAAAGAGTGGCGATTGAAATTCCAGAAATACAACTTTAAGTGTAGAAAAATCAGTGTTGGTAAACAATGAGTATAAGCTCCACCCTGTATACTGAGAAATAAAATATGTATATAAGGGGGTAATAATGTGAAACAAAAAACTTTATTGTCAATGATTAAAACCTCATGGATAAAGCGTTATAAACAGTTACATCATTAACAATTAAATTAAAATAAAAAAAAAATAAAAACAGATATCCCTGAATCAATAATTATATGGTTGTTATCTCAGTCATTTCTCCTTTCTTTTAGTTTCTGCTCTGCTAATGTCATCCAATCCATCCCTATGAGTCAAACTCTTCATTTGTGATTGAACTGCAAACATCTTTTACATATTCTGAAAATATAGTCATTACAGTCACTGAAACCTCATATTAATCTTTATGATATAAGAAAACGACCATCGAATAATTATTAATAATTCTATGATGCCCATAGAGGTAAAAGAAAAATAATTACTTACGTTTCAGTATGTATGTCCATAATTATCAATTCAAAACTTTTGGATTTTTTTCTTTGCCCAGTCCAGAAGGGCTCATCTTCGATTAGTTCAGAAACAACATGTTTTTGTAAACTGATCATTCAATAAGTACCAGTTTGTACATCAAAACTGATAGAGGAATGTGAAAGGACACTACCAAACTGAAAAGAAAGAGAAAATGCAGTTAGTTTATTGATAATTTGTATTAAACAATTCAAGTGATTTCTCTACAATCTCAAGAAACGTTAATATTATCATAGATTAATGAAATTAAGAAAGATGAGAATACTCTGTATAAAATATATAATTTTGAGTTCACTTACAAATTAAGCAGCTCCAATATTGTTGTTTTAGCAAGCTAAATTCATTGGTTTCAGTTCCAAAAATTCCTTGATCAATCGGTTCAAAATAATTTGACAAAGCTCCAGATGTCATGCAGCAACCATTTCCATACTGTCTAATATCTGATTAGCAGGAACCACAACTCATAGCTTTTCTACTATTCATAGCATCATATGTAGATACTCTTTAATCAATAGTAGATATCACTACATTCACTACATAACCTAAATGATAAAATAACAATTAGTGGATGGAGTAGTGGAAAATCATAATCTTACCATGAAAATTATGAGTTTTGCAATCCTATTGATTCCAATCACTTTTAAGTAGTTTGAATTATATTTTAATTCTATGAACTCAAAACTCCTACCATGACCGCTATGATTATTAGGATAAAATGATATATTTATTTCATATTTACTGGGTAATATTGTTTGAACGTGGATATCATTTTTTCAAGTTACGTAGATTTTGAGTTTTTGTCGACATTTATATATGTTGTTATAAGGTTAGAGGGTTAGGTTTTAGGATATGTCATATGAATGACGTCATGACGTGGTCATTACACAAAAATTACATTTGAGAAACCTTTAAGATAATATTAATTTCAAGGCTCCCTGTACACGTTTCAGTAATGCTTTGAGAAGGTTAGACAAAAATATCGAACAAATAACATAACTACTCTGTCTAAGACATATCTGGGCAACATATAATCAGCATTATATAAATTATCTAATGAATATTATTGGTTACATTATTTTGATGTTACATAAATATATAGTTGAAAACACTGCGTTGGAAACGTCAAGATGACATTAATATAATGTTAGTTTGCCAATATCACAAAATTGCACAAAAGTTATATCTGGAAAATATTTTTGTTATGTATCATGTTTAGTGGGCGTCTTGTTCCACAAAATAAACGATAACATTCAAAAGCCTTATAGTATCCGTCTACGAATGGACAACAATTAGCACTTGCAATGGACTACAGATATAATTCAATATCCGTAGGCGGAAGTAGTTGTTTTCTGTCAGATATTTGCCTTAATTTCCACTTTGTGGAATTGTATGGAGAAACAGGTATTTTTCGGTTTTTACGAAATATTTGTTTATATAAATAACCGAACTTTGTTCGTTTTGATTTGCATTTTGTCCTCTACCTGGAGACAGTGCTAAAGGAGTGTTACTTGATCTGTTTGCGGATGGCGCTGCGAATTACTTTACTGTAAGTCGTAGCTCCATTCGTAGACGGATAATATAAGGATTTTGAATGTTATCGTTTATTTTGTGGAACAAGACGACTACATTATGTCGTCTGACTTGCACTGATGCAGGTGGTCCATTTCCAACAAAATGAAGAATAATATTCAATAGCTTTGTAACAATTAGCACTAACTTGCAATTATGTGTCCGTGAGAAACGTTGCACCAATGGACGACAGAGATAATTCAATATTCTTTGTGTCTCCATATTGACACTTGAACTTTGTTCGTTTTGATTAGTATATGTAATGTAATTAAAGAAAAATGCATATATAGCAAATACTTATATAGATAAAATTACTTTTTCTACCAACAGAGTAATGAAAAAGTAATTTAGATAAATAACAAAGATGAGAAATAGCAGGTAATTAATTTGAAATTAACAAAATCATATGTGAATTGAAAAACACCTGGTTATGATGGGCTGAAGTCAGAAACTCTCAAGTCTATTTCATAATATCTTGTTGAGCCACCTGACATACCTACCTACATTATAAATGAGTGCCTTAGGATACTGGCCTTCAGTTGTTAAGGATGCAATTGTCATTCCAAGAAAGATGAAAATGCCTTGGCCATGAACCAAGGGCGGATCTGGAGAATGGGTACTTGGGGTAATTTCCTTCCCCCCCAGACTGATTCGATACTTAACAAAAATGCTATACTAATTGAAAAAATATCATTGTTTCTACTTTATAACTATATCGCCAAATGGATACGTGTTACTCACCCCAGAAAAGTTGTCCAGTTCCCCTGTGCCATGAACTACAGACCAATATCCCTAATAACTTTACAAAAATATTTGAGAGGGTCACTAGGAATAGATTAGTGTCATACTTCAATAGATGAAAAATATTAGATATCTGATAGCAATTTGAGTTTCTAGAAAAATGTATCCATACAAGATGCCATAACTTTCCTGACAAATAGGTACCTACCATATTTTCTGCACTAGATAAAAGTATGCCTTGTCTATGTATGTTTATAAATCTGGCCAAAGCATTTGACACTGTTAGTCATCCACTACTTATGAAAGATCTAGAAGATATTGAAATAAAAGGGAACTCCCTCAAGATTTTTGAAAGTTACATTTCAAACAGAACCCAACGTTTAAAAGTCCGAAATGAGTACAGTTTCAAGTTACCTGTTGAGTTTGGGGTACCACATGGTACTGTTCTGGGACCAATCTTATTTTTAATATATATAAATCTATCTAATATCGAGAGCATTGGAGAAATTATAGATTTTGCAGACGATACAGCTATCGATTATCCACTCAAAGTGTCACTTTATATGTAAAAATTTGAAAAATACATAATTAGTTTATTTCAAACACTGGCGGTGAAAACCTCAATCACCCAACATAAAATTATTAGTAATAATGTGAGTATGTTTAATTTTTTTCATACTGAATCAGTTGTAAATAAATTCAATGTATTTGAATAGAGTTAAAACACATATGTATATGGTTACATTTTGAAGTCTTTCCTATGAAGCTACCTGCTCTTTCTAACTTCCCTAATTGGTCATGCTGTAATATAAAAATCAATTAGGCATAATTAATACCCTCAACTACAGCTGTAAACAAAAATGTTCTAAATTTCATATTGCATAACTTGTAATGTATCTACTCAATACTCAATTCCTTAAAAAAACTCCAGATTGGGACAATTTAGCAAGGGCATTGCAAAATACTTGTGATGACTTTTTTTATTCTCAACTTTGTTTCAAGATTCTGGTTTAAAGGTTGCAATTCCTATAAGAAATATTTTTGAAGATTACCAAACCTCAAAATTCAGTACAGATTTCAATAAAATGTAGAGCTATAAAATCAAAAGTAAGTGAATGACTCATTCATTTATACCTTTCAATAAATATTTTTTCCTTTCTTCACATGAAAGTCATTTTTAAATAAGAATACCTACCTACAATCGAAAATAAATCCCTTTCAGAACTAATGAAATATTCTAGTTCTTGAGGGACAGCCACAGACCTCTTTATGAGGTCTGTGGGAATAGCCTAATTGCCTTTATTGAGTTCCAAACACTCAATAGACCAATCATCATAAAAAAATTCAAAGATATACATTCTAACCTAACATGCTCACTGGTTAGTTTAGTATGGTTTCCAAAATAAACTCTAATAAATAATTTGTATTATTATTTATTTAGTCTGTATATTACAACGTGGTAAATTACTTTTCAATGCTTGCACTGTTTTTTCTAGATCTTTCACAGAAAGCAGATCATGCACAACCAAGTCTTTCAGATTTTTTAATATATTCAAACTGAGAAGCCCATTATCAGTTACATTGTGGCAATTAGTGACCTGCAAAAACAGCAAAGAAGTTTTTAAATAATGAAGCTCTGCCAAAGCTTTGTCATCCACGTAGTAACATCTATTCAACACTAACTTAGTTAAATAATCACATCCCTTAAAATGTTGAAAACCATTGTGCATTATATTGGTGTTTGATGCATCCACTTCCTGCAAACGACGCACTGTACCTTCCTTGGGCAATTCATTATAGTCAGACAATACTTCGCTAGAATTCACCCACTTAACAGTTCCTCCATTACGTAAGATCCATTCTGCACAAGTACGATCTGAGCCAAGCAGTTGTTGACGGCGTTCATCTAAAGCATTGAACTGCAAATTTATCCAATAGAAAAGAGTTCTTTTACACTGTGAAAATAAAGGTTTTCCGGAAACACATCTGATAAGCATTTTGTATTCCTACCAGATCTTTTTCATGAAAGAGTTTCACCTTTGGTCACCTTGAAAATTATATTATTAGTCACTATAAACTCAATATTTCATTACACTTACACAAGCTTCCAAATAATCAATTTTCCTTTCTAGGATAGTTAATTTCTCGTTCAATCCAGCTAGTTTTGATCGACAAGACAAATCTGCAAATTCAATCAAAGTTGGCACATATTAAGACCGATCGAGATTTGACTTACCGAAAGAATTCAGAAAGTCAGTAATTTTTTTAATGCTGATTGTAATTATCTCTATATATTCCCTGTTAACCCAATCTTGTTGTATTTGTTTTTGAACAGCCTCTCCTCTATTTGGAGCAGCCATTTCTATTTATATTTTAATCACAGATCGCACGATCACAGATAAAACAGAAATAACAAGAAATAACTGTTTCTTCTTCTTCTTAACCCGTTTTTGGCCTCAGCTAATAGAAGTATTAGCCCTTGGTCTCTTTTCTCACTGAAGGGACTTTCCTTTCATTAATGTTAAATTCGAACTTTCAAAATTAACTTTTTAAAAACACAATTACTTTCAATAACTTTATTACAATAAAAACACAACTACTTGGTTGAAACTTCTAAATCAACTAACTATATTTGACCTCGCAGGGCCTATTTATATATTCCTAGTAGCTTCATCAGCAGTAGACTTGAAGTAAACAAAAGTACCTATTCTGCTGATTCCGCGTCTTGGATTAATGGGAAGTCGTTATCGCAAGGTGACCCGATAAGGGTATTGCGTAGATTGAGGTATAATTACAATATAACAACTCCCCTTTCCAAAGAAAAGTTGGTGCTTTGCAGCAACTTTTATCAAACAATAGATTTATTAAAATTTGAGGTCAATTGGATGTCCTCTTCGATGGGTTCTTCTAATCGGACACTTGGTCTTCTTCTAGGGATGAATCTTGTAAGGGTTCTCAAGGCTGTTCTTGGTGGTCTCGGTGGATGATCATCGGTTGACGAAGAAATTCCAATTCTGATTGATTTCCTGCGACGACATTTAGTATAAGAATACCAAATGATTGCTAAGACGATGAGGGTGATCGTGAAATACGTAAACCATGAAATATGTTTGTTTACGAAGGGTTCATTGATCAATCTGTCTAAATCATTCGAGTACTGATTCAATTTATGTTCAGCAATACTAAGGTCCTCAGTATTTAGTTTGCTGAGTTTAAGCGGCTTCAGTTCGGGGTGCTTCGATTTCTCCGGTAGGTGATCACAACACTGGTATGGGATTTGAACTGCATGATTTTCATAGGTGATGTTTTTGAGTTCATCGACAAAGTGTTTCGAATAAACTCTGGTATTTCCTATCTAAGCATTGCATTCAGGCTGAAGTCTCAGGATAGAATTGGAGTCTATGATTTTGGTAATCACTTCTCTGTTGATACATTTGATCGTAACTGGTAGTGGATTAGATATAGAAATCAACCATACATTTTGTGAGATTTCTTGCACATTGTAGTCCTTCGCGTAAATCAATGTCGATTGACAGGATTCGGGAATTTTCAAAACTTGCTTCGCAAATGGCGTTATTGTCAATTGGGTACGAAAGCACTTCGAAACAAATTCTCACATTGCGTTGAATCACTTTCCAATTGTCTAAATTCCGAAGGGAAATGTACAACATTGAATTATCATCACGCGCAATAAATTTTTGAAATGCTAATAAAATATGATGAAGTCCTGTTCGAATATCCAAAATCGGTATTGGATACAAGTGATAAAGGGTATATGTTTCATGCTCCACTAGTGGAATTTTCAAAACAAATACTACTTTATGATCTGTTTGAAAAGCCTGTAATTCAATAAGTTCAAGATATTGAGCAATATTTCCAAGATTTGTCGGTAAAGGAAATTTATTTTTACTGAGTGTTTGCGATATTTCCCGAAGGGAATAGACCAAATCCTTTGACGGTATAATTGAATTGTGAATAATTTTTAAACGAGAGAAAGTGATCGCATTTTTAATGTCGTCGATGGCGTTTTCAAGAAACAAATAACTTTCCATGAGTGATTCACATATTTCGAGGGCTTTTACTTGTGCTTCATAATATGCCAATGTATCTGACATGTCCATTAGTGTTTTTTCAATTTCTTTAATATCCTGGTTGAATGTTTCTTCATCAACCTGTAGTTTCTGAATAGTTGAGTTAAAACTCTTGATAACGGAGGTGGTGACCAAAATTTGATTTTTCAGAAGGTTTTCAATTTGATGTTCATCTTGGCTGATTTTATTTATGCAATCTGTGAAATATTCACCATCAGATGCATCAAGGTTTCCTGTGATGGCTTTCCAAAACGTGCCAACACCGTTTATTAGGCCACGTTTGGCCCTTCTCTCAAAACTTTCAGTGTCTGCGAAGATTTCTCTATACTATAGTTGTAATGAATCTGATATTTGACTAAGGAGGCTGATACGCGTTTTTATTTGTGCTTTAAATGATTTTACACTGGGTACGTCTTTTTCGAGAAAGTAGATCAAGCTTTCTAAAATTTTATCATTATTATCTAAAGCCACTTTGATAGATGATAAGTCCTTGTAGACCAAAAGGGTCCATTTTTCATTGGAGACTTTGAGGGTTCCTTCTTCGTGGAAGAAAACTCCTATTGAATTATTAACTTGTTCAATGATGTATTGGGAATTGGCTGTAGATGACAGCAGGAGTGCCCTGAAAGAAATTAATCTTCATGAAAGGGTTTCAGTCGGTCAAAATTTACTTTAGTTTTATTTCGGAGTTTTCCAGTTTACTAACATAGTGGAATTTGGGTAGATTTCTATGATTTCAAAAGGCCCATTGAGTTTATTCTCAAGTTTATTTGAAATTTGAGACTCTTTCACATATACTTTATCTCCTACTTTATAATCGGGGATAGTATCGGACACTGTTCGATCGAATCTAATTTTTGCTTTCTCTTTCTGTCTGTCTGTCTTGGCTCTAGCAGCCTTGTAATAAAATGACATTTTATTATTTAAGTCCCTAACATATTTGGAAATGGTAAAACCGTGTGTCTTATTTTTTGTGTTATTGTAAGACAGCTCAGGGTTTTCCGCTTTATGGGCACGCATCATTTCGGCAAATGTGCCGTGGAATCGTTCTATAGATCCATTGGACTGGGGGTGGTTAACACTGGAATATGTTATTTTGATATCATATAGGGTACAAAGATCTTTCATGATTTGACTAGTAAATTCTCGACCATAGTCGCAATGGATCCTCAAAGGTGTTCCAAAATGTTGGAAATAAAGGAGGGTGTTAACAACTGACCTTGAGGTTTTATCCTCGAGTGCATAGGCTTGGGTGAATTTTGTTAATAGTGGGGGAATACAATATGATGTCATCCATGTAGACAAGACATTGTTCGTTTTGTATGCCCAGGAGTAAAGGTTCTTCGAATTTACGGAAAACAGGGAACTCATATGAAACTCTGTTCTGGGAAGTTCAGGTCCGGATGGTAGTCCTGAATGCTCAATGACTGGATTTGGTATGGGGTCGGCTGACTGGTTGCTGCTCGTCTGAAACTGATTCGGTGGGTGATTGGTATTCGGAAGTGACAGAAAATCCTGGTATGTTGAATGGTCTTCGAGGGGATGTGGTTGTTCCATTGTATCGTTTTGGTAATATTGATTACTATCTGTATAGTAATCATACTCATGCCCAGTAGGATAATAGTCATTAGTTTGAGGATAATCAGCAGAGTATCATTATCCTGATTATCATCAGTATGATAATCCTGGGTTTCGTATGTCATGAAGTGAGCTCTTTGTTGGGTAGGGCGTTCCGAAAAGTTTGTATTTCGTTGTATTACTGATGGTCGATATTGATTTTGGTTGTTTTGGAATTGGGGTCTAGATTAGGGTTGAAACTGCGTTTGGTTCATTTGGGATTTGTTGTATTGTTGGTTGGGTTGATAATTCTGTTGTCTTGTGAAATTCTGATTGGATTGGAAACTCGGTTGTCTTGAAAAATTCTGATTGAAGTTTCTATGAGTCCACATTGTGCAGTTTTCTGTTCTACAGTAAGACCAGAATTTTGAATGCACGAATGCATTTTAGCATTATGAACTTGTAGACGGTTGAAAAATGTCAAGGGAGATTCATTAGGTAATGCCTATAGTTAACCTTCAGACACTGGTCAGTCGATTTTCGTTGCATGACGATAAATTAACCATCAGTTGGGCAACTGCTCAATTTTTGATTGTCAGTTGTCAACAGCACAGTATAATGCTAAAAGAACCAGTATTTTCACTCCTACGCAAATCGTGGTCGAAGTTTCATTTTTTGCATTTTGATGCGCAGTAAACCGTTCGGAGTTGCCGGAATTCTGCAATCTCGCCAAAAATAAGAAGTCTATAAACGACAGTGACTGAATCACCAGTTTGCACTTCATCATAAGACAAATCAGTCTGACATTTGGCAACAGTGTATTGGTAATTGTTTTGAAATTTAAGAAGCTAACATCGAAGAATGAAGAATCATAATAAATAAAAATAACAGCTACTTGGAGTTTGGCGTTATATTATATTGTTAATGTAACTAATTGATTCAAATCAAATAATTTGAGTGATATCGTTTGTGCTGAAGCTGTTTTAATTGTTGTTTTGTGTTGTCTGCTATATTGATTGAATTTGTTCTTTGTGGCGTGGACAGTTATCATTCAAAACGAGAATCACTTTACGAAAAAGTCGATAATCCGATGCCTGTTTTGTGGAAAGAATTCTAAGGACGACTCTTGTAAGTTTCTTCAGATTCCCAAGAGAACAAGAAAGGTGAGTACTTTCACTGATACCATCTCGGGTTCATGAACAGGTTATGTTACATTGTTAATATTCCATTTTATTTATACTGGAATAAATTTTTAAAATATTGCCAAGAACGATCTAAGTACAGATTAACATTTGCTTGGTTTATATAACAAACTTTTACATTGAAAAAGTTGTTGCAATGTGAATCGCTGGAGGTGTTCTTACACAAAATGTGAAAGAAAAAGTGGATGAACACATTTCAACTGATTCATCTGCATCCTTACAATTAATTTACTCCATCCTTTGAATTGTATGTCCATTAATAGTTATGGAGGAAATGTTTTCCAGCATGCAAAAAACCCGTTTAAAGAAAGATGCCTTTCCAACAGTTTTCAATTTGACATTTGAGAATATAATTCCAGTTGAGAGTGAGTTTATATTAAGTACATGAAAAATATTGGCCTATAGTGTTCGAAACATTCATATTTCATTAGACTAAGCTCTGCATGTTATCAAGGGTAATGTTTCATTTTAGATGATTCTATAACTGAAGAACTGAAGCAACCAGCCATTCTACTATTTTAAACTGGAGTTTCACATACACCTGTGCTTGATCCAAGTACTTCAACAGAAACTTTCAACCTTCCAGGAGATATTCAACTCGGTTAGTTTTCATTTCACACAAAGATCTGAGACAATGTCAGCCTTACAAGTAGAATGTTGATTAGATAGTATTTGCTTTGGGATTGGTATCAAATTATATAATCAGGTTTTATGCTGACAGTACCTATTTATTGCCAAAGAATATTTCTGATACCGTAATATGAGAATTTCGAGTCGCAGGTTTTTTTTTAAATCCTTGACATTATGATACATTTTTTCCAAAAAAATTTCAAGATGTCACAGATAAATAGGGTATTTTTTTTAATTTTATATTTTTCCTTATTCAAACACTTCTACGGGTGCGCCCAGATGGCAGAACAGATTGTGTGGGCAAGAGATGATTTCCTGCACAAACATGTTTATTTCTTGTGATAATTCAATATAACCGTTGAATGATTTACACAAATCTTTAGATAGCCTATATTTAAATTCATCTAGAGTTATACCTTTATGGAACTTTTGTGTTCATGTTGATGTATTGTACCGGGTAGATACTAGATAAAAACAATATAAAAAAACGTATACAGTACAGTAGCAAAATTACTTTGTGTGTTTATTCAAAGACCATGATCCACCAAAACAGAGTCGGGCGGAGACGATCGTAAACAACCATAGGATTTCATTTGCAGAGAGGGTATGGAAACATAATGAAATCCTATTTGCTGTTTATGACAGTCTTCGATTGATCCACCTTGATGCATTATGAGCCTAACTGACAGTAGCTTTCTCAGACAGAAATATTTCTGCATGAGAAAGAATTTATGAACAATTCAACCTTACTCTGTGTCTCATTTATTCATAACAAATTTCAGTTGTTTTTGATGAAGATGTTGATAAAGTCCTCCACCGCCAGTGATTAATTCGCCTGATAATGAAGCTATTGCCAAACCAGGATGTTCGAGTATATCAGCCATGACTACCAGTTTTTCAGACAGTCAGCAGGCTATTGGTGAGAACTAATTAGATTAGATTTAGATTGTAGAGGGGGTCGTAGAGGCCGTGCATCACCACTAGCACTTTGACCTAAAAGGTCTCTTGTGTGTGTGACTACTAATTAACTCATGTTGATGAAAAAAAAATGTAAATATGGACATTTCACTCTTTCACAGATAACAGTAACTAATTATAAACGTCCAGATGATACTCTCAAAATGTCTGATTTCATACTTGGCATGATTTCTTCAAAATCATTTTCTAATTGTGTATGTTGCCTTATTCAAAACCAATTATTATTATTATACTTTCTAGATGCAATGACCCAGACATCTCAAAAATTGACGAGCAACACTCCCTGAAAAGAAGAGCTACGAAAAAGAATTCGAGGATTGAGAAGAAAGATTTTGTCTTCACCTCCTGCAGCAGCAAGCCTGAAAAAAAATTGCCTTTGATGATGTTTCTGTATTTCTGACAGAACATTTATCTGAAAAAGTTATAAACTTCATAAAAACGCAGATTGATTTGACAAATAAGTCACCAAAAGGCTCTGGTATTCCTCCGATTATAAACAGTTTGCTTTAACAGTATATTTCTTGAGTCCAAAAGTTCACAAGTTCTTGTCTAAAATATTTCGACTACCCTCAATAAGAACACTATCTTGAGTTACCAACAAATGGAATATTAGTCCAGGTTTCAGTGACTTTTTGTTTTCTGTATTGAAATTGAAATCATTATGTTGACTGAACAGGCCAAAGATTGTATTTTGTATTTGGATGAAATGTCTCTGAAAACTAATTTATTCTACAATTTTTCTGTTATCTGTTGAATTTTGGAGGCAATGTGAGAATTGATGATAATTGATATTTACTTTTCTTTATTTATGAGAGTGGGATTTTTTTTAACTCTGAAATTCTTCAATTGAGAACTGTGAAGAACCAAAATAATAAAGTCTTGCAGTAAATTGAATATTGTTAAACATTTCTAGTAGTATGTTTTATTTTTTCATTGAATTTCGCAATATTGATTGTTTTGATGTGCATCTTGCTCAAGCCAACTGAACCTCTCTTATTAGGTGTGTTCTTCTTTAACTTTTGCTTTTTATCTCGTTTCTGTAACTTCCGTAGCTTAATTCCACAGATTGGTTGGAATCAAACATGAAGTATATTTTACGTAATATTATTATTAGTTAAATTTTGGAAGCAAGGTGAGAATTAATGAGAATTGTTATTTTCATTTTATGAAAACCCAAGATTCTGATACTAATTGCATGTTGAAATTATTCATTTGTCATATCTCATCTAATAGCATTGAGTAATGTCATAAATACTGTCATTTACATACAGGTGTGATAGGAATCCCTTTCTCTACCTTTTTCTCAATCTCCTTCCTGAATGTAATTTTTTTATCCTAATAAAATTAATTTTATATTGTAATAAGTGTATATTGTATGTATCTAGTAAATTATTTTTTTTAAATTGAGCACAATGGCAGGTGGCAATAATCCAAAAATTTTAATAGTAACAATTCTCGTTATCGTAGAATATGTATAGTGTACAACTTCCGAGAATGGTAAATCAACATAATGGAATTATTTGTGTTCTTTTGTATTATTTGTTTTATATGTAGAAGTGATATAACCAATTGTATATAGCAATAAAATATGTCTCAAACTTTCAGTTGTTTAATTTTTAATTGGTATGATTGTAACATTTAGTATGACGGTGGATTCTTTTGAACAGGGGTCAATTACCCAAATTGAAAATACTCCTACGACTCGCATTTCGCTGACGATGCTAGCATCTGACCAAGTTAGCATCTTGAGCGAAATGTTTGTCGAATGCGAATATTTTCAGTGGTGTGTGAATAATTGACCTCTGAAAGTTTTCATTTCAAGTCGCATAAGAGATGAAAATAATACGGTTTAATTTTGGGGCAGAACTTCTCCAAGCTTTTCAACTATTGCTATATTAAATTATTTATTCATTTGCAAATATTATATGGCTTCTGATTGGAATCATTTAGTCAATGTTCATTTTATTTTAAATCAATATGTTGCTTGAAAGGGAAAAACAGTCTAAATTTTCTGAATCATTCTTTCTCTCAGGTTTTTCAGATTGGTGAAAATAATTATTCATTCCATAAAGTCTAAAACGCATTGCATATGCAATAATTCTGTTTACCCATTGTGAATAGAACATTGATCACTTTGAGGTCTGTTGAGAATCTTTCAACAGAAGCTAGTTTGAAACGAGGCACTAAATCAATGCCTTTTTTACTGAAAACCAGTGTTGTGGAATTTGAGAACACATGTAATATAACCAATTGAACTATGTAAAACTTTTCTTATAAAATTTCATTGAGTGAGTATAGAGAAATATATTGGCTTTGATTAAAGAAATACGATATGAATTCTGAACTCGTATCACATTCTCTTCATAAAGAAGTGAATAACAAACTCGTTCATCGAATAATAATAAAATAATATACAATACAATAATTATAATCCACAAATTACTTCAATAATTCTTGTATCCTCAAAGTTTTATAGGGTCATGTGGTCATTTATCCATATGATGGAATGTACCATTGCAATATTATATTTAAAAAAATACAGGCAAACTTCTGAGAGATTTAAAAGTTTCATTTATTGATCATATTCCCTCTGAATTAATAACAACAAGAAAATATATTCACACTAACACGTTAAAACACCGTCTGTAAACATAAATAATATGTAAATATAATCAATATTAAATAATTCTTACTTTTGATGGAGAGTAATTTTGAAATTTAAAATACTCATGAATATTAATAAAACGTTTTGTGTGGAGCAGCGTATGCTAGAATTCATGTGGCGGACAGTGTATACAACCTAAACGAACGTCGACATAGTTGCGCGTAGTGGGCTGAATCAGGCGGCGCAATGGAAATCTCGTACCACCGAGATCAGAGGTGCCGACGCCAAGTGAATTTTCTGGTTCTTTTAGCATTATACTGTGTCAACAGTATCAACCTGTCGACAAAAGAGTTATATTATGTTATGGCATTTCATTTAATTTTTGATGTTTTATATTTATTGATTACTTTTCTGTTAATAGAATATTTTGATCTTGAACTTGATGGCATGATGGCAGAGATCCAAAGAATAGATATAAACTGATGAACTTGTGCATATGAAGATAACAGATTAAAAACAAATATAAATAATAGGTACTGAAATTAAAATCACATGTAAAGTAAAATCATAGCAAAGTTTCACTGTAAAATTCTTCAAGAGTATGATTTGCCTTTTTCAGTAGAGCTTCTTTCATTCTTTTTGTTTCATTGATCAGAGAATCCTTTTTAAAATTGTATTTGGAATAGGGAGGGGTATTTTATTTTCAGGTCTTTGCCTTGATACATATTTAATGTTTGCTTGATTTTTGGGAATGAACTGCATTATGTTTTATATGTATTAGACACACAGATTCTAGAATGAAAATGCAGGCAAGAATTGAAATTCCTTTGCTGATAAATAATAGTCTACAGTGCTCTTTTTTGTACAAACACTGATAGAAATAATTGTTGGCTACATAATCCCCAGAAGGCAATTCCATATCTTAAATGAGCTTCAATAAGAGAGTGGTAAACCATCTTTGCTCTGGGATGTATGTTTTACAATAAGATACTAGATTAGAAGTTGTAAGAATTTGAATAATTTTAAGAAAGAATGAAGATATTTCTGAATTTTAACACAGTAAATTTCATGCATGTACATAAATATTTGCTCATTTATTTAATAGTTCTCTACATAAGATTTGTTTGTATTTTATAACTTCACATTTTTAATCCATTTTACACTGACATTTCTTGACATTCTGTTTTTGAAAGTGTATGAATGAATCTTGCGTAATTCCTTTAAACAAATTTGGTTAGATTCGAAATAAATTAATATTAATAGCATCCCCAATCCTTGCTGCAATATCATCATCAACAGGAAGCTCAGGATCATTTCTTTCACATGCTATGTTGTGTAGTACAACACAATATACAACAATAGCTTCTACCTTATTCATATTCAGACGAAAAGGTACCCAATGCTAATACAGGAAATTGTCTCTTGAGACTCCAAAACATCTTACGATAGAATTACTAATACGTATTTGACCCTCATTGAACAGATGCTCGACAGGTAGTTGGGGATTTGTCAGAGGTGTAATGAGATATGGTTGAACAGCATAGCCACTGTCACCAACTACAAGTACTTAATTTCTGAATTCCCTATTTTCCATTCTTGCCCTCAATCGTGAATTGTCAAAAATGGTAGAATCATGAAGTGATCCAGTCCACCTGCATACTATATCCTGGATGGTTAAATCTGCTCTACATAATACTTGAACATTCAAGGAAAAAAATCCTTTCCAGTTTCTGAAAATCCTTGCATTATCTCCTCCAGGAGACTGTATTTTGATGTGGGCGCAGTCCAATGAGCTTATACACCTGGCTAATGGCATAAAAATCAGCTTGTACTTTTTGCACTTCTTGTTCCTACTGGCATCTTCAAGAATTCTGGACGAAGCATTACTATGCTTGTGGAAACTTTATCATTTATTTAATTTAGGAAACAGTTCTTCAACGAGTTCCAGAAAGTCTACATCATCTGTGAGTTCTTGCAGCTCTCCTCATTATATTTATGTCCATGATACTATTCAGAATTAATACTTTCACTTTCTGTACAATAATACAACGCAGCCTCTTCCTAACTGGATTGCAGGCAAGAGTTTAGAGTTATACCTATTATTAATTATATATTACCACCGATACCACATAGCTAAAGCTAACCTAACATAAAATAATAATGTCTCAACCCAAATCAAAACAAAACCATGGAACAAGTAAAAATTCAACGTTCTGAGGACTGAACTCTGGTTAACTTAACCATCGGAAATGGGATGGTAAGAAATTCAATGGTTAACCAGTCGGTGAACTTCTGAAATTCCAAGTTACAACGACCCAATCGAAGATAACCAGTGGTCAAGAAATCCATAAGTTAACCTGCCGTGTTACAACCCGCCCTAAACCGTTTGTGATTGTGGTTGGTGTAATGCAAGGACATTACACCAAAGAGTGGAAGAACCTCTACTCTTTGATTACACACAGGACTGCCCGATGAGACTTCAACCAATCACTGAATTGTGACGTACCTCAGTGGCCCCCCCACCACCATTCCACTTAACAATTTGTTTCTTTCATTCGACTATTCCGACTGCACTTTCCTTCCTTTATTATATCTGTTGTTGAAAAGAAATAAATACACATTGAGTTCGATGTTCGATTTTTTTGGTTACCATTGTTACCAAACACAAACGGTCACTTTATCTGTTATCACTTTTTTATTTTACTTTTTGCTTGGTGTCTCGTATATTGAGTTATTGAGTTTTTGATAGATTTATTCTTATATTATATTTGTGTCTAGTCTAGTGCCTGTTTGCCTGTTTCACAGATTGAGGAAACGTTTAGAAACTATTTTATACTCTTCCTGCAGTTGTTACTCTTTGTGAAGTGAAAATATTGAAAGATTTTGCCAGTTCTTAAAGGTTTGGGGTTTCAGTATTGTTGTGGTTGAATATTTGTTTATTCCTGTTCTTTTAGTTGAATGAAATGCCAGGAAAAGCGTGTGCCATCGCCTCTTGCCAAAGGCTTGGGTTACATATTTCACAACTTCCCAAAAGATGATGGAATAAGACAAGTTTGGATACGTTTAGGCAATAGGAGTGACATATGGAACCCTAGGACTAGTAGCATTTGCTCAGTTCATTTCACTGAAGAGCGAGACTTGAGAAATGAATTACTAGGTTTTTTCTTATTTCATTTTGATTTCAAAATAATACAAAAAAAATCTTTGTTTCAGGATTACCTGTTAAAACATTTCTTAAACCCAATGTCGTGCCATCCCTTTTCTTGGGACTAGAACCGATATCTCTAGAAGCTTGTTCAAGTCAAAGAAAAGCGAATGAAGAAGATATTCCAGATGAATTGTTACCAGAGGAAAATGAAGTTATTGCTGTTGGGAGTTCCGAAAACATTGATCCTCTGAATGAGACCTATTATCAAAGGAAATATGAAACACTCCTTGCAAGTCATAATAAGGTGCAATTGGACTTGTGTGAAGTTAGCGCCCGACGCTAGCGCCCAAACCCAGCGCCCACCCCCCACCTCCTAGTCCAATTCACACCAGCGAAATGAAATAAACATCATGATGGTGATGTCGGTTTGGAGAAATTAAAGTTACACAAGGGCCGCTTTGAAATGAAAATGAATAAAGGAATGAATTAATGGATTTTTTTCAACATGACGCCGATTATTTGGGAAATGAAATTTTCAGGGAACGAAAAAATCTCAATTTTAATAAAAATTACTTTTTTTGAACGTGACGCCGATTGTTTGGGATAATGAAATTTACAGGGAGTAAGCTTCGACATGATATCAAAATAATGTGAGAATCTGTCGTCACAAAACTTAGTTTCCGAGAACGAAAAAATCTCAGTTTTAATAAAAATACATTTTTTGAACATGACGCCGATTGTTTGGGATGATGAAATTTTCAGGGAATAAACTTTGACATGATATCAAAATAATGTAAAAATCTCAAGTCGTCACAAAACTTAGTTTCCGAGAACGAAAATATCTCAGTTTTAATAAAAATACATGACGCCGATTGTTTGGGATGATGAAATTTTCAGGGAATAAGCTTTGACATGATATCAAAATAATGTGAAAATCTCAAGTCGTCACAAAACTTAGTTTCAGAGAACGAAAAAATCTCAATTATAATAAAAATAATTTTTTTTGAACATGACGCCGGTAGTTATACCTTCAATGTCACATTCGAACATTTGAAGGAAAGTAATTTGGTCCCGTTAATATTCAAGGCAATAGAGTCGCACCATTTCCTTACCTTTTTACCAAATCGCTCTAGAATTTGTTTCTTTGAATTTTTCTCATCTATTTTCCTATAATTTTCCAAGTGTCGAAAATTTTTTATGTGCACGCACAAAATTTTCCGTTTATTTTAACATTTTTCAAGGACTACTGATATTACGGAAATAATGCATTTACATTTCATCCTAAAAAAAGTCCGAATTTTTAATATTTTTCGATACAATTCCTGAACTATTGATATATTTCGGCAAAAATTCATAATTTTTTTTGTAAACATGTTTAAGGACATCAAAACCGTTCATATAAAATATTTCGATATCTTGTTTGGTTTTTGAGTTTTTGTCGATTATAGAAAGTACAAACTGTTTTCGAAATATGAAAAAAAAATCATACGTAACTTTTTGTAGTACTGAGTGAGTACAATGAAATTGTTCGTACAAACTTCTCGATATCTCGTTTACTTTTAGAGATTTTGATGCTTATATAAAAAAAAAGTCCCAGTAATTGTTTCTTAGATGTTATTTTTCCCCGCTTTGTTAACGAATTCTAAGAAACCAAATTTGGAGGTTAGGTAGAGTTCGTCTAGAAGTATTTTTGGAATATGTCCCGGTCTATGGATTTTATGGAAAAAAAAACCTTTACATGTTTTGTAGATTTTCTAAGGGCGATCAAAAAACGTTCTCTTTGAAACATTCTATTGAACTTACAAAGAAGATTCAACATACTCAGATTCTGGCCAACTCTATTGTTTCTTTTCGTGTAGTCATAAAACAAATAGCTTCTAATAATGGTTATATTGATTCATTTGTCCATAAATTATATAATCGCTGGTCTCTGAAAATTTTGAATGCTAATCTGATTCCTCCTCCTACTGGAGTTTATTTGCCTAGTCTAACGTTTTTTGGGCAATTGTTCTCATGATATTAAAAACATAAGTATTTGATAGATTTATGCCTGATTGAAAACTTTCTTTTTATACCAGTAATAATCTGGGTCCTAACTTAATCAATAATAAAAATAAGACACCTATAATGTAATGGCGGGAAGTTTAAATGACAAGACAGCTGCATGAAAGTTGAAAGTGCGTGAACTAGTTTTTCGCTCGCAATTTACACACAAACCTAACCCCCAGCTTGCGATTTGAAAATGCGTGAATGTTTAGCCAAACCTAAGCCAAACCTAACTTGACTTGACTAACCTTAAGTAGACAGAATAGTTGAAAAAATCTGTTCAAGCGACATGCACACTTCAATGTCTATCCGCCGTTCTGTAATAGTGCTCCCATTTTCCATGTCTTGTACCCCTGCAATTGGATATCTACATATTTCTATCATTCCATTTCATGGTTATTTTTTGTTTTTGATCTATTCCTTCACGACGCCATTGTCTTTTCAATTTTGCTTTAAAAATTTAACTATATTGATGATTTCACCTGTAACCCTCAATTTGTGTCTTAATGAGTGACTGCTCACCTACGATTCCGCTTTTTATCTCCAACTGGCCATATCAATTTCAACTATAAAAAATCCCTTTTTTTATTGGTGTCCCTTATTTTAAGCATGCCTAAGCGTCTTTAAATCGAACTTTCAAAAACACGAGAAACGTGAAGTCTGAATGACAATGTTTTGATTATTGATCTGACAGAAGTGGCTTGTAACGCCGAATGAACTTAAGCAAAACTCGTCCATTTATATCTGTTACCTTTTGCTCTTCTTTCTATTTGATGAACTTGTCATATACTTTTTTATACGCATCATTAGGATTCATTTTTAAGCACTGCGGCGACACACATTTCTTTGGTGACAAATTGCAAATTCATTTGTTTCTCATTTCCATGAAAACGGAAGGTATACTGACGTTACATCACGAATTCAACCATTTTACATTTTTAGTTCTTATTTCCATTTTTATAGCAGTAATGCCTGTATTTATGAATACAAAGTGCACCAATAAAAAAAAAATAGTATAAAATATGCGTGGATAATTGGTCTTTCAAACATTTGCTCTATTTCGAGCACTCCGACAGAGACGTCGTTCTCGAAAAATGGCCCGTGTTTGAAAGACCTATTTATCCATTTATACTTTAATATACAATTTTCAACGTTTCCCATGCCAAGTGAGTGTTCATTTTGACTTGCTGCTTTCTGTCAGACATTTGTCTCATGTTCTCCACTTTGTGAAAATGCATGGAAAGGTAGGACAAAGTCACAGATTATATGTCTTGGTAAATTGAGAAACTATGGAGCGTTTTCGAAATATTTAAAATTTTCAAAAATTCCAAGTTTTTTTATTACATTTTTTAAATTCTCTGTTTTCCGATAATTTTTTCGATTATTTTCAATTAGCATGATTGGTTTGTATTTTCGAGTTCTATTCATGGCACTATTCTTAATTCAATTTCGATCATCGGTACGGTATTTCTTCGTGTTTCTCTCTTTTCGGAAAATCTCCCGGAAATCGTTATGCATTTTCCGATCTTTCTCAAAAACTATAGGCTATTGTAGGATATTTAGAAGTACATATCAAAAAAAAATATTACGTCAAAAAAAAAACATGGACCTGTATGGATGCTCGTACGAAAAACGAATAAAGTCCCATACAATTTTTCTGAGTTTTACGATCAGAATTTTTTTTTTTGAGAAATCAAATCATCAAGTCATTGATGTGGTTCAAATTTTAAAGCGATGTCCATAAGGGTTCCGGGTACTATAGATAGACAGACAAAAACCATAAAAAAAATTCTTCCTTTTTTATACCTATATCTACTTTTCGATGGGGATCATTTTCTTTCTAGTAACTTATTTGCTATCTCTTCAAATAAAAAAGTTGGGGCCTTTTTTTATTTTCCTTTTTTAGATGGAAATATAATTATTATTAATATTATTTTTCTTGCTTGAATCTACGTTTTTGATAAGGATCATGGTCGTCTTTGATTCATGGCTCTATCTCTTAATAATAAAGTTACGTCCCCTGCCTGTTTCGTCTGTAGGCCGTAGTAGTACTCCCTAAAGGTCATAATAACAAGCAAGATACTAGTACCAAAACTGATCCCTGTGGGATGCCGCTGTTTTTTTACCGCATTCGAGAGATGTCTGTTCAATGATTACATTTTGTATCTGGAACCAAGCAAGACATTCTCTAAAACCATAAAATTCAACTTTAGGAGATCAATTTCAGAATTATATTTGTGTTGAAAAGAAAAATTATTGAGACAAGCTTTATGTTATAGTACTTGATTTGAAATGAGAATGTTTTATGATTTAGTAGTTATCTGTAGCTTTACATCTGTAGCCTTTTTTTTTCGGTTGAATTATCAAGTTTAGAGATGAGCATTACAATAAATTTTCATCCTCATTTATCTCAAATATCATCTATTGAAATATTTGTACCGAAACTGTTCACAACATGTGAAATATTATACATTTAATAGAATTATTTTAGTATTTTGCTAATTACATGAAAAGCATGGCGCAGACGGAAAATCCTCAAGAGAGATAATTGAAAGATAATATCATTTTCTATGTTTTAACTCCCAACACTTTTTTCTGTACAGTAGAGTTCAACCGAGTTAAATTCATCTAAATGTGTGATTTTATATGTTGAGTTCACTTACCGAACAAGCTCGAGTTACCGCAGCGTTAAATCTCTTCGACCTCCAGTCACAGTTACGCGCTGTGTTGTTGGGAACTTTTGTAGTTGACTGAAGCATTTAGGCAGTATACAGTGACTTGGACGAGTTTGGTTTATTTATGCGCTGACGTTATATCTTATAGACTAGTTTCATATATTATCAAATAAGTATTAATTACTTCTTTAGTTGTTCATTTGCAGAATTATCTTTTTATTTTTTACCCATTTTTTCCTTTCGTTTTTTCATTACTGGAGTTCCTATTTTTGTTTTTATTTATAAGTATCCTTAGTTGACATACACCATAAAAGATGGGAGATAGAATTAAAAATATTGTTAACCGAATTAAGTTGTTCTATGGCAATATTACTTATGGTGAGCTTGTTATCATTGACTACAATGATATTTTTTACGATAAACTGGTTGCACATATCCGAAACAAAAAAGAGAGGAAGGATAAAAAAAAGAGTATCTATCAGATCATTCAAAGGAATTCGGGCAATATAAGAGACGCATTCGATAGGAAAACTGAAAACGTAAAATCACCAGAATATCTTTCGTTGAATGAAGGTATCCGTGAAGAACGCAAACTCCAATTACAGAAAAACATTATTGATTTATTGGCAGGGAATGACGACCCTGATGTCCATGATCTCTCTGATGCTGATATATTACGCGAACTCAAAGAAAAATATTCAACACCTCTCGAAAACCTAAAATCACAAGAATACCTCTCCCTGAATGAGGATATCAATGGAGAACTCTAACTCCAATTACAGAAAAAACTTATTGATCCATTGGCGAATGACGATGCTGATGTCCACGATGTCTCTGATGGAGATGTATTACGTGAACTCAAAGAAAAATATGGACATTCAACTCCAGCTTAACATGCTTAACCGCAGATGATGGCACTGAGAGTCAACAAACTTATAAGTTTGTAAAAGATTCTATAACATACGGACAAAATAAAGAGTCTTTCGAGTCTGCCAATGAAGGTTCCCTTATCGAATCAACAATTACATGTATTGATAACTCAAAATCTATTATTGATCATGTAACAGATTCGTCAATTTCAATTGCCAGTTTGTGTACATACAAGGATCGTTACTGAATGGTCGGGTACTTCCGAAGGGAAGCAAAAATACTGATCCTTCTGAACACCGCAAGGTGATAAGATCGGATTACTCAAAATGTACATTCATGGAAGGAAAGTTTTATATTGCTAAAAAACATTGGAATAAATTATCAGTCAAAGGAAAGTTGTCAAATAAATTGTATCCATTTTTCTTTCGAAATGAAATGAAAAAGTACGTTAATAATAGTTGCTCTATTGCATTCTATAGAATAAAATATTTGAGGGATAAAATAACACTACTTGCTTATTGCAGAAACAATTATCGCAAATGTAAAAAATTCAAATTTGACATTTCAAATGACCTACAATATAGTAAGATAGTGCGGGTATACTCCACATCTCGCGATTACTGTCACCCCTATAAAATCACTGAGCAAGTTCTAGGTGTCGAAAGGGATATGACAAAAAATATTTAAAAAAAATTAAGCCAGCTGAGTACAGAAAAAAAACTATTTTGAGAGCTGATAGATATGCCATCAAGAGAGGTCAATTGCAGGGCGTAAAATCAGAAGATGTTGTAAGAAAACTACGAAGTGAGGCAAAAAATAGTCTGAAAAGACATGAAGATGATATGATCGACATGTTTTTGTATAAAAAGGACCACCCGAACTTCATTCGGCAGGTTTGTTCCCCAATAAATGTAAAAATATTCAGTTTAGAGCAATTACAGATAGCAAAAACTTCTTCGATTACAGTATTGCACTTTGATGCTACAGGTGCTGTGGTTTCAAGTAGTGAAGATGGCGATAAAAAAATTTTATATTACGCTGGCATCCTCAGTTTACCAGAAAAAAGTCTTTGTCCTGTTGTCGAGATGATCTCTTGCAAACATGACACATTCTCTCTCTCTTTTCGACTTATTGTTCCAATATAAAAAGTTTTGCGAGAAAAAAAAATCGTGGCCCATATTTGAAGTATTTGTCACCGATTTTAGTTTCGCAAATTTAAACGCGGCGTCGAAAGCTTTTAATGATATGGACTTGGACAAATATCTCCAAATATGTTTCGAGTACTCACAGAAAAGAAAAATGTTTCCTAAAAGAAAAATCAAATTATACCTCTGCTGTGCTCATTTCATAAAGAACTTATTTCTGTTAATTGAAGAACACACCAAGTTAGTAGAAGATAAAAGAATAAAAAATTGCATCAAACCAATGTTTGCATTAGCGTTCAATCTGGATAACCTAAACGATGCAGAGAAAATATAACCATAATTTTGACATCAGAATTTAAAAATAGTAGTCTGGACGCTGCTTTATCAAAATTGAATCTTTCAGAATCTAAAGAAGGGCAAGGGATCTCAGAGGCTTGTGATTATAACCATGATTTTCTGAAGAAAAAAGGTTTGCGAACAAATTCACCCTTTTTTAAATTTTTCTCCAATATTTTCCAACAAAATAAAATTTTGTCAAACGGCAAAGGGGAAGCGAATGGTTTTTTTTGTCCTTCCTTATTAGAAAGTGTGTTGGATAATTACATGGGATTGTTTCCGTTGTGGTCGGCAGTCATAACAAAAATTAGACTGAGCAATGCTCTTATAGAACGGTGGTTTGGTTTTCTCAAAACTGACATTTTGAACGGTTCTAGAAATCTTAAACCGACATCGTTTATTAGAAAAGTAAGAGGTCATGTAATGAAAATTTATACAGAAATTGACTTGGGCATATCAAAACATAAACTGGCCACAGTTCCTAAGGAAATTATTGTACCGTCTGATGCAGATTCCGATAACAGTATCGCAAACGACGAAGAAAAATGGAACAGGAAACCCAAGGCAAAGTTCACATTTTTCTCTGGTAAATATTTGAAATATTTGCCAAAGTATAAATCTGTAGAGACTACCAGTTCTTCGGGAGAAAACAAAATTATATTGAATATTTTGGAAAATAACCTTGTTAACGATACTGAATATTACAAATCATTCGGAAACCTATCATATTATATTGGTTATTACGAGTTTGTTAAGAGTGATAAAACCTATCTTCGGAGGAATTCAACATATTAAACGCCAATGATTTATCCCAAACAATAACTCCGAAATTATTCAATATTTTAGGTACACTGATCATGAAAAAAAATAAAACGCAGGGAGATATAGTCTTATGGATATCAACAAATTCATTTTTCGATTTGGAAAAAAACTTGCATTTGGTAAAATATCTCCTTTGAAGAAAACGACATTTATTCCTTTCCACATATTCGAAGAAAAGTGGGTTTTACTGAAAATAAATGTGTGCGATAAATCATTGGACATATTTAATCCTTATGGAAATACTGATATAGAAAATGAAGAATACCTAAGTAATTTCAAGAGATTTTTAAAGTTATCCAATGAAACGAAGGCTCTTTATGCTACATACAAACAGACAAAACTATATACCAGTACAACTGATTTTTGAATCAGGTATCCTACCATTATACTTTTTAGACCTACTTACCTTCAAAACTGGTTATAATACCGATCTATTACATGAATCTATAAACATTAAAGAATACTGTAAAAGTCTCCAACTTTTACTTCTACAATTTTCATCTAATGTCACTAATTTCTGTCCTTTATGCAGCAAATTTGAAAATGAAGAAAACATTAATTGGGTAAACTGTGATCTTTGCACGAGATGGATTCATTTGAACTGCGATAGAAGACAATTAGGTTTTAATGTACCTCTACATTCTTCAGAGGTTGTGTATTATTGTCCTATTTGTAGCAACAATTTTGATGTGAAGCCATTCCTAAAACAGACAGACGATGCACCGATGTCCAATGAGCTTTCTACAAAAATAGACTATTACACTTCTTCTGATATCTTGGGCAACTATGTTGTCGCGCGATATAATTGTACGTACAGTTTAACTATTGAAGATTATTTAACTTTAAACAAATACTTATTCATTTCTAATACAGTGCTCTTCATAATTGCTGCTCTGTTGTATGACGATTCCCAAAATCCCAATGTGAAAATATGGAATATATATATCAAACAGAACTGATGTTTTTCAAACCAGGCACACTGGAAAATGCTTTTTTTAAGGACGATTTTTTCCGAAATCTTGATGGAAAAATAAATCTTATACCAATTTTGCATAAAAAACACTTTACGCTCTGCATCGCCAATTTTATGGACAAAACTTTCTCATTCATTGACCCATTGGGATCGACGAAATCATACCAACAAGATATGTTTAATAAATTTAAAAAATTCATTACCGTACTTAATAAACACGTCCCGAATTCGTACGATTTATCTAATTTCAAGGTTGAAGAAGAAAATCATTCCAAACAATCGGATTCCTATAATTGCGGGATATTCGTTCTTCCTTTCATTAGCTGCGTTATCAATGATACCAAGTTATATATACCTTTTGATCCTGACAAGTACCGTTTATTTCTTAAAGAGTAGTTATTGTTGAAATCACAAGAAATGACTGAATATTGTTTAATTTGTGGTAGATACGTTGATGAATTCACTAAAAACTTCAACTGCAAAAAGTGCAAAAAAAATCATTGAACCAAAGTGTTTTCAAATGTATTACGAGTTTGATGAAGTTTGCCCCTTATGTGAAATGGTGAAAAAACCATAGAGGCTATATGTTTCACAATCCTAATCAGCAATCAGATAAATCGACCTCATTTTCATTTTCATTTTTCTGATGAAAAACATTTATTTTTATCAGATCTGAGATTTTTTCGTTCTCGGAAACTAAGTTTTGTGACGACTTGAGATTTTCACATTATTTTAATTCCATGTCGAAGCTCATTCCCTGAAAATTTCATCATCCCAAACAATCGGCGTCATGTTCAAAAAAAATTATTTTTATTAAAACTGAGATTTTTTCGTTCTCGGAAACTAAGTTTTGTGACGATTTGAGATTTCCACATTATTTTGTTGTCATGTCACAGCTTATTCCCTGAAAATTTCATCATCCCAAACAATCGGCGTCATGTTCAAAAAAATTTATTTTTATTTAAACTGAGATTTTTTCGTTCTCGGAAACTAAGTTTTGTGACAACTTGAGATTTTCACATTATTTTGATGTCATCTCACAGCTTATTCCCTGAAAATTTCATCATCCCAAACAATCGGCGTCATGTTCAAAAAAATGTATTTTTATTAAAACTCAGATTTTTTCGTTCTCGGAAATTAAGTTTTTTGAGGACTTGAGATTTTCACATTATTTTGATATCATGTCAAAGCTTATTCCCTGAAAATTTCATCATCCCAAACAATCGGCGTCATGTTCAAAAAAATTTATTTTTATTAAAACTGAGATTTTTTCATTTTCGGTAACTAAGTTTTGTGACGACTTGAGATTTTCACATTATTTTGATGTCATGTCACAGCTTACTCCCTGAAAATTTCATCATCCTAAACAATCGGCGTCATGTTCAAAAAAATTTAATTTTATTAAAACTGAGATTTTTTCGTTCTCGGAAACTAAGTTTTGTGACGACTTGAGATTTTTACATCATTTTGATATCATGTCAAAGCTTATTCCCTGAAAATTTCATCATAACAAACAATCGGCGTCATGTTCAAAAAAATTTATTTTTATTAAAACTGAGATTTTTTCGTTCTCGGAAACTAAGTTTTGTGACGACATGAGATTCTCACATTATTTTGATATCATGTCGAAGCTCATTCCCTGAAAATTTCATTTTCCCAAACAATCGGCGTCATGTTCAAAAAAATTTATTTTTATTAAAACTGAGATTTTTTCGTTTTCGGAAACTAAGTTTTGTGACGACTTGAGATTTTCACATTATTTTGATGTCATGTCACAGCTTACTCCCTGAAAATTTCATCATCCTAAACAATCGGCGTCATGTTCAAAAAAATTTATTTTTATTAAAACTGAGATTTTTTCGTTCTCGGAAACTAAGTTTTGTGACGACTTGAGATTTTCACATTATTTTGATGTCATGTCACAGCTTACTCCCTGAAAATTTCATCATCCTAAACAATCGGCGTCATGTTCAAAAAAATTTATTTTTATTAAAACTGAGATTTTTTCGTTCTCGGAAACTAAGTTTTGTGACGACTTGAGATTTTCACATTATTTTGATGTCATGTCACAGCTTATTCCCTGAAAATTTCATCATCCCAAACAATCGGCGTCATGTTCAAAAAAATGTATATTTATTAAAACTGAGATTTATTCATTTTCGGAAACTAAGTTTTGTGACGACTTGAGATTCTCACATTATTTTGATATCATGTCAGAGCTTATTCCCTGAAAATTTCATCATCCCAAACAATCGGCGTCATGTTCAAAAAAATTTATTTTTATTAAAACTGAGATTTTTTCGTTCTCGGAAACTAAGTTTTGTGACGACTTGAGATTTTCATATTATTTTGATATCATGTCAAAGCTTATTCTCTGAAAATTTCATCATCCCAAACAATTGGCGTCATGTTCAAAAAAATGTATTTTTATTAAAACTGAGATTTTTTCTTTCTCGGAAACTAAGTTTTGTGACGACTTGAGATTTTTAAATCATTTTGATATCATGTCGAAGCTCATTCCCTGAAAATTTCATTTTCCCAAACAATCGGCGTCAGGTTCAAAAAAATTTATTTTTATTAAAACTGAGATTTTTTCGTTCTCGGAAACTAAGTTTTGTGACGACTTGAGATTTTCACATTATTTTGATGTCATGTCACAGCTTACTCCCTGAAAATTTCATCATCCTAAACAATCGGCGTCATGTTCAAAAAAATTTATTTTTAATAAAACTGAGTTTTTTTTGTTTTCGGAAACTAAGTTTTGTGACGACTTGAGATTTTCACATTATTTTGATATCATGTCGAAGCTTATTCCCTGAAAATTTCATCATCCCAAACAATCGGCGTCATGTATTTTTATTAAAACTGAGATATTTTCGTTCTCGGAAACTAAGTTTTGTGACGACTTGAGATTTTTACATTATTTTGATATCATGTCAAAGTTTATTCCCTGAAAATTTCATCATCCCAAACAATTGGCGTCATGTTCAAAAAATGTATTTTTATTATAACTGAGATTTTTTCGTTCTCGGAAACTAAGTTTTGTGACGACAGATTCTCACATTATTTTGATATCATGTCGAAGCTTACTCCCTGTAAATTTCATTATCCCAAGCAATCGGCGTCACGTTCAAAAAAAGTAATTTTTATTAAAATTGAGATTTTTTCGTTCCCTGAAAATTTCATTTCCCAAATAATCGGCGTCATGTTGAAAAAAATCCATTAATTCATTCCTTTATTCATTTTCATTTCAAAGCGGCCCTTGTGTAACTTTAATTTCTCCAAACCGACATCACCATCATGATGTTGATTTCATTTCGCTGGTGTGAATTGGACTAGGAGGTGGGGAGTGGGCGCTGGGTTTGGGCGCTAGCGTCGGGCGCTAACTTCACACAAGTGTGCAATTGGAATTTAGAACTCACAAGCAAAAGTGTAAAAGACGGGTAAATTCTTTACAAACACCTAAATTATTATAAGAAAAAGATGCAATATAAAGAAAATAATAAAGCTGAGAAAGTTTTGAGTAAATTCTTTTCCAAAAATCAAATTAACCTATTACTTCAGAAAAGAAAAAGGGTTAATAGGACTCAATCAGAACTCTCAATGACCTTCACATTGCGGTATTACAGCAAAAAGTCATATTTATATTTGAGGAATGTTTTAAAGTTTCCACTGCCTGGGTTATCATCACTTCGAAAATGGGCCTGCAAAATCAATATGAAAAAAGGAATTCTAGAAGACGTCTTGAAATTCATGAAATTAGCTGGTGAGGATATGTCAGAACTTGAGAAATGCCTCGTCATTCAATTTGATGAAGTTAAAGTCAAGTCAGTTTTGGAATATGACAAATCTAAAGACCAACTCATTGGACCTCACAATCAAATGCAAGTTATCATGGTTCGAGGTTTATTTGCCAAATGGAAACAACCTGTTTACATATCATTTGATTCCAAGATGACTAAAAGCATAATCTTTGATATAATTTACAGACTTCATCAAATTAATTATAAAGTTGTTGCAACTGTCAGCGATTGTGGAGGAGGTAAGTTTTTTTTCATTTTAATTTTGAAAAATAATTATATTATATCTGTTTTTGTAGGTAATGTAGGTCTGTTGAAGGAGATGGGAGTTAACATTCAAAAAACTTATTTTCATCATCCTCAGACCAATGAAAAAATTTATATGTTTGCAGATATACCGCATCTATTCAAATTATTGAGAAATTGGCTCATTGATACAGGTTTTATTCTAGAGTACCAAACTATCATCAATCATAAGCCACTTCTTGATTTGATTGAAATGACAGATAAAGAATTGAATGTATGTTTCAAACTAACAAAGAAACATGTAAGATGTGAAAAGACAAAACGTCAAAATGTTCGTTTAGCAGCTGAGTTGCTATCACATTCAACGGCTACAGCTCTTCATCATTATCAACCAGGAACTGATAAAAAATTGGCTACAGATGTAGGAAATTTTATTGAATTGGTTAATAACTGGTTTGATATAAGCAATAGTTATATACCTTTCAATAACAATCCTCATAAATCTGCATATGGTATTTACCTGGAAGAGCAAAATAAAGTTCTTGATGACATGCTGCATACAATTTTGTCAATGAGGGCTACTGGGAAAAGAAGTTTACAGATTTTTCAGAAAGGAATCATCATATCAATTAAATCTCTTAGGCAGTTATTTTCTGACTTGAAAAAAGCTTATGGTATTTCCTCATTATGTACCCATAAACTCAATCAAGATTCCTTGGAAAACTTCTTCTTTCAACTGCGGAGTAGAGGAGGCTTGGATGACCATCCTTCACCACTGAATACAGAATACAGAATTCGCATGGTTATTTTAGGAAAAAATAAATTCATTAAAATCAACAAGTTAAAACTTAATGTAAACAAAACCACTGCTAGGATTATGACTTCAAAGTACAAGTATGACAAAATTGATTTCAATAGGATTGATGTTACTATCAATGAACAAAATATTAAAATAAATAAAACAGTAAAATATCTAGGGTTTCAACTCGACTGTAATCTTACATATGAAAACCATTTCCAATATATACACAAAAAAATTTCAAAGAAACTATACTTTTACTCTAGAATTTCAAGGCACCTGTCATTAAATACCAAGATATTAGTTTATAAAACAATCATACAACCACACTTTGATTATTGCTCTTCAATTTTGTATTCCTTAAACCTGAACAAACAGTCTCAACTACAAAATAGGGGAATGAGAATTATATTGAAAGTGAACCGATATACCTCTATAACCACGATGATATCAACCTTGCACTGGCTTTCGGTATCTCAAAGATTATTATACCAGACAATGATATTCGTACACAAAATTGTTAATGATCTAGCAGCAACATATCTCAAACAATCCATAAGTTTCAACAGTGATATACATCAATATAACACTCGAAACAAGAATGACATACATATAAACAGAACTACTAACAAAAGCAGCATGAACTCAGTCTTCTTCAAGGGTTTTGATACATACAATAAATTACCTTGCTCAATAAAATCTGCTTCATCCCTAAAAGTTTTCAAATCTAAGTTATTGCAATATATTTTCAACAAGTGTAACTAAACTTTTACCTAAATTTTTACTGTATATATTAGTATCTTGATATATCTATCATAGCATAATTTGTAATTTACCATGATTACAATAATAATTAAGGAATTAATTACATGTAATTGTTAATGTATTATTAGGAATGTCCTATTTACTAAATAAATGTTATTAAAAATCCTGGTATCCTTGACTCTGCTGTGAATACTGAAGATAGAATGCAAGAAGAGTATTTGCTTGCAAACGTAATGAAGAAAGTGGGCTTCAATATTGACTCAGAGCTTGATGAAGATGGTATTTCCATTGAGGAATATGAAAATAAAGAAAATGTGGAAATTCGATTCACCAGTAGCAGTTCTGGTTCATCCGAGGCCAATATTTCAGAAAACGATTATTTACCAGAGATGACCAATGATTCACTGGAATACATTGATGGATATTTGGCAAAAAAATTCAAAAAGAAATACCCCTTTTTAGGCATTCATACACACAAATGTTCGAAGGAACATGATTATCAATTACCATCATGGGTTAGTCATTTATCATATGGTGGGTTGATAAAACCAACTGACGAATGGCTTTCATTAGTGAAAAAATTCAATAAAAGATTTTTGAAATATCATGGTGAGGATCCCTTGGGTTTCAATAAGGAAAAAAATGTTGTCAAAAATGTTACTGAAAGAATACAAAACAAACTTAAACAGAAAATTGTTCATTCTGATATCATTGAAGTATTTGTTAGGTTACGAACAATAATCAGAATAAATTATTTCAATAAAAAAAATGAGGAATATAAAACCAAATCTCAGAACTTGAAAAGAAAAAATCTACTAATGATTCTAATTCCAGAAAGTTGACAAAAAAAATTAAAAAAATTATAAATTGAATTTTTGACCTTATTTTGCTTATCATAAATTAGGTATTTTATATTAATGCAAATGTAAATGCATGTATGACTATGATTTTATTCATTCACTCATCTTGATCTATGAGTAGTCTAATAAAGTAGGTACATCTATGAATTATCATTTTTGTATTGATACTTTATCATATGAATAAATATATTTCTATTCTACTATTGTGGTGTATCTTTTGAAAATTATTTCAATAAAAAAATTTCATGATGTAAAGGATATTTTCATTTTTCCCTGGCAATCTTTTATTTCAATGTACATGTGTTGTTTTAGGAGTTATATGAATATTACTGTTTAATTTTATTTTCTCTCCCTGTGGCAGCAAGAAATTGTAAATTTGCATATTTTCAAAACCACAGTGCAGTAGGGGAATTACCCTCGAAGAACAAAGAATTAACATTGTTTATTTTCAGAGTAGGTACGGAGAATACCGAAAAACATTAACTTATTTATAACATTTGTATAATCGTTTTCCCTACGTGGGTAAGTATGTATTTTTTTTTTTTTGTAATTGGCTTTGGATTCGATCCTTTAGCCACACACATTACGTTAATTCTATTTATAACGATAAAACTAGATGCAAATTTTGTTCGCTATAACAAACTCTACAATAAGGTCATATATACTTTTATCCTCCGTTGCTAATAAATTTTGAATATTGATAGGAAATTGCAAATTCAATCTTTGTAGTTAGGTGAAGAAAATTTCAATACCAGGACTGTTCCTGCAGCCGAAAAATAGATGGTTCAGATCAGCAGTTTCATTATCATGTTGGCACAGAGGTGATTCAAGAATTCCAATCTTATGTAAATTGGCAGGAAAGCATCTATGATTGATTTTGAGACGTGTTATAATGGTGGAATATTTTTTTGGAACATCAAATAGAAAAATGTGGGGAACTTTTTTAGGTGGATACTTGTGTATGAGGAAATAAGGATTAGTGGACTTTCCAGCTATTTCTGACCACTTTTTTTAACCATTCTCTGTCTACATTTTGCCTATAGATACTCGGTAGATCATTGTTACAAGGAATTTCATCAATATTGATACAAGTTCGTGTTTCTTTAGCTGCCTGATCTACTACTTCATTTCCCAAAATACCACTATGGCCCTTGGCCCAGATAAATAAAACTTTGCTGTTCATGAGAGACAGTTTATAAAGTACATTTCCTATCCTACAAATGTTAATGTTTTTGTAAATATTCTGCGAGAGGTTTTCAATGCTTTCCAATACTGATTTCGAGTCAGTTATAATCACAGATTCACGAATGTCATTGTCCAAGCACCAAGTAAGTGCTTTTTCAATGGCATACGCTTCGGCACTAAAGATATTTCATACAACCGGAATTCGACTTTTTGAGATGATCTGTCTGTCTGGAATAAAAAAAGCAGCACCCACTCCCTGTGCATCCTTACTACCATCGGTATATATGACTAAATTATTATTCAAGTTGTCTATCAATGAATACAACAATTTTTGATTATAGGAGGGTATATCGTTGTAATGAGGGAGTATTACTGTAGATTTATATAAAATTGTATTGTAATCCATTAAAAATACTGGTAAAGTTTCTAAGGGTGTTATGTAGTTCGTAAACTCGTATGTGTAAAGAAAGGAAGCTGACAACAATGGTGATTTTTTTTTTCTCCAATACGGATTGGTTAAATCCTCTGTATTTAGAGAATTTAAACGATTAACTAAGGACGAGTTATATGTTCTCAGTTTAGTGATATATTTGTTGGCAAGATATTGACGTCTGAGATATAATGGGGGTTCATTTGCTTCCGCCAGAATTACATTGCAAGGAGAAGATTTCATAGCTCCTATACAAAGTCGTATAGCTTTGTATTGAATTCTATCAACCTTTTTAAGATTTGTGTCTGACAATAAACCGTAGAAAATGCTGCCATAGTCAATAATAGACCTGATGAAGGATCGGTAGAATAAAAGTGCAATTGAAGGTGTAGCACCCCATGACTTCTTCGTGACGCAACGCAATATATTGAGACCTTTCTCACATTTATTTTTTAAAAATTCTATGTGCTGTGTCCAAAGTAATTTTTGGTCTAGTACTACTCCCAAATACTTATAATGTGCCACTATAGGAATCGACATATTTGCTAAATTGACATGTGTGTTTAGCGACAGTCGATGTCTAGTGAAACACATGAACGCAGATTTTTCCGGTGACATTGTGAATCCCATCTCCAGCAACCATTTTTTTAGTGTATGTAGCACTTCTTCAAAATTATTCAGGCATTGATTATATCTTCTGTGGCTTACATAAATACAGATATCGTCAGCATATTGTACAATTTTTACGTTACTATTAAATTTATTATGTAATTCGGACGTGTAGACATTAAAAAGAATGGGACTAAGAATTGAGCCTTGTGGGAGTCCATTGTAGACTAATCTTGGACCATGTAACTCGTTGTAGTGATTTCTGACATATATTTTGCGTCCGTTAAATATTTCCGTGATATTATAAGCACTCTTTCTATCTACACCTGCCCCCAACAGTTTCTCATAAAGGATATATAAATCTACTGAGTCATACGCCCCTTTCAAATCAACAAAGAGACATAAAAGGTATTCGTTTTTAGATAGAGACAAATGAATATCATTTACAAGTTCCGATAGTGCATCACAAGTGCCCCGGCCTCTCCTATAACCAAACTGGTTAAAAGGAAGCAATTGTTTAGATTCTAAATGATGTTCAAGCCTGAGTTTGATCATTCTCTCAAACGTCTTGAGTATGCAAGACATCAGAGAAATTGGTCGATAAGAAGAAGGTAATGTTGCATTTTTTCCGTTTTTATATATTAGGGTAATAACAACTTCTTTCAGTTCTTCAATGATTTTACCATTTACCCACCAACCATTGAAAATACTTAAGAGAAGCAATTTGGCAGTGTCCGGTAAATTATATAGCATCTTGTAAGTGAAGCTATCTAAGCCAGGCGAGGTGTTTCTTGAATTCTTGATCACCATATTCAATTCTGATATTTCAAATGATTTGTTTAAATTGTTGAATTCGGTTTGGTAATAACCATTGTTATTGATGGGGGGTTTTCGAGGTACACTGGGAGGAGCGTAATTAATCAAGATTTCTGATAAGAGTTCATCAGGAATAGGTGCTTTGCGAAAGACTTTTTTCTTATTGATAGATTTAATAATATTCCAGATTTCAGATATGGAAGAGTTTTTATTTAATTTGTTTACATACTCCTTCCAACTATCTCGTTGTTTTTGTTTAAATAAACGTTTGGTGGAAGCTTCAATATTTTTGTAAGATGTCAAGTTTGCCAAATTAGATGTGGCTTGATAAGTTTTAAGTGCATCTTTGCGTTTTTTAACATAATTCGTACATTCATTGTCCCACCAACAGGGCCTGCTAGTGAAAGTGGTAAATGGCTTATTAGTGACCATAGTATCATTGGCAGTAGTATTCAGAGTTTAAATAAGTGTATGAAATTTGTTCATAGTGGTCATGGAATACGTGTCAATATTGTAGTAAAACTGCACTAACTAATTTTCCTAATTTATTTAAAACACTATTTACAACAATTATTCAATAAAACATTTATTTCACTATTTCAATTTATGTCTACTGTGGCTATCTATTAGCGAACTCTGCAACTGTAACTCTCCATTCTGCCTGTCCCGCTTATATACTCCCAAGCAGTTTCCATTCACGGCTCTCGAATATTCAGGAGTATAGAACATTTCATCTAGATGGCTCTTCGAATAGTATCGAACAATCGATTATCCCAGCTTGTTCTCGGCGATGCGTACGCCAGCAGATATGCATTTGTAGTTGAACGAGGGTGCATAATTAATAAGATCAGGGCCGGTCTCGGGGCCGGTCTCGAAATTGTTACATTGCCCCCTTCTTAAAGACGTTTCGCCCCGAAACGTCATTCTTGGAGTGTGAAGATATCTGCAAGATTCTCCATATCTGCACCTGGACGTTCGATGGAAGTAGCACTCCACAGTCTTCATTTTGGGTCGAGGAAGATGGTTGGAGCACACCAGAATGTTGATGCCGCTGGATCTGAATATTGTCTCCAACATGCTTCTTATAACTCTCCAGTCCAGCCGATCAAGCCCACAGGCCAATTTTGGGATTGCCAGGTCTACAATATTCTGGTCCAGCATCGTGTCTCTCAATCTCGTAAGGCTCTTCCAAACATCTTCATAAGACGGCTTATCTCGAGAACGCTTCTTGGTGACCAGATAGTAGATGTTTCTCTGGCCTGTCCTCAGCTGTAACACCCCTCCAACTTCCGGGTTCTGTTCTCTCAGTTCCTGGATTCGACCGAACTTCTTGGAGAAAACTACTGCAATACCTCTGGACATTTGGAGATCTTCTGCCACACAGTGAGCTAACGCGTAATTGGCAGGCACCTTGAAAAGATCTCGTGACTCCTCTCGGGTTACCCCATATTGAACTTTCTGTCCGTTCGAGTACAGGGACATGAACCTCTGAAACGTCATTTCGTCCTCCGGTGATCTGACGGTGCGGACTTGATCGTGGTTTCCGGCGTAAGGGGACAACCTATTGAAGTGGACTACCCTAGGTTTTCCTTGTGGTGGCTTATATATGCGGTAGACGAGGTCGTTTATCCTTTTCATGATCTTATATGGACCTTCCCACGAGTTCCGAAGTTTCGGTGATAGTCCACGGCGACGTTTAGGGTTGTATATCCAGACAAGGTCACCTGTCTGATATCCACCAGCATCCGCCTTGATGTCGTAGGTCTCCTTCATTCTGTCGCTGGCACTCTGGATGTTCAAACGGACCCGTTCATAGATGTCGTCCATTCTCTGTCGCAGTTTGCTGACGTAGTCATTTCCCGCAGTGTCTTGTCCTGGTGGCGTCCCAAACTTCAAGTCACATGGAAGTCGCAGCTCTCGGCCCATTATAACACTAGCAGGGGTTTGGCCGGTTGACTCATGAACTGCGGAACGATACGCCATCAGGAACAGATGGAGGTACTGGTCCCAATCCTTCTGGTGGTCAGAGACTACCTTGGACAGGTGGCGGTTTATCGTCTTCAGGGGTTTGGCCGGTTGACTCATGAACTGCGGAACGATACGCCATCAGGAACAGATGGAGGTACTGGTCCCAATCCTTCTGGTGGTCAGAGACTACCTTGGACAGGTGGCGGTTTATCGTCTTATTCATCCGCTCCACCATTCCATCGGACTGCGGATGTAGAGCTGTGGTCCTCGTTTTCCGGATGTTCAGCATCTGACACATCTCCTGGAACAGGTTTGACTCGAAATTCCTGCCTTGATCCGAATGCAGTTCTAACGGGACACCGAATCGACAAATCCACTCCTTCACCAAGACGTCGGCAACGGTGATGGCTTCTTGGTTGGGCAGGGCATAGGCTTTGGTCCACTTGCTGAAGTAATCCATCGCCACAAGGATGTACTTGTTCCCGTGTTCAGATTGTGGGAACGGGCCAGCGATGTCAATGGCGATCCTTTCGAATGGGCTGCCCACATTGTACTGGCGCATCGGGACCTTAGGTCTTGTTCGAGGCCCATTACTGGGAGCGCATACAGCACATTTTCTGCACCAGTCCTTGACGTCAGCTTGAGAATTGGCCCAGTAGAACCGTTGCCTAACTTTCTGGAGGGTCTTCGTCACTCCCAGATGTCCTTCGATGACCCCATCATGGATTTCTCGGAGCACTTCCTGTCTTCTGCTCCTGGGAACTACTACCTGACGTCTTTCTTCCCCGCCATCCTCCGACTCCAACACACGCTTCAAGGCTCCATTGTCTAAGGTGAAAGAGTTCCATTGGGCCCAGTAAGTTTTAAAGACTGGAGAACAACTGGCTATTTCCTGCCACGACGGTCTTCGCTCACTCTTCTTCCAGCCGATGACTAAACCAAGATCTGGATCTTTCTCTTGGTCTTTCTGGATCTTGTGGTCATTCCAGTTATCATCGACCGCCGTGGTTCTGCAGAGTGTCGACTCCTTTTCCTCTGTTCGTCGGCAGTGCGAACAGTCGTCTGGACATGGTCTTCGCGATAGGGCATCCGCATTCTTATGGCTGGTCCCCGCCCGATGTTCGATCTCAAAGTCGAATTCCTGGAGCCTCTCAATCCAGCGTGCCACTTGACCCTCGGGATTCTTAAACTGTAGGAGCCATTTGAGAGCTGCATGGTCAGTTCTCAGTAGGAATCTTCGTCCATACACGTACTTGTAGAAGTGCTCAACTCCCTTGACAACAGCCAACAGTTCCCGCCTGGTGACACAGTAATTCCGCTCCGGTTTACTGAGGGTCTTGCTGAAGTAACCGATGACCTTCTCTTGTCCTTCTTGGATCTGAGACAGGACAGCTCCAAGTCCCACGTTACTGGCGTCCGTGTCCAAAATGAATTTCCCGTCTGGAAGGGGGTAGCTCAGGATTGGTGCGTTGATCAAAGCTCCTTTCAACTTCCTGAATGAATCTTGGCATTCATCTGACCACTGGAACTTTGTTTGTCCTTCCGTGAGCCTGGTCAGTGGTTTTGCAATGTTAGCAAATCCCAGCACGTATCGGCGATAGTAAGTGCACAAGCCAAGAAAACTTCGAAGCTGGTGAATGTCTTTCGGAACGGGCCATTCCTTAACAGCTTTGATCTTCTGCTCATCTACTGCCACTCCTTTCCCAGAGACAACGTGGCCGAGATAACGTACTTCTTTTTGAAACAGATGACATTTCTTGGGGCTCAGTTTCAGTCCGGAGCTTCTCAGTCGCTGAAATACCTCTTCCAAGTTTTTTACATGGTCCTCGAACGATCTGCCAACCACAATAATGTCGTCGAGATACACCAGACACGTCTTCCATGATAGTCCTTTCAAAACCGTCTCCATCAATCTTTCGAACGTGGCTGGAGCATTGCAGAGGCCGAATGGCATAACTGTAAACTGCCATAATCCGGAGCCGATGGTAAAAGCTGTCTTTTCTCGATCTTCCTGGGCCAGTTCTACTTGCCAGTATCCGCTCTTCAAATCTAAGGTCGAGAAAATCGTAGATCCAGCCAGCGTGTCTAGCGTGTCGTCTATCCTTGGGAGAGGGTAGCTGTCCTTTTTCGTCACGTTGTTTAGTTGACGGTAGTCTACGCAAAACCGTGTTGATCCATCTTTCTTCTTCACCAACACGACTGGAGAGGACCAGGGACTGTCGGATGGCTCGATGACTCCGTCTTTCTCCATGTCGCAGACTATTTTGTCAGCCTCCTCCTTTTTGGCGAGAGGAAGTCTTCTGGCTGATTGCCTGATTGGTCGGGCATTTCCAGTGTCTATCTTGTGCTGAACCACCTTTGTTCTACCGCTTCTGCCTACTCCGGTATCGAAGATGTCCTGATACTTCCTGACTATTTCTCTCAGTTTAGGCTTCTGTGCTGGCCCCATGTCCTTGGACGAGATAGCAACCAACTTCTCCAATTCTGCTGGCATGATAGTGGCTTGGCTAACAGTGCCACGTACACTCCTGATTACAGAGGAAATTGACGAGCAGTGCCCCAAAATCGTTCCCTTCTTCAAGGTCACCGGGTAATAATTGACATTCATTACCCTTACTGGCACAAATTTATCAGCACGCAACAAGGTTTTTCCTAGTGCAATTCCTCGTCCAATTTTCTCATCATGTAGCTTGGGCTCGAACATCACCACGTTTCCACTGCTCGCACCTCCATCCAGGCGAGCCTCCAAAATGATTTCAGCCCTCTCCGGTACGCTTACGTCTTCAGCCAGCAGAACTCGAACCATTTCTTCATTTCTCCCATGAAGTACCAGCTCTTCTCCATTCACTCGTAGAACGCCGTCTCTGAAATTCAACTCGAACCCTCTGGAGTTCATGATGTCCATCCCTATTATTACCTCGTCCTCGATATCCGCTACTAGAGCCCGGTGTTTCACTGTAGTGCTGCCCAAAGTCAGTTCAATTGGAAGTTCACCATACACAGTTGCCGGCTCTCCTGTTGCTGTGCGTAGCTTCCAATTCGACGATTCGATTCTTGCCGGTGTTTTGGCAAATGTAGGTCCAAGGATTGTCCTAGTCGCACCCGTATCAAGGAGCATGGTGCAAGGCTCGTTGTTAATGAGACCGTCTACGAAGACTCCTTTGTCTTGTCTTTGAAGTACAGCGACATATGCATTGTTAACTGGGGCTTGTTGGGTACGGGCTGACGATTGCTCCTTCTCGACCTTCATCGTTGATATCGAGTTCTCTACAATTTCGGCATCGTATCAGTCTTCTCTCAGGCACAACTTCCTTCAGCACTTTTCGCATCACAGCATCCATATTAGTAGGCTCCTGTCGGTCTTCCTCGATCATCCGGACTCTACTCTGGCTTTTGCAGGATTGCTTTGCTGCTTCGAATTCCAGAGCGCGTGCCAATGCAGCCACGAGATGTGCGGGGCGAGCTAGTGTTAGGGCTTGCCGGGTTTCCTGGTCACGAAGTCCATCCAAAAATGCTTGGACCGCTAGTCGCTCCATTACATTTTCCGGCGTAGCTGGGTACGCAAGACCAAGCGTGCAATATCTGCTTCAAATTCTTGCAACGATTCGCTTAATTTCTGGCATCGGTTCTTCAGCTGTGAGTGATATACGTGTTCAAGGTGGGCTTGGCCATAGCGAAGTTCCAAGTGTTTTACCAGCTGTTCATAGTCTTCCTGTTGTTGAGCGTTTGTAAAATATTTGTTGCTTCGCCACGCAATGCCAGTGTCAATGCTAAAGCTTTTTCCCCAGCATTCCATCCATTTGCTTTGGCAGCAGCTTCGAATTGTCGGCGGTAGTTTGCCCATGGAGTATTTCCGTCGAACTGAGGCGGTTTCAATGAGAGCTTTCCTGGTTCCGTACTGACCTTGAAATCTTTAATGTCTTTTTGAACTTCCTCCACGTTGGTACTCAGATCCGGCATTGAATTTCTGTTGAAAATTTCTGGGGTGTGCGCAGAAACCATTCGCTTTTCCAATTCACTGAATTTTTCTTTTATTCTGCCGATTTCTGTCTCGATTCCGTCTTTTATTTCATCGTGGAGCGTTTCCTTTATCTTTTTCATCCCATCCTCAATGTCATCTTTTATTTTATCAACCTCTGTCTCAATGGCTCCTATTCTTCCTTCCAGTCGATTTGCCACACCACAAAGTTCTCTTTTTAGGCCTTCAGAGTTTTCTAGAAGCTTTTCTTGAAGTTTCACTTCTAGACTTTTCGAATTTTCGAGGAGTTCTTCTTTCAAGCTAACAGAATTTTCTAGAAGTTTCTCCTCCAGACTCACCGAATTTTGTTGAAGTTCTTTCAGACTTACGGAATTTTGTTGAAGTTCCTCCTTCAAACTATTCGTGGTTTCCTCGAGTTTGTTCATTATAGCACTCAAATCGACTCCAGAAACTTCGAACAAAAATGTTTCGGGGTCTTCTCCTTCTTCAATCAGTCCATCTGAAAGTCTCTTCTGTAGTACGGCCTTCTTTCCAGTTGTTTCTAATTCACGCTCCTCTAACTCTTGCTTTAATTCACTAACTTTAAGGTCAACTAGGTGAACTCTTCTCGGAAACATTTTGTCTCTTATTGTCTTTGCCGAAATATCAGTCTATTATTTATTTCACATAAAAAGTTTTCAGTTTATTGTCCCGCGACGCGCAAAACTGTCCACTTTGCACTCAAATGTTCAACGGGTCACTCACTAACTGTCTATTAGGCGCGATAAATTATCAGTTTTTCAACGCGACGAACACTTTAACACTTGTTTATTTTAAACATCCGACTTCTGACAACAAATGTAGTAAAACTGCACTAACTAATTTTCCTAATTTATTTAAAACACTATTTACAACAATTATTCACTAAAACATTTATTTCACTATTTCAATTTATGTCTACTGTGGCTATCTATTAGCGAACTCTGGAACTGTAACTCTCCATTCTGCCTGTCCCGCTTATATACTCCCAAGCAGTTTCCATTCACGGCTCTCGAATATTCAGGAGTATAGAACATTTCATCTAGATGGCTCTTCGAATAGTATCGAACAATCGGTTATTCCAGCTTGTTCTCGGCGATGCGTACGCCAGCAGATATGCATTTGTAGTTGAACGAGGGTGCATAATTAATAAGATCAGAGCCGGTCTCGGGGCCGGTCTCGAAATCGTTACAATATTTTCTATTGCAGATCCTATACTAGTTTGAAAAAAATTCCAATCTACACGAGAATCGTTCCATTTGCACGTGGGATAAATTTCATTAATTTTATTTTCAAACTCTGAATTCAGGACGATGGGAAAATGATCTGAGCCATGACAGTCAGATAGTATTCTCCAGTTCAGTTTATCAATTATATATGATGAAGTAAGAGATAGGTCTACTGCTGAGGGATTTTGGCCCGGAAGAGTAATACGTGTTGGGTTACCACCATTAATAACAATTAAGTCCTGGTTATCTAATGACTCGATGAGATTTTTGCCTTGTGTGGAATTATCTGTGCTACCCCATAAAGCATGATGACAATTCAAATCGCCACAAAAAATTGTTTTATATGTAAATTGCTGAAAGATACAGTCCCAATCCGATGTTTTTGCGGTCACATTGGGGGGTTTATAAATTGACACTAAATTTAATTCTCCATCATTGATACTGACAGCACATACTTCTATGCCAGGATGAGGGTTGTTATTTATTATAATTTGCTTACATTTGATACCTTCTTTCACCAAAATGGCTACTCCTCCATAACCATCGGTACTACATTTTTTTATAATATTAAATCCGTTTAATCTGAAATATTATTTTCTTTGAGCCAAATTTCTGAAAGTAAGATAATATTTATTTCAAAATCTCTAACTAAGTTTAATAGTTCAGTTTTTCTGACTGTTAAAGACCTAATATTCCACTGGAGAATGTTAATCTTATTATTAATTGTATATTTTTTGTTAATATTCTGAGTCATCGCTGTCAGTTAAAGTGTATATCTCCACTTGTTCACTATTAGGAAGCGGACCATCAAGAATTTGGAATATGCTGTTTTTTAGAATGGTTTCGTCGTATGTAATTTCATTTGTAATCACTCTATGTACGAATTGGATTACTTGAGTCAAAATATTTTCTTTGTATGCGATGAAATCGTTCCTATGCGGATTTGGAAGGATAGTCGTGCTAAGTTTCGGTGTTCTGATTTTATGTGAATGAGATGGGGTAATTAAGGGGGAAGTTGCCTTTCGTTTTTTTGATTGGGAAGAACTAGCTTTTTGTGTTTTCTGTATTTTTGGAGTAGGTTTTCTCAATGACAAATTGGATTTAGTTTCCGGTAAAGGAGGAAAGTTACTCGGATCATTCAAAAGAGAAAATTTATTGTGCGTCGTAATCTTAGCATATGAGGGGTTATTGACAATAAATGCAGCTTCTTTAAAAGTTGCATTTTCCTTTGCCATTACCTGTTTGATATTGGTTTGTTTTTTGAATACTGGGCAGCTTCTTGACAATGACCCGTGTTCGACACTATTGAAATGAACGCATAGAGTTCCCTTGGTGGTACAGGGATTGTCATTGCAACTGTCAGAGGCACATACGTTGCACCTGGCTTTACCTTTTCAAAGCTTACTAGTATGTCCATAACGTAGACATTTAAAACATTGCACCACTGGGTAGAAATAAGTATTTACTGGAAAATTAACGAAGTTAATCCTAACGTCCTCAAGAATTTTGTTCCCTTGAAACGTCAGAATCACCATTTGCCTATCAACGAATGTTATTTTACCGTCAGTATTTATTTTGCGTTTCAATGCTTAACTTCAGTTACTTCTATCGTAGATTCAATAGCTTTCAAAATATATTCTTCGGAAAACATTGTATCTACCATCCTAATAATACCTTTTTTATGGGTGTAGTATTTCGGAATATATGTTATTATATTATTTTTCATAAAGCTTTCATGTTCTACCAAACTGTTGGCTGTTTCGAAAGTATTACAAATTATCTTAACTCTATTAAGACCTACTGATTTTATATCTACGATATCATTTTGAAGTTTTTTGTCCTCTAACAAATAATGTCCAATTCTTATCGGAAACAGTCGCCCAAGGTTTTTTTCCTTGTGCTCTGCCATGACAAAAAAAGGACCATTATCAGTAGACTGATACCTGTTAATGAGATCGTATGTAGGAGTTGTAATTGTGGATGAATTAATTTCATTCAAGTCAGTATTTATATTGGGCGGATCTGCCCCGCCTGATTCATTCACAATTTCCATTGATGAAAAATAATCTTGCCGCCTATGAAATGATTGAAGCAAGCAAGGATAAAATAGAAAATGAAATAGTACTTATCTTATTGAAATCTGATCACTTTTACTGTCGCGCTCGCTGAGACTACCGATCGCCACAGGTGTTCGAACAGAACTGAAGTAGGTATTTAATAACCCAGATAATAGCTATATTTTTTTCTTTAAATAATTAGGGTCAGACAAAACGATATTAAGTAGGTAGGTTTTTCCTAACACAACATGCACTAAATTTCTTCCAAAATTAGGACCTCTAATATTCATAAAGTAATTCCTCTACATTAGTTCTGAGTGTATTTGCAAAATCAATCGTTAATCTGAATGAAGATGGAAATTTTAACTTTCAGTTTTTTTTATTTATGTCTGGTTTTCAATTGACAATGTTGGCTTTTCAAACAAAACTTCTTGCAGTTTGAATCATCTTTTGATTAATATGAATAATTTACAAGCGAGTAAAATGAGTAAAAACAGTAAATGTGAGTATTACAAAAACGAAATGAGTTTATGAAAAGTTGATATAATCGCGCTTAAAAATTCAAAAGCTTTATTTTATCTTTCTTCTGCAACAGGGAAAAGAGAAACAGGTAAAGACTGCAAACAACTGCGGATAAAGTGGCGGAGGGAGGCCACCGCATTACGTCATTTCAAGGTCATTTCCGATACAAACATGGATGATAGGAATGGAGCAGTCCTGTGTGTAATGTCCTTGGGTGTAATGGTGTAAATCAAGATGCATAGAAACCCTGGTGTGATCACTTAGGGCCGATTGCACCATTTCCGCTTAGTGCTTTGAGTGAAGCTTTAATTTATGAATCATTTAGAATGTGAAAGTATTCATATATTTGACATACCATTCAACATATTCTATCGGATTCTCAACTGCAAGTGACACTTAAAGCGATAAGTGTAACCTGTGCAACTGGCCCTTATACCTTGATACCGACATACAAAAGTGTTGATGTACGGCCTACTTGATTCATGTTATTTTATTGCATTGTTACCGTTTCACTTCTTTAGCACAGATGGCGGCAAAATTACAGATTAATGTTGTCATTGACGATTGACGGTTGGACAAGCGACAAGTGTCATGTCAACATTCAAAAACAATCAAATGACAAATCAAGGCACGGTCGAATGTTGGAAACTTGGCTATTTACGACTTCTGCGCCATCCATCGACGAATGAAGCCAACGGTATCAAAGCAATTACAGTATCAACAACTTTGGTAGAAACAAAATCGAATCTGTGATCGCACCAGGGTTTGTTAGTGTGAAGTTATCCACGAATTACGTGCGACGTTGCCAAACTTCCATATATTTCCTACCCACGCATTTTACCTATTTTCGCGTATATCTTTGCCTTTATTGTATTATTGTGGATGATTCCTGGCAGAATAGCTCTTAATGGAGTATCCGATTCATATAGGGTCTCAAAATAATTGCAAGTAAACATTCGAGATATTTGAAAAAACATTTCCCTCAGTATATCACTTGTTTCTGCGTGTTCGTTGATGAATTTTTCACAGAAATTATGAGAATGACAAGAGGAATCGGGAAAAAAGTATTATGGAATATGTACCACCGTAGGGGAGACTGGAGAAATTAAAATCGGATTTTTTTTTACATTTCACTTTGTATCTCGCTTGTTTTTGCGTGTTCGTTGATGAATTTTTCACAGAAATTATGAGAATGACAAGAGGAACCGGGTAAAAAGTATTATGGAATATGTACCACCCCGTAGGGGAGACTGGAGAAATTAAAATCGGATTTTTACCCCTACGGTGGTACATATTCCATAATACTTTTTTCTCGGTTCCTCTTATCATTCTTATGATTTCTGTGAAAAATTCATCAACGAACACGCAAAAACCAGTGAGATACAGAGTGAAATGTAAAAAAAATACGAATTCAATTTCTCCAGTCTCCCCTACGGTGGTACATATTCCATAATACTCTTTACTCGGTTCCTCTTGTCATTCTCATGATTTCTATGAAAAATTCATCAACGAACACGCAAAAACAAGTGAGATATAGAGTGAAATGTAAAAAAAAGTCCGAATTTAATTTCTCCTGTTTCCCCTACGGTGGTACATATTCCATAATACTCTTTTCTCCGTTTCTCTTGCATTCTCATAATTTCTGTGAAAAATTCATCAACGAACACGCAAAAACAAGCGAGATACAGAGTGAAATGTAAAAAAAATCCGATTTTAATATCTCCAGTCTCCCCTACGGTGGTACATATTCCATAATACCTTTTTTCCGGTTCCTCTTGTCATTCTCATAATTTCTGTGAAAAATTCATCAACGAACACGCAAAAACAAGTGAGATACAGAGTGAAATGTAAAAAAAAAAATCCGATTTTAATTTCTCCAGTCTCCCCTACGGTGGTACATATTCCATAATACTTTTTTCCCGGTTCCTCTTGTCATTCTCATAATTTATGTGAAAAACTCATCAACGAGCACGCAAAAACAAGCGAGATACAGAGTGAAATGTAAAAAAAAGTCCGAATTTAATTTCTCCTGTCTGCCCTACGGTGGTACATATTCCATAATACTTTTTTCCCGGTTCCTCTTGTCATTCTCATAATTTCTGTGAAAAATTCATCAACGAACACGCAAAATCAAGTGAGATACAGAGTGAAATGTAAAAAAAAATCCGAATTTAATTTCTCCAGTCTCCCCTACGGTGGTACATATTCCATAATACTTTTTTCCTGGTCATTCTCATAATTTCTGTGAAAAATTCATCAACGAACACGCAAAAACAAGCGAGATACAGAGTGAAATGTAAAAAAAATCCGATTTTAATTTCTCCAGTCTCCCCTACGGTGGTACATATTCCATAATACTTTTTCCTGGTTCCTCTTGTCATTCTCATGATTTCTGTGAAAAATTCATCAACGAACACGCAAAAACAAGTGAGATACAGAGTGAAATGTAAAAAAAAGTCCGAATTTAATTTCTCCTGTCTGCCCTACGGTGGTACATATTCCATAATACTTTTTTCCCGGTTCCTCTTGTCATTCTCATAATTTCTGTGAAAAATTCATCAACGAACACGCAAAAACAAGTGAGATACAGAGTGAAATGTAAAAAAAAATCCGAATTTAATTTCTCCTGTCCGCCCTACGGTGGTACATATTCCATAACACTTTTTTCCCGGTTCCTCTTGTCATTCTCATAATTTCTGTGGAAAATTCAAAAACGAACACGCAAAAACAAGTGAGATACAGAGTGAAATGTAAAAAAAAAATCCGAATTCAATTTCTCCAGTCTCCCCTACTGTTTTACATATTCCATAATACTCTTTTCTCGGTTCCTCTTGTCATTCTCATAATTTCTGTGAAAAATTCATCAACGAACACGCAAAAACAAGCGAGATACAGAGTGAAATGTAAAAAAAATCCGATTTTAATATCTCCAGTCTCCCCTACGGTGGTACATATTCCATAATACCTTTTTTCCGGTTCCTCTTGTCATTCTCATAATTTCTGTGAAAAATTCATTAACGAACACGCAAAAACAAGTGAGATACAGAGTGAAATGTAAAAAAAAAATCCGATTTTAACTTCTCCAGAGTCCCCTACGGTGGTACATATTCCATAATACTTTTTTCCCGGTTCCTCTTGTCATTCTCATAATTTCTGTGAAAAACTCATCAACGAGCACGCAAAAACAAGCGAGATACAGAGTGAAATGTAAAAAAAAGTCCGAATTTAATTTCTCCTGTCTCCCCTACGGTGGTACATATTCCATAATACTTTTTTCCCAGTCATTCTCATGATTTCTGTGAAAAATTCATCAACGAACACGCAAAAACAAGTGAGATACAGAGTGCAATGTTAGAAAAAATCCGATTTTAATTTCTCCAGTCTCCCCTACGGTGGTACATATTCCATAATACTTTTTTCCCAGTTCCTATTTGTCATTCTCATAATTTCTGTGGAAAATTCATCAACGAACACGCAAAAACAAGCGAGATACAGAGTGAAATGTATAATAAATCCGAATTCAATTTCTCCTGTCTCCCCTACGGTGGTTTATATTCCATAATACATTTTTCTCGGTTCCTCTTGTCATTCTCATAATTTCTGTGAAAAATTCATCGACGAACACGCAAAAACAAGTGAGATACAGAGTGAAATGTAAAAAAAAATCCGAATTTAATTTCTCCAGTCTCCCCTACGGTGGTACATATTCCATAATACTCTTTTCTCGGTTTCTCTTGTCATTCTCATAATTTCTGTGAAAAATTCATCAACGAACACGCAAAAACAAGTGAGATACAGAGTGAAATGTAAAAAAAATCCGAATTTAATTTCTCCAGTCTCCCCTACGGTGGTACATATTCCATAATACTTTTTTCCTGGTCATTCTCATAATTTCTGTGAAAAATTCATCAACGAACACGCAAAAACAAGCGAGATACAGAGTGAAATGTAAAAAAATCCGATTTTAATTTCTCCTGTCTCCCCTACGGTGGTACATATTCCATAATACTTTTTATCGGTTTCTCTGGTCATTCTCATAATTTCTGTGGAAAATTCATCAACGAACACGCAAAAACAAGCGAGATACAGAGTGAAATGTAAAAAAAATCCGATTTCAATTTCTCCTGTCTCCCCTACGGTGGTACATATTCCATAATACTTTTTTCCCGGTTCCTCTTGTCATTCTCATAATTTCTGTGAAAAATTCATCAACGAACACGCAAGAACAAGTGAGATACAGAGTGAAATGTAAAAAAAAATCCGAATTTATTTTCTCCAGTCTCCCCTACGGTGGTACATATTCCATAATACTTTTTTCTCGGTCATTCTCATAATTTCTGTGAAAAACTCATCAACGAACACGCAAACACAAGTGAGATACAGAGTGAAATGTAAAAAAAAATCCGAATTTAATTTCTCCAGTCTCCCCTACAGTGGTACATATCCCATAATACTTTTTTCCCGGTTCCTCTTGTCATTCTCATAGTTTCTGTGAAAAATTCATCAACGAAGGCGCAAAAACAAGTGAGATACAGAGTGAAATGTAAAAAAAAATCCGAATTTAATTTCTCCTGTCTGCCCTACGGTGGTACATATTCCATAATACTTTTTTCCCGGTTCCTCTTGTCATTCTCATAATTTCTGTGAAAAATTCATCAACGAACACGCAAAAACAAGCGAGATACAGAGTGAAATGTAAAATAAATCCGAATTCAATTTCTCCTGTCTCCCCTACGGTGGTTTATATTCCATAATACTTTTTTCCCGGTTCCTCTTGTCATTCTCATAATTTCTGTGAAAAATTCATCGACGAACACGCAAAAACAAGTGAGATACAGAGTGAAATGTAAAAAAAATCCGAATTTAATTTCTCCAGTCTCCCCTACGGTGGTACATATTCCATAATACTCTTTTCTCGGTTTCTCTTGTCATTCTCATAATTTCTGTGAAAAATTCATCAACGAACACGCAAAAACAAGTGAGATACAGAGTGAAATGTAAAAAAAAGTCCGAATTTAATTTCTCCTGTCTGCCCTACGTTGGTACATATTCCATAATACTTTTTTCCCGGTTCCTCTTGTCATTCTCATAATTTCTGTGAAAAATTCATCAACGAACACGCAAAAACAAGTGAGATACAGAGTGAAATGTAAAAAAAATCCGAATTTAATCTCTCCAGTCTCCCCTACGGTGGTACATATTCCATAATACTCTTTTCTCGGTTCCTCCTGTCATTCTCATAATTTCTGTGAAAAATTCATCAACGAACACGCAAAAACAAGCGAGATACAGAGTGAAATGTAAAAAAAATCCGATTTTAATTTCTCCAGTCTCCCCTACGGTGGTACATATTCCATAATACTTTTTCCCGGTTCCTCTTGTCATTCTCATAATTTCTGTGTAAAATTCATCAACGAACACGCAAAAACAAGTGAGATACAGAGTGAAATGTAAAAAAAAATCCGAATTTAATTTCTCCTGTCTTCCCTACGGTGGTACATATTCCATAATACTTTTTATCGGTTTCTCTTGTCATTCTCATAATTTCTGTGAAAAATGCATCAACGAACACGCAAAAACAAGCGAGATACAGAGTGAAATGTAAAAAAAATCCGATTTCAATTTCTCCTGTCTCCCCTACGGTGGTACATATTCCATAATACTTCTTTCCCGGTTCCTCTTGTCATTCTCATAATTTCTGTGAAAAATTCATCGACGAACACGCAAAAACAAGTGAGATACAGAGTGAAATGTAAAAAAAAATCCGAATTTAATTTCTCCTGTCTCCCCTACGGTGGTACATATTCCATAATACTCTTTTCTTGGTTCCTCTTGTCATTCTCATAATTTCTGTGAAAAATTCATCAACGAACACGCAAAAACAAGCGAGATACAGAGTGAAATGTAAAAAAAATCCGATTTTATGTTCTCCAGTCTCCCCTACGGTGGTACATATTCCATAATACTTTTTCCCGGTTCCTCTTGTCATTCTCATAATTTCTGTGAAAAATTCATCAACGAACTCGCAAAAACAAGCGAGATACAGAGTGAAATGTAAAAAAAATCCGATTTCAATTTCTCGTGTCTCCCCTACGGTGGTACATATTCCATAATACCCTTTTCTCGGTTTCTCTTGTCATTCTCATAATTTCTGTGAAAAATTCATCAACGAACACGCAAAAACAAGTGAGATACAGAGTGAAATGTAAAAAAAAATCCGAATTTAATTTCTCCAGTCTCCCCTACGGTGGTACATATTCCATAATACTTTTTTCCTGGTCATTCTCATAATTTCTGTGAAAAATTCATCAACGAACACGCAAAAACAAGTGAGATACAGAGTGAAATGTAAAAAAAAGTCCGAATTTAATTTCTCCTGTCTGCCCTACGGTGGTACATATTCCATAATACTTTTTTCCCGGTTCCTCTTGTCATTCTCATAATTTCTGTGAAAAATTCATCAACGAACACGCAAAAACAAGTGAGATACAGAGTGAAATGTAAAAAAAAATCCGAATTTAATTTCTCCAGTCTCCCCTACGGTGGTACATATTACATATTACTTTTTTCCTGGTCATTCTCATAATTTCTGTGAAAAATCCATCAACGAACACGCAAAAACAAGCGAGATACAGAGTGAAATGTAAAAAAAATCCGAATTTAATTTCTCCAGTCTCCCCTACGGTGGTACATATTCCATAATACTCTTTTCTCGGTTTCTCTTGTCATTCTCATGATTTCTGTGAAAAATTCATCAACGAACACGCAAAAACAAGTGAGATACAGAGTGAAATGTAAAAAAAAAGTCCGAATTTAATTTCTCCTGTCTGCCCTACGGTGGTACATATTCCATAATACTTTTTTCCCGGTTCCTCTTGTCATTCTCATAATTTCTGTGGAAAATTCATCAACGAACACGCAAAAACAAGTGAGATACAGAGCGAAATGTAAAAAAAAATCCTAATTTAATTTCTCCAGCCTCCCCTACGGTGGTACATATTCCATAATACTTTTTTCCTGGTCATTCTCATAATTTCTGTGAAAAATTCATCAACGAACACGCAAAAACAAGCGAGATACAGGGTGAAATGTAAAAAAAAATCCGATTTTAATTTCTCCTGTTTCCCCTACGGTGGTACATATTCCATAATACTTTTCCCGGTTCCTCTTGTCATTCTCATAATTTCTGTGTAAAATTCATCAACGAACACGCAAAAACAAGTGAGATACAGAGTGAAATGTAAAAAAAAATCCGAATTTAATTTCTCCTGTCTTCCCTACGGTGGTACATATTCCATAATACTTTTTATCGGTTTCTCTTGTCATTCTCATAATTTCTGTGAAAAATTCATCAACGAACACGCAAAAACAAGCGAGATACAGAGTGAAATGTAAAAAAAATCCGATTTCAATTTCTCCTGTCTCCCCTACGGTGGTACATATTCCATAATACTTCTTTCCCGGTTCCTCTTGTCATTCTCATAATTTCTGTGAAAAATTCATCGACGAACACGCAAAAACAAGTGAGATACAGAGTGAAATGTAAAAAAAAAATCCGAATTTAATTTCTCCAGTCTCCCCTACGGTGGTACATATTCCATAATACTCTTTTCTTGGTTCCTCTTGTCATTCTCATAATTTCTGTGAAAAATTCATCAACGAACACGCAAAAACAAGCGAGATACAGAGTGAAATGTAAAAAAAATCCGATTTTAAGTTCTCCAGTCTTCCCTACGGTAGTACATATTCCATAATACTTTTTCCCGGTTCCTCTTGTCATTCTCATAATTTCTGTGAAAAATTCATCAACGAACTCGCAAAAACAAGCGAGATACAGAGTGAAATGTAAAAAAAATCCGATTTCAATTTCTCGTGTCTCCCCTACGGTGGTACATATTCCATAATACCCTTTTCTCGGTTTCTCTTGTCATTCTCATAATTTCTGTGAAAAATTCATCAACGAACACGCAAAAACAAGTGAGATACAGAGTGAAATGTAAAAAAAAATCCGAATTTAATTTCTCCAGTCTCCCCTACGGTGGTACATATTCCATAATACTTTTTTCCTGGTCATTCTCATAATTTCTGTGAAAAATTCATCAACGAACACGCAAAAACAAGTGAGATACAGAGTGAAATGTAAAAAAAAGTCCGAATTTAATTTCTCCTGTCTGCCCTACGGTGGTACATATTCCATAATACTTTTTTCCCGGTTCCTCTTGTCATTCTCATAATTTCTGTGAAAAATTCATCAACGAACACGCAAAAACAAGTGAGATACAGAGTGAAATGTAAAAAAAAATCCGAATTTAATTTCTCCAGTCTCCCCTACGGTGGTACATATTCCATATTACTTTTTTCCTGGTCATTCTCATAATTTCTGTGAAAAATCCATCAACGAACACGCAAAAACAAGCGAGATACAGAGTGAAATGTAAAAAAAAATCCGAATTTAATTTCTCCAGTCTCCCCTACGGTGGTACATATTCCATAATACTCTTTTCTCGGTTTCTCTTGTCATTCTCATGATTTCTGTGAAAAATTCATCAACGAACACGCAAAAACAAGTGAGATACAGAGTGAAATGTAAAAAAAAAGTCCGAATTTAATTTCTCCTGTCTGCCCTACGGTGGTACATATTCCATAATACTTTTTTCCCGGTTCCTCTTGTCATTCTCATAATTTCTGTGGAAAATTCATCAACGAACACGCAAAAACAAGTGAGATACAGAGCGAAATGTAAAAAAAAATCCTAATTTAATTTCTCCAGCCTCCCCTACGGTGGTACATATTCCATAATACTTTTTTCCTGGTCATTCTCATAATTTCTGTGAAAAATTCATCAACGAACACGCAAAAACAAGCGAGATACAGGGTGAAATGTAAAAAAAATCCGATTTTAATTTCTCCTGTTTCCCCTACGGTGGTACATATTCCATAATACTTTTTCCCGGTTCCTCTTGTCATTCTCAAAATTTCTGTGTGAAATTCATCAACGAACACGCAAAAACAAGTGAGATACAGAGTGGAATGTAAAAAAAATCCGAATTTAATTTCTCCAGTCTCCCCTACGGTGGTGCATATTCCATAATACTCTTTTCTCGATCATTCTCATAATTTCTGTGAAAAATTCATCAACGAACACGCAAAAACAAGTGAGATACAGAGTGAAATGTAAAATAAAATCCGAATTTAATTTCTCCAGTCTCCCCTACGGTGGTACATATCCCATAATACTTCTTTCCTGGTTCCTCTTGTCATTCTCATAGTTTCTGTGAATAATTCATCAACGAACACGCAAAAACAAGTGAGATACAGAGTGAAATGTAAAAAAAAATCCGAATTTAATTTCTCCAGTCTCCCCTACGGTGGTACATATTCCATAATACTTTTTCCTCGGTTTCTCTTGTCATTCTCATAATTTCTGTGAAAAATTCATCAACGAACACGCAAAAACAAGTGAGATACAGAGTGTAATGTAAAAAAAAGTCCGAATTTAATTTCTCCTGTCTGCCCTACGGTGGTACATATTCCATAATACTTTTTTCCCGGTTCCTCTTGTCATTCTCATAATTTCTGTGAAAAATTCATCAACGAACACGCAAAAACAAGTGAGATACAGAGTGAAATGTAAAAAAAAATCCGAATTTAATTTCTCCAGTCTCCCCTACGGTGGTACATATTCCATATTACTTTTTTCCTGGTCATTCTCATAATTTCTGTGAAAAATCCATCAACGAACACGCAAAAACAAGCGAGATACAGAGTGAAATGTAAAAAAAAATCCGAATTTAATTTCTCCAGTCTCCCCTACGGTGGTACATATCCCATAATACTTTTTTCCTGGTTCCTCTTGTCATTCTCATAGTTTCTGTGAAAAATTCATCAACGAACGCGCAAAAACAAGTGAGATACAGAGTGAAATTTAAAAAAAATCCGAATTTAATTTCTCCAGTCTCCCCTACATTGGTACATATTCCATAATACTCTTTTCTCGGTTTCTCTTGTCATTCTCATGATTTTTGCGAAAAATTCATCAACAAACACGCAAAAACAAGTGAGATACAGAGTGAAATGTAAAAAAAAATCCGAATTTATTTCTCCAGCCTCCCCTACGGTGGTACATATTCCATAATACTTTTTTCCTGGTCATTCTCATAATTTCTGTGAAAATTTCATCAACGAACACGCAAAAACAAGCGAGATACATGGTGAAATGTAAAAAAAATCCGAATTTAATTTCTCCAGCCTCCCCTACGGTGGTACATATTCCATAATACTTTTTTCCCGGTCATTCTCATAATTTCTGTGAAAAATTCATCAACGAACACGCAAAAACAAGCGAGATACAGGGTGAAATGTAAAAAAAAATCCGATTTTAATTTCTCCTGTTTCCCCTACGGTGGTACATATTCCATAATACTTTTTCCCGGTTCCTCTTGTCATTCTCATAATTTCTGTGGAAAATTCATCAACGAACACGCAAAAACAAGTGAGATACAGAGCGAAATGTAAAAAAAATCCGAATTTAATTTCTCCAGCCTCCCCTACGGTGGTACATATTCCATAATACTTTTTACCTGGTCATTCTCATAATTTCTGTGAAAAATTCATCAACGAACACGCAAAAACAAGCGAGATACAGGGTGAAATGTAAAAAAAATCCGATTTTAATTTCTCCTGTTTCCCCTACGGTGGTACATATTCCATAATACTTTTTCCCGGTTCCTCTTGTCATTCTCAAAATTTCTGTGTAAAATTCATCAACGAACACGCAAAAACAAGTGAGATACAGAGTGGAATGTAAAAAAAATCCGAATTTAATTTCTCCAGTCTCCCCTACGGTGGTGCATATTCCATAATACTCTTTTCTCGGTCATTCTCATAATTTCTGTGAAAAATTCATCAACGAACACGCAAAAACAAGTGAGATACAGAGTGAAATGTAAAATAAAATCCGAATTTAATTTCTCCAGTCTCCCCTACGGTGGTACATATCCCATAATACTTTTTTCCTGGTTCCTCTTGTCATTCTCATAGTTTCTGTGAAAAATTCATCAACGAACACGCAAAAACAAGTGAGATACAGAGTGAAATGTAAAAAAAAATCCGAATTTAATTTCTCCAGTCTCCCCTACGGTGGTACATATTCCATAATACTTTTTTCCCGGTTCCTCTTGTCATTCTCATAATTTCTGTGAAAAATTCATCAACGAACACGCAAAAACAAGTGAGATACAGAGTGAAATGTAAAAAAAAGTCCGAATTTAATTTCTCCTGTCTGCCCTACGGTGGTACATATTCCATAATACTTTTTTCCCGGTTCCTCTTGTCATTCTCATAATTTCTGTGAAAAATTCATCAACGAACACGCAAAAACAAGTGAGATACAGAGTGAAATGTAAAAAAAAATCCGAATTTAATTTCTCCAGTCTCCCCTACGGTGGTACATATTCCATATTACTTTTTTCCTGGTCATTCTCATAATTTCTGTGAAAAATCCATCAACGAACACGCAAAAGCAAGCGAGATACAGAGTGAAATGTAAAAAAAAATCCGAATTTAATTTCTCCAGTCTCCCCTACGGTGGTACATATTCCATAATACTCTTTTCTCGGTTTCTCTTGTCATTCTCATGATTTCTGTGAAAAATTCATCAACGAACACGCAAAAACAAGTGAGATACAGAGTGAAATGTAAAAAAAAAGTCCGAATTTAATTTCTCCTGTCTGCCCTACGGTGGTACATATTCCATAATACTTTTTTCCCGGTTCCTCTTGTCATTCTCATAATTTCTGTGGAAAATTCATCAACGAACACGCAAAAACAAGTGAGATACAGAGCGAAATGTAAAAAAAAATCCGAATTTAATTTCTCCAGCCTCCCCTACGGTGGTACATATTCCATAATACTTTTTTCCTGGTCATTCTCATAATTTCTGTGAAAAATTCATCAACGAAAACGCAAAAACAAGCGAGATACAGGGTGAAATGTAAAAAAAATCCGATTTTAATTTCTCCTGTTTCCCCTACGGTGGTACATATTCCATAATACTTTTTCCCGGTTCCTCTTGTCATTCTCAAAATTTCTGTGTAAAATTCATCAACGAACACGCAAAAACAAGTGAGATACAGAGTGGAATGTAAAAAAAATCCGAATTTAATTTCTCCAGTCTCCCCTACGGTGGTGCATATTCCATAATACTCTTTTCTCGGTCATTCTCATAATTTCTGTGAAAAATTCATCAACGAACACGCAAAAACAAGTGAGATACAGAGTGAAATGTAAAATAAAATCCGAATTTAATTTCTCCAGTCTCCCCTACGGTGGTACATATCCCATAATACTTTTTTCCTGGTTCCTCTTGTCATTCTCATAGTTTCTGTGAAAAATTCATCAACGAACACGCAAAAACAAGTGAGATACAGAGTAAAATGTTAAAAAAAATCCGAATTTAATTTCTCCAGTCTCCCCTACGGTGGTACATATTCCATAATACTTTTTCCTCGGTTTCTCTTGTCATTCTCATAATTTCTGTGAAAAATTCATCAACGAACACGCAAAAACAAGTGAGATACAGAGTGTAATGTAAATAAAAGTCCGAATTTAATTTCTCCTGTCTGCCCTACGGTGGTACATATTCCATAATACTTTTTTCCCGGTTCCTCTTGTCATTCTCATAATTTCTGTGAAAAATTCATCAACGAACACGCAAAAACAAGTGAGATACAGAGTGAAATGTAAAAAAAAATCCGAATTTAATTTCTCCAGTCTCCCCTACGGTGGTACATATTCCATATTACTTTTTTCCTGGTCATTCTCATAATTTCTGTGAAAAATCCATCAACGAACACGCAAAAACAAGCGAGATACAGAGTGGAATGTAAAAAAAAATCCGAATTTAATTTCTCCAGTCTCCTCTACGGTGGTACATATCCCATAATACTTTTTTCCTGGTTCCTCTTGTCATTCTCATAGTTTCTGTGAAAAATTCATCAACGAACGCGCAAAAACAAGTGAGATACAGAGTGAAATTTAAAAAAAATCCGAATTTGATTTCTCCAGTCTCCCCTACATTGGTACATATTCCATAATACTCTTTTCTCGGTTTCTCTTGTCATTCTCATGATTTTTGTGAAAAATTCATCAACAAACACGCAAAAACAAGTGAGATACAGAGTGAAATGTAAAAAAAAATCCGAATTTATTTCTCCAGCCTCCCCTACGGTGGTACATATTCCATAATACTTTTTTCCTGGTCATTCTCATAATTTCTGTGAAAATTTCATCAACGAACACGCAAAAACAAGCGAGATACAGGGTGAAATGTAAAAAAAATCCGAATTTAATTTCTCCAGCCTCCCCTACGGTGGTACATATTCCATAATACTTTTTTCCCGGTCATTCTCATAATTTCTGTGAAAAATTCATCAACGAACACGCAAAAACAAGCGAGATACAGGGTGAAATGTAAAAAAAATCCGATTTTAATTTCTCCTGTTTCCCCTACGGTGGTACATATTCCATAATACTTTTTCCCGGTTCCTCTTGTCATTCTCATAATTTCTGTGGAAAATCCATCAACGAACACGCAAAAACAAGCGAGATACAGAGTGAAATGTAAAAAAAAATCCGAATTTAATTTCTCCAGTCTCCCCTACGGTGGTACATATTCCATAATACTCTTTTCTCGGTTTCTCTTGTCATTCTCATGATTTCTGTGAAAAATTCATCAACGAACACGCAAAAACAAGTGAGATACAGAGTGAAATGTAAAAAAAAAGTCCGAATTTAATTTCTCCTGTCTGCCCTACGGTGGTACATATTCCATAATACTTTTTTCCCGGTTCCTCTTGTCATTCTCATAATTTCTGTGGAAAATTCATCAACGAACACGCAAAAACAAGTGAGATACAGAGCGAAATGTAAAAAAAAATCCGAATTTAATTTCTCCAGCCTCCCCTACGGTGGTACATATTCCATAATACTTTTTTCCTGGTCATTCTCATGATTTCTGTGAAAAATTCATCAACGAACACGCAAAAACAAGCGAGATACAGGGTGAAATGTAAAAAAAATCCGATTTTAATTTCTCCTGTTTCCCCTACGGTGGTACATATTCCATAATACTTTTTCCCGGTTCCTCTTGTCATTCTCAAAATTTCTGTGTAAAATTCATCAACGAACACGCAAAAACAAGTGAGATACAGAGTGGAATGTAAAAAAAATCCGAATTTAATTTCTCCAGTCTCCCCTACGGTGGTGCATATTCCATAATACTCTTTTCTCGGTCATTCTCATAATTTCTGTGAAAAATTCATCAACGAACACGCAAAAACAAGTGAGATACAGAGTGAAATGTAAAATAAAATCCGAATTTAATTTCTCCAGTCTCCCCTACGGTGGTACATATCCCATAATACTTTTTTCCTGGTTCCTCTTGTCATTCTCATAGTTTCTGTGAAAAATTCATCAACGAACACGCAAAAACAAGTGAGATACAGAGTGAAATGTAAAAAAAAATCCGAATTTAATTTCTCCAGTCTCCCCTACGGTGGTACATATTCCATAATACTTTTTCCTCGGTTTCTCTTGTCATTCTCATAATTTCTGTGAAAAATTCATCAACGAACACGCAAAAACAAGTGAGATACAGAGTGAAATGTACAAAAAAGTCCGAATTTAATTTCTCCTGTCTGCCCTACGGTGGTACATATTCCATAATACTTTTTTCCCGGTTCCTCTTGTCATTCTCATAATTTCTGTGAAAAATTCATCAACGAACACGCAAAAACAAGTGAGATACAGAGTGAAATGTAAAAAAAAATCCGAATTTAATTTCTCCAGTCTCCCCTACGGTGGTACATATTCCATATTACTTTTTTCCTGGTCATTCTCATAATTTCTGTGAAAAATCCATCAACGAACACGCAAAAACAAGCGAGATACAGAGTGAAATGTAAAAAAAAATCCGAATTTAATTTCTCCAGTCTCCCCTACGGTGGTACATATCCCATAATACTTTTTTCCTGGTTCCTCTTGTCATTCTCATAGTTTCTGTGAAAAAATTCATCAACGAACGCGCAAAAACAAGTGAGATACAGAGTGAAATTTAAAAAAAATCCGAATTTAATTTCTCCAGTCTCCCCTACATTTGTACATATTCCATAATACTCTTTTCTCGGTTTCTCTTGTCATTCTCATGATTTCTGTGAAAAATTCATCAACAAACACGCAAAAACAAGTGAGATACAGAGTGAAATGTAAAAAAAAATCCGAATTTATTTCTCCAGCCTCCCCTACGGTGGTACATATTCCATAATACTTTTTTCCTGGTCATTCTCATAATTTCTGTGAAAATTTCATCAACGAACACGCAAAAACAAGCGAGATACAGGGTGAAATGTAAAAAAAATCCGAATTTAATTTCTCCAGCCTCCCCTACGGCGGTACATATTCCATAATACTTTTTTCCTGGTCATTCTCATAATTTCTGTGAAAAATTCATCAACGAACACGCAAAAACAAGCGAGATACAGGGTGATATGTAAAAAAAATCCGATTTTAATTTCTCCTGTTTCCCCTACGGTGGTACATATTCCATAATACTTTTTCCCGGTTCCTCTTGTCATTCTCATAATTTCTGTGGAAAATTCATCAACGAACACGCAAAAACAAGTGAGATACAGAGCGAAATGTAAAAAAAAATCCGAATTTAATTTCTCCAGCCTCCCCTACGGTGGTACATATTCCATAATACTTTTTTCCTGGTCATTCTCATAATTTCTGTGAAAAATTCATCAACGAACACGCAAAAACAAGCGAGATACAGGGTGAAATGTAAAAAAAATCCGATTTTAATTTCTCCTGTTTCCCCTACGGTGGTACATATTCCATAATACTTTTTCCCGGTTCCTCTTGTCATTCTCAAAATTTCTGTGTAAAATTCATCAACGAACACGCAAAAACAAGTGAGATACAGAGTGGAATGTAAAAAAAATCCGAATTTAATTTCTCCAGTCTCCCCTACGGTGGTGCATATTCCATAATACTCTTTTCTCGGTCATTCTCATAATTTCTGTGAAAAATTCATCAACGAACACGCAAAAACAAGTGAGATACAGAGTGAAATGTAAAATAAAATCCGAATTTAATTTCTCCAGTCTCCCCTACGGTGGTACATATCCCATAATACTTTTTTCCTGGTTCCTCTTGTCATTCTCATAGTTTCTGTGAAAAATTCATCAACGAACGCGCAAAAACAAGTGAGATACAGAGTGAAATTTAAAAAAAATCCGAATTTAATTTCTCCAGTCTCCCCTACATTGGTACATATTCCATAATACTCTTTTCTCGGTTTCTTTTGTCATTCTCATGATTTCTGTGAAAAATTCATCAACAAACACGCAAAAACAAGTGAGATACAGAGTGAAATGTAAAAAAAAATCCGAATTTATTTCTCCAGCCTCCCCTACGGTGGTACATATTCCATAATACTTTTTTCCTGGTCATTCTCATAATTTCTGTGAAAATTTCATCAACGAACACGCAGAAACAAGCGAGATACAGGGTGAAATGTAAAAAAAATCCGATTTTAATTTCTCCTGTTTCCCCTACGGTGGTACATATTCCATAATACTTTTTCCCGGTTCCTCTTGTCATTCTCAAAATTTCTGTGTAAAATTCATCAACGAACACGCAAAAACAAGTGAGATACAGAGTGGAATGTAAAAAAAATCCGAATTTAATTTCTCCAGTCTCCCCTACGGTGGTACATATTCCATAATACTCTTTTCTCGGTTCCTTTTGTCATTCTCATAATTTCTGTGAAAAATTCATCAACGAACACGCAAAAACAAGCGAGATACAGAGTGAAATGTAAAAAAAATCCGATTTTGATATCTCCAGTCTCCCCTATGGTGGTACATATCCCATAATACTTTTTCTCGGTTTCTCTTGTCATTCTCATAATTTCTGTGAAAAATTCATCAACATACACGCAAAAACAAGCGAGATACAGAGTGAAATGTAAAAAAAATCCGATTTCAATTTCTCCTGTCTCCCCTACGGTGGTATATATTCCATAATACTTTTTTCCTGGTTCCTCTTGTCATTCTCATAATTTCTGTGAAAAATTCATCAACGAAAACGCAAAAACAAGTGAGATACAGAGTGAAATGTAAAAAAAATCCGAATTTAATTTCTCCAGTCTCCCCTACGGTGGTACATATTCCATAATACTCTTTTCTCGGTTTCTCTTGTCATTCTCATAATTTCTGTGAAAAATTCATCAACGAACACGCAAAAACAAGCGAGATACAGAGTGAAATGTAAAAAAAATCCGATTTTGATATCTCCAGTCTCCCCTACGGTGGTTCATATTCCATAATACTTTTTCTCGGTTTCTCTTGTCATTCTCATAATTTCTGTGAAAAATTCATCAACGAACACGCAAAAACAAGCGAGATACAGAGTGAAATGTAAAAAAAAATCCGATTTTGATATCTCCAGTCTCCCCTACGGTGGTACATATTCCATAATACTTTTTCTCGGTTTCTCTTGTCATTCTCATAATTTCTGTGAAAAATTCATCAACGAACAAGCAAAAACAAGCGAGATACAGAGTGAAATGTAAAAAAAATCCGATTTCAATTTCTCCTGTCTCCCCTACGGTGGTACATATTCCATAATACTTTTTTCCCGGTTCCTCTTGTCATTCTCATAATTTCTGTGAAAAATTCATCAACGAACACGCAAAAACAAGTGAGATACAGAGTGAAATGTAAAAAAAAATCCGAATTTAATTTCTCCAGTCTCCCCTACGGTGGTACATATTCCATAATACTCTTTTCTCGGTTTCTCTTGTCATTCTCATAATTTCTGTGAAAAATTCATCAACGAACACGCAAAAACAAGTGAGATACAGAGTGAAATGTAAAAAAAAGTCCGAATATAATTTCTCCTGTCTGCCCTACGGTGGTACATATTCCATAATACTTTTTTCCCGGTTCCTCTTGTCATTCTCATAATTTCTGTGAAAAATTCATCAATGAACACGCAAAAACAAGTGAGATACAGAGTGAAATGTAAAAAAAAGTCCGAATTTAATTTCTCCTGTCTGCCCTACGGTGGTACATATTCCATAATACTTTTTTCCCGGTTCCTCTTGTCATTCTCATAATTTCTGTGAAATATTCATCAACGAACACGCAAAAACAAGTGAGATACAGAGTGAAATGTAAAAAAAAATCCGAATTTAATTTCTCCAGTCTCCCCTAGGGTGGTACATATTCCATAATACTCTTTTCTCGGTTTCTCTTGTTATTCTCATGATTTCTGTGAAAAATTCATCAACGAACACGCAAAAACAAGTGAGATACAGAGTGAAATGTAAAAAAAAGTCCGAATTTGATTTCTCCTGTCTGCCCTACGGTGGTACATATTCCATAATACTTTTTTCCCGGTTCCTCTTGTCATTCTCATAATTTCTGTGAAAAATTCATCAACGAACACGCAAAAACAAGTGAGATACAGAGTGAAATGTAAAAAAAAAATCCGAATTTGATTTCTCCAGCCTCCCCTACGGTGGTACATATTCCATAATACTTTTTTCCTGGTCATTCTCATAATTTCTGTGAAAAATTCATCATCGAACACGCAAAAACAAGCGAGATACAGGGTGAAATGTAAAAAAAAATCCGATTTTAATTTCTCCTGTGTCCCCTACGGTGGTACATATTCCATAATACTTTTTCCCGGTTCCTCTTGTCATTCTCATAATTTCTGTGTAAAATTCATCAACGAACACGCAAAAGCAAGTGAGATACAGAGTGAAATGCAAAAAAAAATCCGAATTTAATTTCTCTTGTCTCCCCTACGGTGGTACATATTCCATAATACTTTTTATCGGTTTCTCTTGTCATTCTCATAATTTCTGTGAAAAATTCATCAACGAACACGCAAAAACAAGCGAGATACAGAGTGAAATGTAAAAAAAATCCGAATTCAATTTCTCCTGTCTCCCCTACGGTGGTACATATTCCATAATACTTTTTTCCCGGTTCCTCTTGTCATTCTCATAATTTCTGTGGAAACTTCATCGACGAACACGCAAAAACAAGTGAGATACAGAGTGAAATGTAAAAAAAAATCCGAATTTAATTTCTCCAGTCTCCCCTACGGTGGTACATATTCCATAATACTCTTTTCTCGGTTTCTCTTGTCATTCTCATAATTTCTGTGAAAAATTCATCAACGAACACGCAGAAACAAGTGAGATACAGAGTGAAATGTAAAAAAAAGTCCGAATTTAATTTCTCCTGTCTGCCCTACGTTGGTACATATTCCATAATACTTTTTTCCCGGTTCCTCTTGTCATTCTCATAATTTCTGTGAAAAATTCATCAACGAACACGCAAAAACAAGTGAGATACAGAGTGAAATGTAAAAAAAATCCGAATTTAATTTCTCCAGTCTCCCCTACGGTGGTACATATTCCATAATACTTTTTTCCTGGTCATTCTCATAATTTCTGTGAAAAATTCATCAACGAACACGCAAAAACAAGTGAGATACAGAGTGAAATGTAAAAAAAATCCGAATTTAATTTCTCCAGTCTCCCCTACGGTGTTACATATTCCATAATACTTTTTATCGGTTTCTCTGGTCATTCTCATAATTTCTGTGAAAAATTCATCAACGAACACGCAAAAACAAGCGAGATACAGAGTGAAATGTAAAAAAAATCCGATTTCAATTTCTCCTGTCTCCCCTACGGTGGTACATATTCCATAATACTTTTTTCCCGGTTCCTCTTGTCATTCTCATAATTTCTGTGAAAAATTCATCAACGAACACGCAAGAACAAGTGAGATACAGAGTGAAATGTAAAAAAAAATCCGAATTTAATTTCTCCAGTCTCCACTACGGTGGTACATATTCCATAATACTCTTTTGTCGGTTTCTCTTGTCATTCTCATAATTTCTGTGAAAAATTCATCAACGAACACGCAAAAACAAGTGAGATACAGAGTGAAATGTAAAAAAAAGTCCGAATTTAATTTCTCCTGTCTGCCCTACGGTGGTACATATTCCATAATACTTTTTTCCCGGTTCCTCTTGTCATTCTCATAATTTCTGTGAAAAATTCATCAACGAACACGCAAAAACAAGGGAGATACAGAGTGAAATGTAAATAAAAAATCCGAATTTAATTTCTCCAGTCTCCCCTACGGTGGTACATATTCCATAATACTCTTTTCTCGGTTCCTCTTGTCATTCTCATAATTTCTGTGAAAAACTCATCAACGAACACGCAAAAACAAGCGAGATACAGAGTGAAATGTAAAAAAAATCCGATTTTAATTTCTCCAGTCTCCCCTACGGTGGTACATATTCCATAATACTTTTTCCCGGTTCCTCTTGTCATTCTCATAATTTCTGTGTAAAATTCATCAACGAACACGCAAAAACAAGTGAGATACAGAGTGAAATGTAAAAAAAAATCCGAATTTAATTTCTCCTGTCTCCCCTACGGTGGTACATATTCCATAATACTTTTTATCGGTTTCTCTTGTCATTCTCATAATTTCTGTGAAAAATTCATCAACGAACACGCAAAAACAAGCGAGATACAGAGTGAAATGTAAAAAAAATCCGATTTCAATTTCTCCTGTCTCCCCTACGGTGGTACATATTCCATAATACTTCTTTCCCGGTTCCTCTTGTCATTCTCATAATTTCTGTGAAAAATTCATCGACGAACACGCAAAAACAAGTGAGATACAGAGTGAAATGTAAAAAAAAAATCCGAATTTAATTTCTCCAGTCTACCCTACGGTGGTACATATTCCATAATACTTTTTCCCGGTTCCTCTTGTCATTCTCATAATTTCTGTGTAAATTCATCAACGAAAACGCAAAAACAAGTGAGATACAGAGTGAAATGTAAAAAAAATCCGAATTTAATTTCTCCTGTCTCCCCTACGGTGGTACATATTCCATAATACTTTTTATCGGTTTCTCTTGTCATTCTCATAATTTCTGTGAAAAATTCATCAACGAACACGCAAAAACAAGCGAGATACAGAGTGAAATGTAAAAAAAATCCGATTTCAATTTCTCCTGTCTCCCCTACGGTGGTACATATTCCATAATACTCTTTTCTCGGTTTCTCTTGTCATTCTCATAATTTCTGTGAAAAATTCATCAACGAACACGCAAAAACAAGTGAGATACAGAGTGAAATGTTAAAAAAATATGATTTTAATTTCTCCTGTCTCCCCTACGGTGGTATATATTCCATAATACTTTTTCCCTGGTCAGTCTCATAATTTCTGTGAAAAATTCATCAACGAACACGCAAAAACAAGCGAGATACAGAGTGAAATGTAAAAAAAATATGATTTTAATTTCTCCTGTCTCCCCTACGGTGGTACTTATTCCATAATACTTTTTTCCCGGTTCCTCTTGTCATTCTCATAATTTCTGTGAAAAATTCATCAACGAACACGCAAAAACAAGTGAGATACAGAGTGAAATGTAAAAAAAAATCCGAATTTAATTTCTCCAATCTCCCCTACGGTGGTACATATTCCATAATACTTTTTTCTCGGTTTCTCTTGTCATTCTCATAATTTCTGTGGAAAATTCATCAACGAACACGCAAAAACAAGTGAGATACAGAGTGAAATGTAAAAAAAAAACCGAATTTAATTTCTCCTGTCTGCCCTACGGTGGTACATATTCCATAATACTTTTTTCCCGGTTCCTCTTGTCATTCTCATAATTTCTGTGAAAGATTCATCAACGAACACGCAAAAACAAGTGAGATACAGAGTGAAATGTAAAAAAAATCCGAATTTAATTTCTCCAGTCTCCCCTACGGTGGTACATATTCCATATTACTTTTTTCCTGGTCATTCTCATAATTTCTGTGAAAAATCCATCAACGAACACGCAAAAACAAGCGAGATACAGAGTGAAATGTAAAAAAAAATCCGAATTTAATTTCTCCAGTCTCCCCTACGGTGGTACATATTCCATAATACTTTTTTCTTGGATCCTCTTGTCATTCTCATAATTTCTGTGAAAAATTCATCAACGAACACGCAAAAACAAGCGAGATACAGAGTGAAATGTAAAAAAAATCCGATTTCAATTTCTCCTGTCTCCCCTACGGTGGTACATATTCCATAATACTTTTTTCCCGGTTCCTCTTGTCATTCTCATAATTTCTGTGAAAAATTCATCAACGAACACGCAAAAACAAGCGAGATACAGAGTGAAATGTAAAAAAAGTCCGAATTTAATTTCTCCAGTCTCCCCTACGGTGGTACATATTCCATATTACTTTTTTCCTGGTCATTCTCATAATTTCTGTGAAAAATCCATCAACGAACACGCAAAAACAAGTGAGATACAGAGTGAAATGTAAAAAAAAATCCGATTTTAATTTCTCCAGTCTCCCCTACGGTGGTACATTATCCATAATACTCTTTTCTTGGATCCTCTTATCATTCTCATAATTTCTGTGAAAAATTCATCAACGAACACGCAAAAACAAGCGAGATACAGAGTGAAATGTAAAAAAAAATCCGATTTTGATATCTCCAGTCTCCCCTACGGTGGTACATATTCCATAATACTTTTTCTCGGTTTCTCTTGTCATTCTCATAATTTCTGTGAAAAATTCATCAACGAACAAGCAAAAACAAGCGAGATACAGAGTGAAATGTAAAAAAAATCCGATTTCAATTTCTCCTGTCTCCCCTACGGTGGTACATATTCCATAATACTTTTTTCCCGGTTCCTCTTGTCATTCTCATAATTTCTGTGAAAAATTCATCAACGAACACGCAAAAACAAGTGAGATACAGAGTGAAATGTAAAAAAAAATCCGAATTTAATTTCTCCAGTCTCCCCTACGGTGGTACATATTCCATAATACTCTTTTCTCGGTTTCTCTTGTCATTCTCATAATTTCTGTGAAAAATTCATCAACGAACACGCAAAAACAAGTGAGATACAGAGTGAAATGTAAAAAAAAGTCCGAATATAATTTCTCCTGTCTGCCCTACGGTGGTACATATTCCATAATACTTTTTTCCCGGTTCCTCTTGTCATTCTCATAATTTCTGTGAAAAATTCATCAACGAACACGCAAAAACAAGTGAGATACAGAGTGAAATGTAAAAAAAAGTCCGAATTTAATTTCTCCTGTCTGCCCTACGGTGGTACATATTCCATAATACTTTTTTCCCGGTTCCTCTTGTCATTCTCATAATTTCTGTGAAAAATTCATCAACGAACACGCAAAAACAAGTGAGATACAGAGTGAAATGTAAAAAAAAATCCGAATTTAATTTCTCCAGTCTCCCCTAGGGTGGTACATATTCCATAATACTCTTTTCTCGGTTTCTCTTGTTATTCTCATGATTTCTGTGAAAAATTCATCAACGAACACGCAAAAACAAGTGAGATACAGAGTGAAATGTAAAAAAAAGTCCGAATTTGATTTCTCCTGTCTGCCCTACGGTGGTACATATTCCATAATACTTTTTTCCCGGTTCCTCTTGTCATTCTCATAATTTCTGTGAAAAATTCATCAACGAACACGCAAAAACAAGTGAGATACAGAGTGAAATGTAAAAAAAAAATCCGAATTTAATTTCTCCAGCCTCCCCTACGGTGGTACATATTCCATAATACTTTTTTCCTGGTCATTCTCATAATTTCTGTGAAAAATTCATCATCGAACACGCAAAAACAAGCGAGATACAGGGTGAAATGTAAAAAAAAATCCGATTTTAATTTCTCCTGTGTCCCCTACGGTGGTACATATTCCATAATACTTTTTCCCGGTTCCTCTTGTCATTCTCATAATTTCTGTGTAAAATTCATCAACGAACACGCAAAAGCAAGTGAGATACAGAGTGAAATGCAAAAAAAAATCCGAATTTAATTTCTCTTGTCTCCCCTACGGTGGTACTTATTCCATAATACTTTTTATCGGTTTCTCTTGTCATTCTCATAATTTCTGTGAAAAATTCATAAACGAACACGCAAAAACAAGCGAGATACAGAGTGAAATGTAAAAAAAATCCGAATTCAATTTCTCCTGTCTCCCCTACGGTGGTACATATTCCATAATACTTTTTTCCCGGTTCCTCTTGTCATTCTCATAATTTCTGTGGAAAATTCATCGACGAACACGCAAAAACAAGTGAGATACAGAGTGAAATGTAAAAAAAAATCCGAATTTAATTTCTCCAGTCTCCCCTACGGTGGTACATATTCCATAATACTCTTTTCTCGGTTTCTCTTGTCATTCTCATAATTTCTGTGAAAAATTCATCAACGAACACGCAGAAACAAGTGAGATACAGAGTGAAATGTAAAAAAAAGTCCGAATTTAATTTCTCCTGTCTGCCCTACGTTGGTACATATTCCATAATACTTTTTTTCCGGTTCCTCTTGTCATTCTCATAATTTCTGTGAAAAATTCATCAACGAACACGCAAAAACAAGTGAGATACAGAGTGAAATGTAAAAAAAATCCGAATTTAATTTCTCCAGTCTCCCCTACGGTGGTACTTATTCCATAATACTTTTTTCCTGGTCATTCTCATAATTTCTGTGAAAAATTCATCAACGAACACGCAAAAACAAGTGAGATACAGAGTGAAATGTAAAAAAAATCCGAATTTAATTTCTCCAGTCTCCCCTACGGTGTTACATATTCCATAATACTTTTTATCGGTTTCTCTGGTCATTCTCATGATTTCTGTGAAAAATTCATCAACGAACACGCAAAAACAAGCGAGATACAGAGTGAAATGTAAAAAAATTCCGATTTCAATTTCTCCTGTCTCCCCTACGGTGGTACATATTCCATAATACTTTTTTCCCGGTTCCTCTTGTCATTCTCATAATTTCTGTGAAAAATTCATCAACGAACACGCAAGAACAAGTGAGATACAGAGTGAAATGTAAAAAAAAATCCGAATTTAATTTCTCCAGTCTCCCCTACGGTGGTACATATTCCATAATACTCTTTTGTCGGTTTCTCTTGTCATTCTCATAATTTCTGTGAAAAATTCATCAACGAACACGCAAAAACAAGTGAGATACAGAGTGAAATGTAAAAAAAAGTCCGAATTTAATTTCTCCTGTCTGCCCTACGGTGGTACATATTCCATAATACTTTTTTCCCGGTTCCTCTTGTCATTCTCATAATTTCTGTGAAAAATTCATCAACGAACACGCAAAAACAAGGGAGATACAGAGTGAAATGTAAATAAAAAATCCGAATTTAATTTCTCCAGTCTCCCCTACGGTGGTACATATTCCATAATACTCTTTTCTCGGTTCCTCTTGTCATTCTCATAATTTCTGTGAAAAACTCATCAACGAACACGCAAAAACAAGCGAGATACAGAGTGAAATGTAAAAAAAATCCGATTTTAATTTCTCCAGTCTCCCCTACGGTGGTACATATTCCATAATACTTTTTCCCGGTTCCTCTTGTCATTCTCATAATTTCTGTGTAAAATTCATCAACGAACACGCAAAAACAAGTGAGATACAGAGTGAAATGTAAAAAAAAATCCGAATTTAATTTCTTCTGTCTCCCCTACGGTGGTACATATTCCATAATACTTTTTATCGGTTTCTCTTGTCATTCTCATAATTTCTGTGAAAAATTCATCAACGAACACGCAAAAACAAGCGAGATACAGAGTGAAATGTAAAAAAAATCCGATTTCAATTTCTCCTGTCTCCCCTACGCTGGTACATATTCCATAATACTTCTTTCCCGGTTCCTCTTGTCATTCTCATAATTTTTGTGAAAAATTCATCGACGAACACGCAAAAACAAGTGAGATACAGAGTGAAATGTAAAAAAAAAATCCGAATTTAATTTCTCCAGTCTACCCTATGGTGGTACATATTCCATAATACTTTTTCCCGGTTCCTCTTGTCATTCTCATAATTTCTGTGTAAATTCATCAACGAACACGCAAAAACAAGTGAGATACAGAGTGAAATGTAAAAAAAATCCGAATTTAATTTCTCCTGTCTCCCCTACGGTGGTACATATTCCATAATACTTTTTATCGGTTTCTCTTGTCATTCTCATAATTTCTGTGAAAAATTCATCAACGAACACGCAAAAACAAGCGAGATACAGAGTGAAATGTAAAAAAAATCCGATTTCAATTTCTCCTGTCTCCCCTACGGTGGTACATATTCCATAATACTCTTTTCTCGGTTTCTCTTGTCATTCTCATAATTTCTGTGAAAAATTCATCAACGAACACGCAAAAACAAGTGAGATACAGAGTGAAATGTTAAAAAAATATGATTTTAATTTCTCCTGTCTCCCCTACGGTGGTACATATTCCATTATACTTTTTCCCTGGTCAGTCTCATAATTTCTGTGAAAAATTCATCAACGAACACGCAAAAACAAGCGAGATACAGAGTGAAATGTAAAAAAAATATGATTTTAATTTCTCCTGTCTCCCCTACGGTGGTACTTATTCCATAATACTTTTTTCCCGGTTGCTCTTGTCATTCTCATAATTTCTGTGAAAAATTCATCAACGAACACGCAAAAACAAGTGAGATACAGAGTGAAATGTAAAAAAAAATCCGAATTTAATTTCTCCAGTCTCCCCTACGGTGGTACATATTCCATAATACTTTTTTCTCGGTTTCTCTTGTCATTCTCATAATTTCTGTGGAAAATTCATCAACGAACACGCAAAAACAAGTGAGATACAGAGTGAAATGTAAAAAAAAAAACCGAATTTAATTTCTCCTGTCTGCCCTACGGTGGTACATATTCCATAATACTTTTTTCCCGGTTCCTCTTGTCATTCTCATAATTTCTGTGAAAGATTCATCAACGAACACGCAAAAACAAGTGAGATACAGAGTGAAATGTAAAAAAAAATCCGAATTTAATTTCTCCAGTCTCCCCTACGGTGGTACATATTCCATATTACTTTTTTCCTGGTCATTCTCATAATTTCTGTGAAAAATCCATCAACGAACACGCAAAAACAAGCGAGATACAGAGTGAAATGTAAAAAAAAATCCGAATTTAATTTCTCCAGTCTCCCCTACGGTGGTACATATTCCATAATACTCTTTTCTTGGATCCTCTTGTCATTCTCATAATTTCTGTGAAAAATTCATCAACGAACACGCAAAAACAAGCGAGATACAGAGTGAAATGTAAAAAAAATCCGATTTCAATTTCTCCTGTCTCCCCTACGGTGGTACATATTCCATAATACTTTTTTCCCGGTTCCTCTTGTCATTCTCATAATTTCTGTGAAAAATTCATCAACGAACACGCAAAAACAAGCGAGATACAGAGAGAAATGTAAAAAAAGTCCGAATTTAATTTCTCCAGTCTCCCCTACGGTGGTACATATTCCATATTACTTTTTTCCTGGTCATTCTCATAATTTCTGTGAAAAATCCATCAACGAACACGCAAAAACAAGTGAGATACAGAGTGAAATGTAAAAAAAAATCCGAATTTAATTTCTCCAGTCTCCCCTACGGTGGTACATATTCCATAATACTCTTTTCTTGGATCCTCTTGTCATTCTCATAATTTCTGTGAAAAATTCATCAACGAACACGCAAAAACAAGCGAGATACAGAGTGAAATGTAAAAAGAATCCGATTTCAATTTCTCCTGTCTCCCCTACGGTGGTACATATTCCATAATACTTTTTTTCCGGTTCCTCTTGTCATTCTCATAATTTCTGTGAAAAATTCATCAACGAACACGCAAAAACAAGCGAGATACAGAGTGAAATTTAAAAAAAAATCCGAATTTAATTTCTCCAGTCTCCCCTACGGTGGTACATATTCCATAATACTCTTTTCTCGGATTTTCTTGTCTTTCTCATAATTTCTGTGAAAAATTCATCAACGAACACGCAAAAACAATTGAGATACAGAGTGAAATGTAAAAAAAAGTCCGAATTTAATTTCTCCTGTCTGCCCTACGGTGGTACATATTCCATAATACTTTTTTCCCGGTTCCTCTTGTCATTCTCATAATTTCTGTGAAAAATTCATCAACGAAATCGCAAAAACAAGTGAGATACAGAGTGAAATGTAAAAAAAAATCCGAATTTGATTTCTCCAGTCTCCCCTACGGTGGTACATATTCCATAATACTCTTTTCTCGGATTTTCTTGTCATTCTCATAATTTCTGTGAAAAATTCATCAACGAACACGCAAAAACAAGTGAGATACAGAGTGAAATGTAAAAAAAAGTCCGAATTTAATTTCTCCTGTCTGCCCTACGGTGGTACATATTCCATAATACTTTTTTCCTGGTTCCTCTTGTCATTCTCATAATTTCTGTGAAAAATTCATCAACGAACACGCAAAAACAAGTGAGATACAGAGTGAAATGTAAAAAAAAGTCCGAATATAATTTCTCCTGTCTGCCCTACGGTGGTACATATTCCATAATACTTTTTTCCCGGTTCCTCTTGTCATTCTCATAATTTCTGTGAAAAATTCATCAACGAAAACGCAAAAACAAGTGAGATACAGAGTGAAATGTAAAAAAAAATCCGAATTTAATTTCTCCAGTCTCCCCTACGGTGGTACATATTCCATAATACTGTTTTCTCGGTTCCTCTTGTCATTTTCATAATTTCTGTGAAAGATTCATCAACGAACACGCAAAAACAAGTGAGATACAGAGTGAAATGTAAAAAAAAATCCGAATTTAATTTCTCCAGTCTCCCCTACGGTGGTACATATTCCATATTACTTTTTTCCTGGTCATTCTCATAATTTCTGTGAAAAATCCATCAACGAACACGCAAAAACAAGCGAGATACAGAGTGAAATGTAAAAAAAAATCCGAATTTAATTTCTCCAGTCTCCCCTACGGTGGTACATATTCCATATTACTTTTTTCCTGGTCATTCTCATAATTTCTGTGAAAAATCCATCAACGAACACGCAAAAACAAGCGAGATACAGAGTGAAATGTAAAAAAAAATCCGAATTTAATTTCTCCAGTCTCCCCTACGGTGGTACATATTCCATAATACTCTTTTCTTGGATCCTCTTGTCATTCTCATAATTTCTGTGAAAAATTCATCAACGAACACGCAAAAACAAGCGAGATACAGAGTGAAATGTAAAAAAAATCCGATTTCAATTTCTCCTGTCTCCCCTACGGTGGTACATATTCCATAATACTTTTTTCCCGGTTCCTCTTGTCATTCTCATAATTTCTGTGAAAAATTCATCAACGAACACGCAAAAACAAGTGAGATACAGAGTGAAATGTAAAAAAAAGTCCGAATTTAATTTCTCCTGTCTGCCCTACGGTGGTACATATTCCATAATACTTTTTTCCCGGTTCATCTTGTCATTCTCATAATTTCTGTGAAAAATTCATCAACGAACACGCATAAACAAGTGAGATACAGAGTGAAATGTAAAAAAAAATCCGAATTTAATTTCTCCAGTCTCCCCTACGGTGGTACATATTCCATAATACTTTTTTCCTGGTCATTCTCATAATTTCTGTGAAAAATTCATCAACGAACACGCAAAAACAAGCGAGATACAGAGTGAAATGTAAAAAAAATCCGATTTTAATTTCTTCTGTCTCCCCTACGGTGGTACATATTCCATAATATTCTTTCCCGGTTCCTCTTGTCATTCTCATAATTTCTGTGTAAAATTCATCAACGAACACGCAAAAACAAGTGAGATACAGAGTGAAATGTAAAAAAAATCCGATTTCAATTTCTCCAGTCTCCCCTACGGTGGTACATATCCCATAATACTTTTTTCCCGGTTCCTCTTGTCATTCTCATAGTTTCTGTGAAAAATTCATCAACGAACACGCAAAAACAAGTGAGATACAGAGTGAAATGTAAAATAAAATCCGAATTTAATTTCTCCAGTCTCCCCTACGGTGGTACATATCCCATAATACTTTTTTCCCGGTTCCTCTTGTCATTCTCATAGTTTCTGTGAGAAATTCATCAACAAACGCGCAAAAACAAGTGAGATACAGAGTGAAATGTAAAAAAAAATCCGAATTTAATTTCTCCAGTCTCCCCTACGGTGGTACATATTCCATAATACTCTTTTCTCGGTTTCTCTTGTCATTCTCATGATTTCTGTGAAAAATTCATCAACGAACACGCAAAAACAAGTGAGATACAGAGTGAAATGTAAAAAAAAAGTCCGAATTTAATTTCTCCTGTCTGCCCTACGGTGGTACATATTCCATAATACTTTTTTCTCGGTTCCTCTTGTCATTCTCATAATTTCTGTGAAAAATTCATCAACGAACACGCAAAAACAATTGAGATACAGAGTGAAATGTAAAAAAAAGTCCGAATTTAATTTCTCCTGTCTGCCCTACGGTGGTACATATTCCATAATACTTTTTTCCCGGTTCATCTTGTCATTCTCTTAATTTCTGTGAAAAATTCATCAACGAACACGCATAAACAAGCGAGATACAGAGTGAAATGTAAAAAAAAGTCCGAATTTAATTTCTCCAGTCTCCCCTACGGTGGTACATATTCCATAATACTTTTTTCCTGGTCATTCTCATAATTTCTGTGAAAAATCCATCAACGAACACGCAAAAACAAGTGAGATACAGAGTGAAATGTAAAAAAAAATCCGAATTTAATTTCTCCAGTCTCCCCTACGGTGGTACATATTCCATAATACTTTTTTCCTGGTCATTCTCATAATTTCTGTGAAAAATTCATCAACGAACACGCAGAAACAAGTGAGATTCAGAGTGAAATGTAAAAAAAAGTCCGAATTTAATTTCTCCTGTCTGCCCTACGTTGGTACATATTCCATAATACTTTTTTCCCGGTTCCTCTTGTCATTCTCATAATTTCTGTGAAAAATTCATCAACGAACACGCAAAAACAAGTGAGATACAGAGTGAAATGTAAAAAAATCCGAATTTAATTTCTCCAGTCTCCCCTACGGTGGTACATATTCCATAATACTTTTTTCCTGGTCATTCTCATAATTTCTGTGAAAAATTCATCAACGAACACGCAAAAACAAGTGAGATACAGAGTGAAATGTAAAAAAAATCCGAATTTAATTTCTCCAGTCTCCCCTACGGTGTTACATATTCCATAATACTTTTTATCGGTTTCTCTGGTCATTCTCATAATTTCTGTGAAAAATTCATCAACGAACACGCAAAAACAAGCGAGATACAGAGTGAAATGTAAAAAAAATCCGATTTCAATTTCTCCTGTCTCCCCTACGGTGGTACATATTCCATAATACTTTTTTCCCGGTTCCTCTTGTCATTCTCATAATTTCTGTGAAAAATTCATCAACGAACACGCAAGAACAAGTGAGATACAGAGTGAAATGTAAAAAAAAATCCGAATTTAATTTCTCCAGTCTCCCCTACGGTAGTACAAATTCCATAATACTCTTTTGTCGGTTTCTCTTGTCATTCTCATAATTTCTGTGAAAAATTCATCAACGAACACGCAAAAACAAGTGAGATACAGAGTGAAATGTAAAAAAAAGTCCGAATTTAATTTCTCCTGTCTGCCCTACGGTGGTACATATTCCATAATACTTTTTTCCCGGTTCCTCTTGTCATTCTCATAATTTCTGTGAAAAATTCATCAACGAACACGCAAAAACAAGGGAGATACAGAGTGAAATGTAAATAAAAAATCCGAATTTAATTTCTCCAGTCTCCCCTACGGTGGTACATATTCCATAATACTCTTTTCTCGGTTCCTCTTGTCATTCTCATAATTTCTGTGAAAAACTCATCAACGAACACGCAAAAACAAGCGAGATACAGAGTGAAATGTAAAAAAAATCCGATTTTAATTTCTCCAGTCTCCCCTACGGTGGTACATATTCCATAATACTTTTTCCCGGTTCCTCTTGTCATTCTCATAATTTCTGTGTAAAATTCATCAACGAACACGCAAAAACAAGTGAGATACAGAGTGAAATGTAAAAAAAAATCCGAATTTAATTTCTCCTGTCTCCCCTACGGTGGTACATATTCCATAATACTTTTTATCGGTTTCTCTTGTCATTCTCATAATTTCTGTGAAAAATTCATCAACGAACACGCAAAAACAAGCGAGATACAGAGTGAAATGTAAAAAAAATCCGATTTCAATTTCTCCTGTCTCCCCTACGGTGGTACATATTCCATAATACTTCTTTCCCGGTTCCTCTTGTCATTCTCATAATTTCTGTGAAAAATTCATCGACGAACACGCAAAAACAAGTGAGATACAGAGTGAAATGTAAAAAAAAAATCCGAATTTAATTTCTCCAGTCTACCCTACGGTGGTACATATTCCATAATACTTTTTCCCGGTTCCTCTTGTCATTCTCATAATTTCTGTGTAAATTCATCAACGAACACGCAAAAACAAGTGAGATACAGAGTGAAATGTAAAAAAAATCCGAATTTAATTTCTCCTGTCTCCCCTACGGTGGTACATATTCCATAATACTTTTTATCGGTTTCTCTTGTCATTCTCATAATTTCTGTGAAAAATTCATCAACGAACACGCAAAACCAAGCGAGATACAGAGTGAAATGTAAAAAAAATCCGATTTCAATTTCTCCTGTCTCCCCTACGGTGGTACATATTCCATAATACTCTTTTCTCGGTTTCTCTTGTCATTCTCATAATTTATGTGAAAAATTCATCAACGAACACGCAAAAACAAGTGAGATACAGAGTGAAATGTTAAAAAAATATGATTTTAATTTCTCCTGTCTCCCCTACGGTGGTACATATTCCATAATACTTTTTCCCTGGTCAGTCTCATAATTTCTGTGGAAAATTCATCAACGAACACGCAAAAACAAGCGAGATACAGAGTGAAATGTAAAAAAAATATGATTTTAATTTCTCCTGTCTCCCCTACGGTGGTACTTATTCCATAATACTTTTTTCCCGGTTCCTCTTGTCATTCTCATAATTTCTGTGAAAAATTCATCAACGAACACGCAAAAACAAGTGAGATACAGAGTGAAATGTAAAAAAAAATCCGAATTTAATTTCTCCAGTCTCCCCTACGGTGGTACATATTCCATAATACTTTTTTCTCGGTTTCTCTTGTCATTCTCATAATTTCTGTGGAAAATTCATCAACGAACACGCAAAAACAAGTGAGATACAGAGTGAAATGTAAAAAAAAACCGAATTTAATTTCTCCTGTCTGCCCTACGGTGGTACATATTCCATAATACTTTTTTCCCGGTTCCTCTTGTCATTCTCATAATTTCTGTGAAAGATTCATCAACGAACACGCAAAAACAAGTGAGATACAGAGTGAAATGTAAAAAAAAATCCGAATTTAATTTCTCCAGTCTCCCCTACGGTGGTACATATTCCATATTACTTTTTTCCTGGTCATTCTCATAATTTCTGTGAAAAATCCATCAACGAACACGCAAAAACAAGCGAGATACAGAGTGAAATGTAAAAAAAAATCCGAATTTAATTTCTCCAGTCTCCCCTACGGTGGTACATATTCCATAATACTCTTTTCTTGGATCCTCTTGTCATTCTCATAATTTCTGTGAAAAATTCATCAACGAACACGCAAAAACAAGCGAGATACAGAGTGAAATGTGAAAAAAATCCGATTTCAATTTCTCCTGTCTCCCCTACGGTGGTACATATTCCATAATACTTTTTTCCCGGTTCCTCTTGTCATTCTCATAATTTCTGTGAAAAATTCATCAACGAACACGCAAAAACAAGCGAGATACAGAGTGAAATGTAAAAAAAGTCCGAATTTAATTTCTCCAGTCTCCCCTACGGTGGTACATATTCCATATTACTTTTTTCCTGGTCATTCTCATAATTTCTGTGAAAAATCCATCAACGAACACGCAAAAACAAGTGAGATACAGAGTGAAATGTAAAAAAAAATCCGAATTTAATTTCTCCAGTCTCCCCTACGGTGGTACATATTCCATAATACTCTTTTCTTGGATACTCTTGTCATTCTCATAATTTCTGTGAAAAATTCATCAACGAACACGCAAAAACAAGCGAGATACAGAGTGAAATGTAAAAAGAATCCGATTTCAATTTCTCCTGTCTCCCCTACGGTGGTACATATTCCATAATACTTTTTTCCCGGTTCCTCTTGTCATTCTCATAATTTCTGTGAAAAATTCATCAACGAACACGCAAAAACAAGCGAGATACAGAGTGAAATGTAAAAAAAATCCGAATTTAATTTCTCCAGTCTCCCCTACGGTGGTACATATTCCATAATACTCTTTTCTCGGATTTTCTTGTCTTTCTCATAATTTCTGTGAAAAATTCATCAACGAACACGCAAAAACAATTGAGATACAGAGTGAAATGTAAAAAAAAGTCCGAATTTAATTTCTCCTGTCTGCCCTACGGTGGTACATATTCCATAATACTCTTTTCTCGGTTTCTCTTGTCATTCTCATAATTTCTGTGAAAAATTCATCAACGAACACGCAAAAACAAGTGAGATACAGAGTGAAATGTTAAAAAAATATGATTTTAATTTCTCCTGTCTCCCCTACGGTGGTACATATTCCATAATACTTTTTCCCTGGTCAGTCTCATAATTTCTGTGGAAAATTCATCAACGAACACGCAAAAACAAGCGAGATACAGAGTGAAATGTAAAAAAAATATGATTTTAATTTCTCCTGTCTCCCCTACGGTGGTACTTATTCCATAATACTTTTTTCCCGGTTCCTCTTGTCATTCTCATAATTTCTGTGAAAAATTCATCAACGAACACGCAAAAACAAGTGAGATACAGAGTGAAATGTAAAAAAAAATCCGAATTTAATTTCTCCAGTCTCCCCTACTGTGGTACATATTCCATAATACTTTTTTCTCGGTTTCTCTTGTCATTCTCATAATTTCTGTGGAAAATTCATCAACGAACACGCAAAAACAAGTGAGATACAGAGTGAAATGTAAAAAAAAAACCGAATTTAATTTCTCCTGTCTGCCCTACGGTGGTACATATTCCATAATACTTTTTTCCCGGTTCCTCTTGTCATTCTCATAATTTCTGTGAAAGATTCATCAACGAACACGCAAAAACAAGTGAGATACAGAGTGAAATGTAAAAAAAAATCCGAATTTAATTTCTCCAGTCTCCCCTACGGTGGTACATATTCCATATTACTTTTTTCCTGGTCATTCTCATAATTTCTGTGAAAAATCCATCAACGAACACGCAAAAACAAGCGAGATACAGAGTGAAATGTAAAAAAAAATCCGAATTTAATTTCTCCAGTCTCCCCTACGGTGGTACATATTCCATAATACTCTTTTCTTGGATCCTCTTGTCATTCTCATAATTTCTGTGAAAAATTCATCAACGAACACGCAAAAACAAGCGAGATACAGAGTGAAATGTGAAAAAAATCCGATTTCAATTTCTCCTGTCTCCCCTACGGTGGTACATATTCCATAATACTTTTTTCCCGGTTCCTCTTGTCATTCTCATAATTTCTGTGAAAAATTCATCAACGAACATGCAAAAACAAGCGAGATACAGAGTGAAATGTAAAAAAAGTCCGAATTTAATTTCTCCAGTCTCCCCTACGGTGGTACATATTCCATATTACTTTTTTCCTGGTCATTCTCATAATTTCTGTGAAAAATCCATCAACGAACACGCAAAAACAAGTGAGATACAGAGTGAAATGTAAAAAAAAATCCGAATTTAATTTCTCCAGTCTCCCCTACGGTGGTACATATTCCATAATACTCTTTTCTTGGATCCTCTTGTCATTCTCATAATTTCTGTGAAAAATTCATCAACGAACACGCAAAAACAAGCGAGATACAGAGTGAAATGTAAAAAGAATCCGATTTCAATTTCTCCTGTCTCCCCTACGGTGGTACATATTCCATAATACTTTTTTCCCGGTTCCTCTTGTCATTCTCATAATTTCTGTGAAAAATTCATCAACGAACACGCAAAAACAAGCGAGATACAGAGTGAAATGTAAAAAAAAATCCGAATTTAATTTCTCCAGTCTCCCCTACGGTGGTACATATTCCATAATACTCTTTTCTCGGATTTTCTTGTCTTTCTCATAATTTCTGTGAAAAATTCATCAACGAACACGCAAAAACAATTGAGATACAGAGTGAAATGTAAAAAAAAGTCCGAATTTAATTTCTCCTGTCTGCCCTACGGTGGTACATATTCCATAATACTTTTTTCCCGGTTTTTCTTGTCATTCTCATAATTTCTGTGAAAAATTCATCAACGAACACGCAAAAACAAGTGAGATACAGAGTGAAAAGTAAAAAAAATCCGATTTCAATTTCTCCTGTCTCCCCTACGGTGGTACATATTCCATAATACTTTTTTCCCGGTTCCTCTTGTCATTCTCATAATTTCTGTGAAAAATTCATCAACGAAATCGCAAAAACAAGTGAGATACAGAGTGAAATGTAAAAAAAAATCCGAATTTGATTTCTCCAGTCTCCCCTACGGTGGTACATATTCCATAATACTCTTTTCTCGGTTTCTCTTGTCATTCTCATAATTTCTGTGAAAAATTCATCAACGAACACGCAAAAACAAGTGAGATACAGAGTGAAATGTTAAAAAAATATGATTTTAATTTCTCCTGTCTCCCCTACGGTGGTACATATTCCATAATACTTTTTCCCTGGTCAGTCTCATAATTTCTGTGGAAAATTCATCAACGAACACGCAAAAACAAGCGAGATACAGAGTGAAATGTAAAAAAAATATGATTTTAATTTCTCCTGTCTCCCTTACGGTGGTACTTATTCCATAATACTTTTTTCCCGGTTCCTCTTGTCATTCTCATAATTTCTGTGAAAAATTCATCAACGAACACGCAAAAACAAGTGAGATACAGAGTGAAATGTAAAAAAAAATCCGAATTTAATTTCTCCAGTCTCCCCTACGGTGGTACATATTCCATAATACTTTTTTCTCGGTTTCTCTTGTCATTCTCATAATTTCTGTGGAAAATTCATCAACGAACACGCAAAAACAAGTGAGATACAGAGTGAAATGTAAAAAAAAAAACGAATTTAATTTCTCCTGTCTGCCCTACGGTGGTACATATTCCATAATACTTTTTTCCCGGTTCCTCTTGTCATTCTCATAATTTCTGTGAAAGATTCATCAACGAACACGCAAAAACAAGTGAGATACAGAGTGAAATGTAAAAAAAAATCCGAATTTAATTTCTCCAGTCTCCCCTACGGTGGTACATATTCCATATTACTTTTTTCCTGGTCATTCTCATAATTTCTGTGAAAAATCCATCAACGAACACGCAAAAACAAGCGACATACAGAGTGAAATGTAAAAAAAAATCCGAATTTAATTTCTCCAGTCTCCCCTACGGTGGTACATATTCCATAATACTCTTTTCTTGGATCCTCTTGTCATTCTCATAATTTCTGTGAAAAATTCATCAACGAACACGCAAAAACAAGCGAGATACAGAGTGAAATGTAAAAAAAATCCGATTTCAATTTCTCCTGTCTCCCCTACGGTGGTACATATTCCATAATACTTTTTTCCCGGTTCCTCTTGTCATTCTCATAATTTCTGTGAAAAATTCATCAACGAACACGCAAAAACAAGCGAGATACAGAGTGAAATGTAAAAAAAGTCCGAATTTAATTTCTCCAGTCTCCCCTACGGTGGTACATATTCCATATTACTTTTTTCCTGGTCATTCTCATAATTTCTGTGAAAAATCCATCAACGAACACGCAAAAACAAGTGAGATACAGAGTGAAATGTAAAAAAAAATCCGAATTTAATTTCTCCAGTCTCCCCTACGGTGGTACATATTCCATAATACTCTTTTCTTGGATCCTCTTGTCATTCTCATAATTTCTGTGAAAAATTCATCGACGAACACGCAAAAACAAGTGAGATACAGAGTGAAATGTAAAAAAAAAATCCGAATTTAATTTCTCCAGTCTACCCTACGGTGGTACATATTCCATAATACTTTTTCCCGGTTCCTCTTGTCATTCTCATAATTTCTGTGTAAATTCATCAACGAACACGCAAAAACAAGTGAGATACAGAGTGAAATGTAAAAAAAATCCGAATTTAATTTCTCCTGTCTCCCCTACGGTGGTACATATTCCATAATACTCTTTTCTTGGATCCTCTTGTCATTCTCATAATTTCTGTGAAAAATTCATCAACGAACACGCAAAAACAAGCGAGATACAGAGTGAAATGTAAAAAGAATCCGATTTCAATTTCTCCTGTCTCCCCTACGGTGGTACATATTCCATAATACTTTTTTCCCGGTTCCTCTTGTCATTCTCATAATTTCTGTGAAAAATTCATCAACGAACACGCAAAAACAAGCGAGATACAGAGTGAAATGTAAAAAAAAATCCGAATTTAATTTCTCCAGTCTCCCCTACGGTGGTACATATTCCATAATACTCTTTTCTCGGATTTTCTTGTCTTTCTCATAATTTCTGTGAAAAATTCATCAACGAACACGCAAAAACAATTGAGATACAGAGTGAAATGTAAAAAAAAGTCCGAATTTAATTTCTCCTGTCTGCCCTACGGTGGTACATATTCCATAATACTTTTTTCCCGGTTTTTCTTGTCATTCTCATAATTTCTGTGAAAAATTCATCAACGAACACGCAAAAACAAGTGAGATACAGAGTGAAAAGTAAAAAAAATCCGATTTCAATTTCTCCAGTCTCCCCTACGGTGGTACATATTCCATAATACTTTTTTCCTGGTCATTCTCATAATTTCTGTGAAAAATTCATCAACGAACACGCAGAAACAAGTGAGATTCAGAGTGAAATGTAAAAAAAAGTCCGAATTTAATTTCTCCTGTCTGCCCTACGTTGGTACATATTCCATAATACTTTTTTCCCGGTTCCTCTTGTCATTCTCATAATTTCTGTGAAAAATTCATCAACGAACACGCAAAAACAAGTGAGATACAGAGTGAAATGTAAAAAAATCCGAATTTAATTTCTCCAGTCTCCCCTACGGTGGTACATATTCCATAATACTTTTTTCCTGGTCATTCTCATAATTTCTGTGAAAAATTCATCAACGAACACGCAAAAACAAGTGAGATACAGAGTGAAATGTAAAAAAAATCCGAATTTAATTTCTCCAGTCTCCCCTACGGTGTTACATATTCCATAATACTTTTTATCGGTTTCTCTGGTCATTCTCATAATTTCTGTGAAAAATTCATCAACGAACACGCAAAAACAAGCGAGATACAGAGTGAAATGTAAAAAAAATCCGATTTCAATTTCTCCTGTCTCCCCTACGGTGGTACATATTCCATAATACTTTTTTCCCGGTTCCTCTTGTCATTCTCATAATTTCTGTGAAAAATTCATCAACGAACACGCAAGAACAAGTGAGATACAGAGTGAAATGTAAAAAAAAATCCGAATTTAATTTCTCCAGTCTCCCCTACGGTAGTACAAATTCCATAATACTCTTTTGTCGGTTTCTCTTGTCATTCTCATAATTTCTGTGAAAAATTCATCAACGAACACGCAAAAACAAGTGAGATACAGAGTGAAATGTAAAAAAAAGTCCGAATTTAATTTCTCCTGTCTGCCCTACGGTGGTACATATTCCATAATACTTTTTTCCCGGTTCCTCTTGTCATTCTCATAATTTCTGTGAAAAATTCATCAACGAACACGCAAAAACAAGGGAGATACAGAGTGAAATGTAAATAAAAAATCCGAATTTAATTTCTCCAGTCTCCCCTACGGTGGTACATATTCCATAATACTCTTTTCTCGGTTCCTCTTGTCATTCTCATAATTTCTGTGAAAAACTCATCAACGAACACGCAAAAACAAGCGAGATACAGAGTGAAATGTAAAAAAAATCCGATTTTAATTTCTCCAGTCTCCCCTACGGTGGTACATATTCCATAATACTTTTTCCCGGTTCCTCTTGTCATTCTCATAATTTCTGTGTAAAATTCATCAACGAACACGCAAAAACAAGTGAGATACAGAGTGAAATGTAAAAAAAAATCCGAATTTAATTTCTCCTGTCTCCCCTACGGTGGTACATATTCCATAATACTTTTTATCGGTTTCTCTTGTCATTCTCATAATTTCTGTGAAAAATTCATCAACGAACACGCAAAAACAAGCGAGATACAGAGTGAAATGTAAAAAAAATCCGATTTCAATTTCTCCTGTCTCCCCTACGGTGGTACATATTCCATAATACTTCTTTCCCGGTTCCTCTTGTCATTCTCATAATTTCTGTGAAAAATTCATCGACGAACACGCAAAAACAAGTGAGATACAGAGTGAAATGTAAAAAAAAAATCCGAATTTAATTTCTCCAGTCTACCCTACGGTGGTACATATTCCATAATACTTTTTCCCGGTTCCTCTTGTCATTCTCATAATTTCTGTGTAAATTCATCAACGAACACGCAAAAACAAGTGAGATACAGAGTGAAATGTAAAAAAAATCCGAATTTAATTTCTCCTGTCTCCCCTACGGTGGTACATATTCCATAATACTTTTTATCGGTTTCTCTTGTCATTCTCATAATTTCTGTGAAAAATTCATCAACGAACACGCAAAACCAAGCGAGATACAGAGTGAAATGTAAAAAAAATCCGATTTCAATTTCTCCTGTCTCCCCTACGGTGGTACATATTCCATAATACTCTTTTCTCGGTTTCTCTTGTCATTCTCATAATTTCTGTGAAAAATTCATCAACGAACACGCAAAAACAAGTGAGATACAGAGTGAAATGTTAAAAAAATATGATTTTAATTTCTCCTGTCTCCCCTACGGTGGTACATATTCCATAATACTTTTTCCCTGGTCAGTCTCATAATTTCTGTGGAAAATTCATCAACGAACACGCAAAAACAAGCGAGATACAGAGTGAAATGTAAAAAAAATATGATTTTAATTTCTCCTGTCTCCCCTACGGTGGTACTTATTCCATAATACTTTTTTCCCGGTTCCTCTTGTCATTCTCATAATTTCTGTGAAAAATTCATCAACGAACACGCAAAAACAAGTGAGATACAGAGTGAAATGTAAAAAAAAATCCGAATTTAATTTCTCCAGTCTCCCCTACGGTGGTACATATTCCATAATACTTTTTTCTCGGTTTCTCTTGTCATTCTCATAATTTCTGTGGAAAATTCATCAACGAACACGCAAAAACAAGTGAGATACAGAGTGAAATGTAAAAAAAAAACCGAATTTAATTTCTCCTGTCTGCCCTACGGTGGTACATATTCCATAATACTTTTTTCCCGGTTCCTCTTGTCATTCTCATAATTTCTGTGAAAGATTCATTAACGAACACGCAAAAACAAGTGAGATACAGAGTGAAATGTAAAAAAAAATCCGAATTTAATTTCTCCAGTCTCCCCTACGGTGGTACATATTCCATATTACTTTTTTCCTGGTCATTCTCATAATTTCTGTGAAAAATCCATCAACGAACACGCAAAAACAAGCGAGATACAGAGTGAAATGTAAAAAAAAAACCGAATTTAATTTCTCCAGTCTCCCCTACGGTGGTACATATTCCATAATACTCTTTTCTTGGATCCTCTTGTCATTCTCATAATTTCTGTGAAAAATTCATCAACGAACACGCAAAAACAAGCGAGATACAGAGTGAAATGTGAAAAAAATCCGATTTCAATTTCTCCTGTCTCCCCTACGGTGGTACATATTCCATAATACTTTTTTCCCGGTTTCTCTTGTCATTCTCATAATTTCTGTGAAAAATTCATCAACGAACATGCAAAAACAAGCGAGATACAGAGTGAAATGTAAAAAAAGTCCGAATTTAATTTCTCCAGTCTCCCCTACGGTGGTACATATTCCATATTACTTTTTTCCTGGTCATTCTCATAATTTCTGTGAAAAATCCATCAACGAACACGCAAAAACAAGTGAGATACAGAGTGAAATGTAAAAAAAAATCCGAATTTAATTTCTCCAGTCTCCCCTACGGTGGTACATATTCCATAATACTCTTTTCTTGGATCCTCTTGTCATTCTCATAATTTCTGTGAAAAATTCATCAACGAACACGCAAAAACAAGCGAGATACAGAGTGAAATGTAAAAAGAATCCGATTTCAATTTCTCCTGTCTCCCCTACGGTGGTACATATTCCATAATACTTTTTTCCCGGTTCCTCTTGTCATTCTCATAATTTCTGTGAAAAATTCATCAACGAACACGCAAAAACAAGTGAGATACAGAGTGAAATGTAAAAAAAAATCCGAATTTAATTTCTCCAGTCTCCCCTACGGTGGTACATATTCCATAATACTCTTTTCTCGGATTTTCTTGTCTTTCTCATAATTTCTGTGAAAAATTCATCAACGAACACGCAAAAACAATTGAGATACAGAGTGAAATGTAAAAAAAAGTCCGAATTTAATTTCTCCTGTCTGCCCTACGGTGGTACATATTCCATAATACTTTTTTCCCGGTTTTTCTTGTCATTCTCATAATTTCTGTGAAAAATTCATCAACGAACACGCAAAAACAAGTGAGATACAGAGTGAAAAGTAAAAAAAATCCGATTTCAATTTCTCCTGTCTCCCCTACGGTGGTACATATTCCATAATACTTTTTTCCCGGTTCCTCTTGTCATTCTCATAATTTCTGTGAAAAATTCATCAACGAAATCGCAAAAACAAGTGAGATACAGAGTGAAATGTAAAAAAAAATCCGAATTTGATTTCTCCAGTCTCCCCTACGGTGGTACATATTCCATAATACTCTTTTCTCGGTTTCTCTTGTCATTCT